>OESO01000080.1:304717-636539 GCA_900240985.1 Crithidia bombi
GCCGGCACCGCCGAAGCCACGCGGAGCGGCACACTTATCCTTGTTCTCCTCGTACAGAGCCCACGTTGTGGGGTACTGCGAGTCCTTCGCAGCCTTGCGCATTACGTGCGCCGACTCGCCCTTCTCGCGGGTGATGCCGTACTCGACCGTCATGCCCTTCTTACTCGTCTTGACATCGTGCACGTTGATGCGCTGCGGGTCGACGCCGGTGGCGGCGCTGACGTCGTCGAGGAAGGCCTGACGCACCTGTTCAGGGATGGCGTCGTTGATGGCCTCCCACGCCTCCCCGTCGAAGCGCTGCGACAGGTTGGACGTCCCCTCCGCTTCCTCGGCGACGACCTGCTGGTACAGCGCCCACACCTCCGGGTAGGGGTAGTCGCGCGTGTCCTCGCGCACCTCCTCCGCACGCACCTGCGAGTCGCCGACGTTGTAGGAGACGAGCAGACGATCCTGGTCCGTGTCGACGGAGCGAGGATCCACCTGGCCAGGGGCGGAGCGAACGGCGTTGGCCGTGTCCGTGCAGAACGCCTCTGACACCTCCGGACGAGCCGCCTGCAACACCGTTTCCCAGTGCTCGCCGTCGAAGGCCTTCTGGTAGTCGGCACCGACGGCTTCGGCCACCAGGCGGTCGTACAGCGCCCACGTCTTGGGGTAACCGTAGTCTTCTGCCTTCTGATCGACCTCGTCGTCGTCGAGCGAGCAGCCGCAGATGGTGTAGGGGACGGTGAGCCCACCCTCGTAGCGCATCTCCTCCGGCTTCACCTGCCGCGCCCAGATGCCGAGCGCCTCTGCGGTGTCCTCGGCAAAGGCAGCCTTGATGGCCTCCTCGTTGTCCTGCATGATGTCAGCCCAGCGCTCGCCTCGGAAGCGCACCTGATGCGTCGGTCCGGCCTCGTCCAGACCCGCCAACTGCTGGTACAGCGCCCACACCTCCGGATAGGAGTACGCGTCCACCTGCTCCTGCACCTGCTCCGGATCGAGCGACTTATCCGCCACAGAGTAGTCCACCGTGAGACCCTCGCCCTCCTCGACACGGATGTCTTGAACCTCGATGTCCTTCCGCTTCGCGCCGGTGGCAGCGCTGGTGTCCTTTAGAAATGCCTCCTCGATCTCCTTGCGATGCGCAGGCGCAATAGCAGCCCAGCAGTCGCCACCGAACTTCATCTGATGCTCCGGGCCAGCCTCCGCCTCCTCGTCGTCCTCCTCGTAGAGCGCGAGCACCTTCGGGTACCCAAACTCGTTCACCTCGCTCTGCAGCTCCTCGGTGGAGCGGCGGCCGTCGTGCTGGGCAGTGAAGTCGACAATAAGGCTGCCGATGGTGAGGTCCTCGATGGAGATGTAGTACTCTGGCACTGCCAGGCATTCGGCAGACTCCTCGGAGAAGGCGGCCTCGATGGCGTCGCGCTTGCGGTCCAGCACGCGCTGCCAGTTCTTCCCCTCGAACCGGCGCTGCAGGCGCGCCTTGACCTCGTTGGCCGGCACTGCACCACCCTGTGCGGCCTGGAGCTCGCGCTCCTTCATGATGTCTTCGTCATTTCGGGCGGCGTTGCTGAGCCCATTCTTGTCCTGGCGGAACATGTCGTCCTCGATGCCATCATCGTCGTCGCTCATGCCGCCGACAGCCTGCTGGCGGCGCATGAGAGCCTCGTCGAGCTGACGGATCTGGGGGTCGCTGAGGTTGTAGCCCTCCTCCTGCTCCTTCGTCGTGACACCGTTAAAGTTGCTGACGATGTTCTTGCGCAGCACGATGATGACGCGGTCCGTCGGCTTCCAGGTGAAGAAGGCCGCCTTCAGGTAGTCCTTCCCCTCACGCGCGGCGAAGCTGTCGGCGTAGCGATCGCCACCTGCCACGCTGCGGCGACGAGAGCGGGACATGGAGCTGTCGTTGTGCTGGTTGCACATGCGCAGCTGGTCATCAAGGTCGTCCATCAGCTCCTGGTACTCGGTGATGCGCTTCTGTTGCTCGCTGATCTGCTTCAGAACCTCGCGCAGCTCCTTCTGCCGTTCCGCTTTTTCCTTGTCAACGCGATCCTTCTGCGACTGCGCCTCACCACAATCCAGCTGAGCCAGCACCCAGTAGTAGATGGGGCCCACAGCCACGCTACCCTGCATGGCACGGTCATAGCGGAAGCTCTTCTTGCTCACACACTCCTGTAGAATGTAGTCGCGGCGCTCCGGCGAGAGCTGCTGCTCCGGGTCGTAGCCGGTGATGCGACGCTTGAAGTTGAAGTCGCGCAGCACACGCTGCATCTGAGGCCACGTGCGGGCCTCATCTTCGGAGAGGAGAAGCATAACCGCACGAATAACCACCGACACCATCTTTGGCGGAATACGGTAGGACTTGAGTTCCTGCCAGTGACGGTCAGGGATGCTCTCCACATCGTCACGGGCGGCGTTGCGCACCGCGTTCGACTCCTGTACATACTGGTCGGCCTCGGCGATCTGCTGCATAATGGCAGCGCGGCGGTCACGCAGCTGCTGGGTGAGATCCTCGGACTGGGCAATGCTCTTTTGCAGATCATCCTTCACCTGGGCAATGCGCTTCATCAGCTCCGCCGTCTCCGGGTTTGAAGGGGTCTCCTCCTCGTTGTAGTACTCCACCCGTTGCTTCTCCCACAAGCGAATCTCGACATCGCGCAGGTACGGCGGCGTTTCTACGGAGCCCAGTGTCCAATGCATCTTCCCATCCTTCATGTGGTGGGTCATGACGGCGACAAAGTCGCCCACGTTAAGATGCATCAACGCACGTTCGTCGACTACAGCAGCCATCTTGAAATATGTGTCTGTGTGTGTGTGTGTGTGTGTGTGTGTGTGTGTGTGTGCAGTGCGATGCAGCACCGTCTCTTCTACGGAAGAGCGACTTGCTTGTTGTTAAATAAAAAAAAGCTAAAAGAAAGATAGAAAAGAGAGGAACACGTCCAGGTCTTCCCTTTTTTTATCTTGAATTCGTACAGGAAAAGGTGTGGAACTATTAAACACTCAGCGAAGGCTGACCCAGGTTAGTAAATCCAAACGAAAAGAGAAGAGCAAAAGGCAGGAAACCCACGGCCAGACACGTTTTGCTTCTTAAATCACTACTGCTGCGCAACCACAACTCACAGAGGTTACCAAGCGCGCACAACGCGAAAAAAAAAAAGAGAGGGAAATATACAAGGGTTGAGGCCAGAATGTACTCTCAACTGTGGGGGAAGGGAGAACGGCAAAACAAAAAAGAATGTGAGGAGCGAGACGGGGCCAACCAAACTCTCTTTGTGTTGCTTCCTCGCTTGCTGATGTTGGGTACCGCTGCCCTTTTACTTACGAGAAGATAATAATAATAAAAAACAGAAGTCAAAGAACGGTCAAGGAAATAACACTCCTTCTTTTGAAAGCAAAAACAAGGAGGAGGTTGAAAACAACACAGAGATGAAGTCGCCTCACTCTCTTCTCAGGTCTCCGCAGTCCTGGACTCGTCTGAATGAGGGTGTGGACGGTACTTGTTTTCTTTGCTTTTCTCGCCTCTCTTCCTTTTGAAATGATGCGTGCCGTTATGCTGCTTCTGTTTCTACTGGTAGAACACTCTCTCGTTTCGTTTAGAGAAAGAACCTGCGAAACTGGGAGGATATGAATAGTGCGGTGCACACTACTGATATGCACGTAGCCACTCTTTCCACCAAAGTGAGGAAGGGGAAAGAAGGGGAGCAGGTAAGTTCGGTGCCAATACAAAACAGAGAGAATGCCAAAAGTCCTTTGAACAAAACAAAAAAAGGATGTAACAGCGTCTTCTACGGATCAATGCGAAATCTCTTTCTCGTTCTGCGTTCCGTACAACGTGAAAAGGAGGTGGTAGAGTTTCAGCGCACCAGCACACACAAACACGCAGGCCATCAAAGGTGGTAAGAGGACACAGCGAAGTTCGAAACGAGAGAGGTGGAGTAGAATAGGGACGGAAAACAAAGAGGTGTAGCAGAAGAAGGGGAAAGGCGGGTAGCAGTGCTCTTTTTTTTCGGTTTTTTTTTCTTTGAACAGATCAGAGTGGAGGTTCGGCATCACGTATTAAGAACGTTAAGCAGGCCCTACGCGTACTTGCTTCAGCTTCACTCGTTTTTCCTTCTTTTTTTCAGAATAAGAAGTTCCTTACAGTAAGGTTGTTACGCCCTTCAAAGTCAACTCGACCGAGAGGACGGTTCGCCCTCCTTGTTTCACTGTCCGTTTGTGTCATGCAAACACCCATGCGTTTTTGTTGCTGTTCGTTGTTTGGCCTTCTTCATTTTCCCCTCATCATCATAATCTGCCGACCATTAAAACGGTTGAAAGCAACACCAAGACGGATCACAAAAAAGAACTATGAAGCGGCCTTCTGGTGCCCCTGCACTGCACCGACCGCCACAGCAACGTCACGGGCAAAGCAGTCGAGTTGCGCCTGTGAGTGCACGTATGTGACGCTGCAGAAAAAAAAAGACGATTCGAAGAAGAGGGCAGCAAAAAAAGATGCGAATCACAAAAAAAAAGCGGAGGAGTGTCCCTTCGCCAAGGAAACTCATATAAGTATATATATATATATATATAAACGCTAGCAGTGGGCAGGAAAACCCTAGAAAAAGAAAAAAGCGAGCTGCGGGACGGCGGTTCACCCTTCCCTTCAACGTGTCCCGTCGGTAGGCCGAGTTTCTTTGTCTTGCCGCGGCCCTGTGATCAGTGATTTTCGGCGCAGCAGATCCCGGCTCGTCTTCCATACGTGTGCCAACATGCGCATACGATCGGCGCGCTCTGTGTCATATGGAGTACTTCGTTGCAGAGGTGGAGCAGGAGAAGCGGCAGCAGCGTCCACGGGGGTGCTGCGCACGTGCTCGGCAGAGGCAAAGAGTCGACGAACCTCAGCGGTGCTCGCACAGCCAGCGGCATGAGCCAGCACTTGCTCACAATTCAGGGTAGTCCGCGGTCGGGCAGATTTGGCACCGCCGCTCGAGGCCGCCGCGCCGCCCTGCGTAGGCGTCGAAGCGCCGTAGCGTTCGTGCAGCTCCTTTTCGTACTCCACTGGCCCCACCAACGCAGCCGCCAGCGTCAGCGCAGCGTGCAGCTTCTGACCATCTGCACTCCATATCTCCTGCTCGATGAAGAAGCGCTTCTTATCGGCGACGGCAGGTGGCTTCGCTTTTGAAGAGTCACCCACCGCGCCCTCCGACGCAGCCACAGCAGCCTCAGGGGGCAGCAAAAAGCGAGTCCGTACCCACACTCGATTGCACGGCGCGATCTCCCTCTGATACGTGATCGACAAGTCCGACAAAACGCAGACGACCTTGCGCTCCATCATCACATTGATAATGCCTAGGAACCCCAGCTGATGCCACCGCCCGAATTCGCCGATCTCAAGATACTTGGCGTTGTTCACGTGACCCAGCTCATCCACCATGCGGACCCCACAGTACACCGACGTGGTGATGGGCTGAGCGATGAGCTGGCCAAAGGCCGCGTCAGCCGGCAGTCTGCGGTACCACGGCCAGATGACGCCCCGCACGTACGTACCGGTCGACGGTGACGAGTTGTTGCCGCTGGCCGTGTTCGTCGCTGCCCTTGCCGCCACCATCGCGGTCACGTTGCGCAACGCCTGCGCTGGTACCACCGCTGTCGCAACGTCTGCTGGGAGAGGCTCCAAGCCGTAGAGAATTCTGCTCACATGCGCACGATCGCGCAACCCGCGCCACAGGTAGCGCTGACACCGCAACAGCTGGAAAAGTACCATTTTCTTACCCCCGTCGTATATTTGTACGTACGTGTGTGTGGTGTTTCTTTTCTATTGTTTTTTCTTATGTATAGATTTCTTCGCAGCTACGGACTGTGAAGCCAAAAAGCACAGCGGCAGACTCCACACAACGATAACGCAAAAAGCAGCACCCGACACGGTCAAGGAGAGGAAAGCGTTTCAGGGTCCAAAATTGATCGATCTGTGAGGGCCGAGACTGGAAGTGTAACGTCGTGCGTACAAGAGCCCAAAAGGTAGAGAGCGATACAACAAAACAAAAAACAAAAAAAGGGACTGCGGTCTTCGAGGCAAGACAAGGCCACAACAACAACCCATTGAGGCGTTAATGAGAGCAAGCACACAAGCCAAAAAAAAAAACTCAAAAGAGAACAGAAAGACGAGGATTGTTATTGCCAAAGGGGATTTATAGGAGCTGCACAGACGCCATGGCGCTCATTGCGGCTTCGCATTTCTTATTTTCCCTATCTCCGAAGCGTTGTAGGAGGTGGGAAATGCAGACGTGACTTGTGAGCCCCCAAAGAGCCGAAGACAGCTTTTCTCTTTCTGCAAGATGGGCTCGGTACGTACGTTGTCCTTTGGGTTTGGAAAAGAGAAAACGACTCAGCTAATCCCCCGCCCCATCTTTTTTCTTTTTTTTTTTTTCGCAAGCGAGTACCCACAGGAGATGCTACGAGAAGTAGACAAAGCCTGAAAAGCTCTCAGATGCATTGGAAAGAGGGGCAGAGGTGGAAAGACAGGCAATGATAGCCACATGTCATAGCTCTGTACGTCGTTTACGGGCACGTGAACACACAAACACACATCATCTTGGCCTTTCCAGCGTGAAGAGCGGCGACGCAAGAGCAGTGTGCGTGTGAGTCGTCATCGTTCTCTGTTTTTTTTTTTTTTTCTGTTGTCGTTGTTGCTGCTGCTGCTGTCATTTCTCTTTGTTTTCGGATATCAACACACATGGCATAGAGATGGATGTCGCCAGACTAAAGCGCAGTCAAAAAGAAAAAAACAGCGGAAAGCTGATTCTTGTGTGATTGCGCTTTCCTTTGTATGTGTCCGCGCGTGGTTCCCAACTCCTGCCCCACCCCATTTAGAGTAAGCACAGGAAAATGATGAGAGCCCAACAGAAACACACACGCAAAAAGCTATCGAATCACGTAAAGCAACCTGAACAGATGCGAAGATAAAATGAAACGGAGAAGATAAAACAAAAACAAAAAGCTGGAGCATACGCGAGCACCAACAAAAGACGCGAAAAAAAAAACGTCTGGAGACGCGCTTGGGGAGGTCTCCTCCCTCGTAACTTTCTTTCTTGCCCTGATGCTGCCGTTGTGTGAGCGTGTGGATGTGTCACACGCTCTGCGGAGCGTTGCTTTGATTCTCCGCTGTGGTGTGTTTTCTGCACGCATCGGTACCACGTGTTTAAAACTGTAATGAAGTTCGAATTGCTTTTTTTTTCCGCCGCGTGCGTTTTTTTCTTCTCTCAGACGCCACGGTCGCAGAGTAGCTAACAGCTTCCATACAAGCAACTCCCAATAAAAAGGAAGAGAGAGGGAACCCCTTTTTTAAAATGACAGAAAAGCCAAAGTCAAGAGAGAAAGAAGGTGAATGACGAGATGAACACTAAAAAAAAAGCTAAAAAGAAGACGAAAAATGCTGAACGCACTGCCCTCATTCACTGAATGCTCCTTCCATTACGGTAACTTCCATACGCAAGCACAACCTCCTTTTTAACCTTTGCATTTTATCTCTACCTGGAACAAAAAAAAAGCGCAAGGAACCCAAGGCCTGTGTATTGCCATGAGATAGTGTGAGGAGTCTACCGCGCATCCGCAGTTAGTTTCTTGGGTGCTGCTGTTTTTGCCGAAGCGCCAGCCTTTCATGAGGAATGGGCGTGGAGGAAAAGAGAGGGAGGAAATGTTGGTAGAGAAGAAAGAAAAAACAAACAAAACAGAGAAGAGTGCAGTGTTCTTGTTGTTTTAACGATCCACGAAAAGGACAAAGGAACAACGAGTCGGGGCCTACGGTACTGTCTTTTTGTGCGTGTGTGTGTGGACGACAGAAGAGCTGTAGCCGTTTTATTCCTTATATTGAAACAGCAGGCAAAAAAAAGGGGGGCAAACCAAAATAAACAAAGGAAAAGAGCTGCATCAAGATCGGTGTTCGACGGGCACGAGGAGAAGAAAGCAATATGAAGAAAGACAGTTAAAACTCAGTCTGTTCGCGAGATCGCCAAAGAAAAAAGAAAAGAAACCGATACCTTTTGTGGTTTTCATCTTTCAAATAAACAGAGAAGGGCGAAAGGGGGACAAAACAAAGCAAAAAAAAACTGCTAAAGCGCGTCACAGTGCGCATCTCCCCCTGTCTTTGTACTTGCATCGTTCCCTCTTTTTTCTCCTTTGAACTGTTTCCTGTCTTTGATGTTCATTGTAGATATGAGATCGCCCTATTGGAAAAGAGAGAAGGGAGATAAAAATGAGCGGCAAACGCTGTTGTTGTCGTTGGGGCTTCGTTTTTCGGAATGAAGAAGAGAGCATGTAAGGAATGCCGAGACCAAGGGGAACAGCCGCAGGATGCAGTCGAAACGCTGGGTGTGCGTGATGAACAAATGACATCACGATTGCCACATTTGACACACACGCACGCACACACACGCACGGAAAAAAAAAACAAGAGTGAGAGAGCCGGAGGAAGGGAGCAAGAGCGACGACAGTGTTTCTAATCCACTACCGCTCCCCCTGCCTCTTGCCAGCTTTATGCATGAGATGCGATGTCGTGGTTGTAGCTGACTGCGTTCACCTAATCCGCTCTCCTTTTTTTTCCCACCTCTCATCGTCTTCCCTCTTTGCTTTGCTGTCTCTCTCTCACTCTCGATAGCAATAGTGCTCCACAAAGACATGGAGCGTGTCGGAACTCACAAGCAAGATCTTATAGGTGTAGAGGATTAGATAAATAACACGGAACAAGAGACGGCAGCGGAGAGTATACAATATAATTCTATGGAACACATTTGCTTTTCCTTCTTCCTTTCTTCTTTTCGTTTCATTTTTTTGCTGCTATTGCAGGTGTTGAGAAAGTGAGAAAAAAGGAAAAAAAAAGTACACGTGTTACATAAAAGCACACACAGGAACGAATAAAAAGAAAGACAAAAAAATGGAAACTCAGCAGCACATGAATTCAGCACACCGTACTTTTAAGAAAACAAAAGGGGAAGAATGATAAGAGCAACGAGAGCACAGTTCTTACCACTTTTTTTCCCTTAATGTCCGATCGATACTTCAGCCTTTTCAGCTCGACAGCTGGTTTCGTTTGTCTGCTTATTTGTGTGCCTGTGTCTGTTAGCAAAAAGGAGGAGTTTGTATTGGTGCGCTTGTTTTACTGTAGAGTGCCCTGTGCCGTTTCTCTCTGCTTCATTCGTAATTCGTTCTCTTCTCTGCTTTCGTCACATAGAAAAGAAAAAGAAGAGAAAAAAAAGCACTTTAGCAAATTAAATGAAATAGAATATACATATGTGCACCTCTGCTTCCCTTCTCTGTCCCTTAGGCATCACCTTTGCGCTCACCTAAGAGAAGCAGCAGGTAAAAGAGAAAAGGGAGGAAAAACGAAAACGCAAGGACAGGTGTGCCGGAGCATCGGGGCACGGCTTGGGTGCCCCTCTTTTTTGCTCATGAGCTTTAAATTGTGTACGTGCTTTACTTGCTTTTTCTTCTTTTTCTTACCATTTTTCGTTTTGAAGAAAACCTGTGTCTCTAATGCGCTTACAATCTCTTCTCTTTTTTTTGTCTTCTCCTACGTGAGAAACATAAAAACGGGAGCAGGAAGAGGGGAGGGGAGAGGGGGGGGACTAAAAGAGCCCATCGGGGACAATGTGGAATGAAAACAGCACCATAAAAAAAATGAGGGAGAAATTATACAAAAAAGAATGAGCCTTCATACGCAGAAAAAAAAAGACAGAAAAAAGAGAGCATTGACAAATAAGAGAAAAGAACACTACGGCATATATTTAAATAGAAAGAGAGGAATAGATAGATATAGAGAGGGAAAGAGGACGAGTTTGTGCGTGCTTGTGCGTGTGTGTGTGTGTGTGTGTGTGTGTGTGTGTGTGTGTGTGTGTCGTGTGTGCATTATAGATAAAGAGAGTGAAGCGGAAGGGTTCCGCTGCGAGCGTCACGAAACAGTTGTCGTCAACAGAGCCGACGACGGATGCACACACCACCACACACACACACACACACACACACACAGAGAGAGAGAGAAGAAAGAGAGAGAGACAGACACACACACACACACATCCCCTTGTGTAGCCTATATGTGGGCAAAGAGAGAGTATAGACAAATAATGTGAAAGGAAGAAGTGCGTGTGAGTGTCTTTCCGACGCCTCGGAGCTCTAGAAGAACCTGCGCGGAGGTCCCTCGAGTCACAACACTGAAGCAACCGCAATCCGACAAGCAGAACTATTCTTAAAAACAAAGCACAAAAAGAATAACGTTGTAGCTGTCACCCTCCAATAAAAGAAGCGGGGGGGAGGAGACACAAAGGGAGAAGAGAGCTTACGGTAACACTCTCTTCTTCAGCTGTTTTCTTTGCCTTATGTTACGGTAGCGCAGCAGCTCTTTGATCTTTTTATTCTGCCCAGTTCACTTACGCAGCGAACAGCGTCGCCGCGGCGGCCACAGCAAGGGTGAGCACGCTGCGCAGAGGAGCGGCGGTTGCATCGGCGGATTGCTCGCGGCACAGGAAGGCCGCCGTCAGATGGTAGCCCGCCTCACACTGCTTGCAGTAGTTGGGGCTGTGAGCGTTGCACACGAGGCAGTGTGGAACGCTGCACGGCAAAGAGGGGGCGCGGGTGGTCGACGTGGACGTGGACGTGGACGTGGACGTGGACGTGGAAGTTGCGTCCGACGGGCACGCATTCGCCGTCGCGCAGTCGGCCGCCGCCACCGCCTCATCCGCCGTGACCTGCACCTTCGCCGTAGGGCTCGTCCACGCAGCGGGCAGGCAGCCGCAGAGGCCGTTGTTCTGCAGCGTCACGCTGCTCAGCTGCGTCATCTCACCCCACGCCTCCGGCACGGAGCCGTTCAGTGCGTTGTTGTTCAGGTGCAGCGTCGTCAGCTGCGTCAGCGCGCGCCAGGAAATGGGGAGGGTGTTGTTCAGGTTGCAATGTGCTAGGGAAAGGGTCTGCAGACTCGTGAGGCTGGCCCAGGAAGCTGGGAGAGAACCAGTGAGGGCCGCACCGTCGACACTGAGGGCAGCAAGGCTCGACAGCCCACCCCACGATGCCGGCAAGGTGCCGCTGAAAGCGGCACCAGAGCCGTTGAAGATGGCGAGGTTTGCCAGAGTCGCCCACGACGGCGGCAGAGTGCCAGCAATGCCGGTGTTGCCGCCGACACTGAAGTTGGTCAGCATCACATCAGCCCCGGTCACAGTGCTCGGCATGTTGGGCAGGCTGCCGGTCACGACCGCCTCGCTCAGGTCCACCGCCACCGACGTCGGCGTGCACGTGACGTAGTCCCACTCACAGAAGTTGCGGCAGTACCACACGTCGGCGAGGTCGGGGATGGCGCTTGTGAAGGCGCTCAAAAAGTTGTAGGTGCTGCTCTGCTGCGCCGCGGTGAAGTAAGGGATGACATTGTTGCAGCACCGATTTGTTGTGGCACACGTGTCGGACGTCACGGCGGCATCGCCGAAGACGGTGACGCCCTTCGCAATCCACGTTTGTGGAACGCAGCCGCACAAGTTGTTGTCCGCCACCATCACGGAGCTGATCGACGTCATGTTCCCCCACACCGACGGGATGGAGCCGGTGAAGGCGTTGTCGTTCAGGTACAGGGTGGAGAGCTTCGTCATGTTCTGCCACGCCCAGGGCAGGGTACCGGACAGCTTGTTGATGTGGACGTAGATTGTCCTGATCTTCGGCAGCTGGTTCCACTCGTCAGGCAGGGTGCCGGTGAGGCTGTTGTTGTACAGGGCGATGAGCGTGCACGCAGACAGCTGCCCCCACGACGGCGGAATGGTGCCCGTGAGCCTGTTGCTGAAGAGATTCATCGTCCATAGGTTCACTAGGTTGCCGTACTCCGGCGGCAGAGTGCCCGTTAAGGAATTCCCACCGACGGAAAAGCCGACGAGCCGCGTGAGCGAGCCCCAGCTCGGCGGCAGAGTGCCGCTCAGCGCAGACATGCTGCTGAAGGTGAAGATTGTCAGCACTACCTGCGAGCCGTCCACGTCGCTCGGCACCTCTGGTAGGGTGGCGGTTGTGCCGGCGAGCATCGTCAACTTCGACGAGCCGATCTGCACGCCAGCCTTGCTGCACGTCACACCGATCCACTGACAGAAGTCATCGCCAGTCCAGTGCGGAGCCAGGGCCGGCATCGTGTCTGCAAAGCTCGCGAGAAACTTGCGCGTGTTAATCTGCTGTGCTTCCGTGTAGTAGGAAAGGGAGCCAGCAGCCGACGCGGTGACCGCGCAGCACGCCAGCAGCACGGCGACGAAGCCAACAAGGGCCGTCTGCCGGGACGGGGTGAACACACGAGAGATCATTGCAAGTGGGGTATAACGCAGTGGTGCGCTGCAGAGAAAGAGAAACGAGGATGGAAATGAGGGAGAGAGAAATAAAGGCTCGCAAAATCAGCCTCGTCCACCAAGAATTGTAAAGAGAGAGAATAAGCCACAAAAAAAAGAGGATGTTGGGTCGTTCAAACCTGTCACAAAGAGTACGTAAAGAAGGGTGTGAAGCGCCCACGCCAGAAAAGAAGAGTTAGTAATAAAACAAAGCGCAAAAGAAACAGAAAAAAAAACGTGAGAGGCGAAGAGAAAAAAGTAGGCTTTTGCACAGTAAACAGAATACTGGGTTCAGTTTATGTTGATGATGTTTGTGTGTGTGTGTGTGTGTGTGTAAGGTGGCACACACCAGTTCGGAAGGGTGCGCAGAGCGGGAGAGATGAACGGCAAGAGAGGGAGAAAGAGTAAGCGTAGGGGGGGACAGAAGCAAAAGGAGAAAAGACCGAGATGGGATGTTGCAGCAGGTTTGTGTTTGTGTGAGAGTGTTTTTTTTTCTCGCTTTTCACTTGCATGCCTTCGCTTTCCCTTCTCAGAGCTGCTGTGAACGTCATGAGCTGGATTTTAGAAAATCGGTTCATCGCATCAGAAAATTGTATGTGTGTGGTTCTGTGAAAGGCGCGAGATGCGCCACTATCAAACCAATACACTCGCCACCGCAATGCGCTTGCGGTAAACACCGCACCAGCGGAAACTGGGTAAGCGGAACAGGAAAATACTGACAGCCACAGCAGTAGCCGCACTGGTGCCTTGGCTGCGCGCCCACACAAACGTGCAGCGATTTCATAGACTTCCCCTCGTCACACATACCCACATTCTCCACTACGTATCTATTATTTTCAACACTTAATCTTCGCTTTTCATGAAACAACGGAAGACAATAATAATAAAACAGGACAGCGTGGTATAACAAAGACCATTAAAATCAAACCAAAAATAAAGTGGCACGATGCTCATTTTTGAGCTCATCTTTTTTCTTTCGACGGTTTTGTTGCTCCTTTTTATTTACTCTTCTTTTTCGCTGATAGCCTGGAGATGAAACGTACCGCTGCCAGGCTCATTCCCCCGTACTGCAAGTTCGCCCTTTTTTAGCAACCGTCAATGTAATTGCATCACAAAAAAAAGGATAAGCTCATATGAATGTGTGTGAGTATACATATATAGGAACCTCCGCAAGCATTGAATCCAGCAGACCAGCTTTACCTTCTTCAGTAAGCTCCGTCTTCGCCACAGACTATTGCGTGAGTTAGTGAGTGTGCGTATGTATGTTTCACACGACAGCAGTGTATTGTACACCGACAAAAAAAAATTGAGGTGCATCACCTCTTTTTTGTGAGCTTAAAAAGTGCGTTTGGTTGTTGTTGTTTTCTCTCTCTCCCTCACTTCCATCCAGAGATGATCCCATCAGCCAACCGTCAGCGCACTTTCACACACGCACACTCTCCTTTTCTGTTCGCACGTAGTTCTTTCTCCGGACATCTGCTTAGAAGACTTGCTCCGTACACGCACAAGGAAAAGATAGGGTATAGGTGTATACATACATATATACATATATATATTTCAAACAGTAAAAAAAAAACAAGCACAAAGGATCACTTGCAGTCAAAAAAAGGGAGGACAGAAGAAGCAGAGAAGAGAGAAAAAAACAGGGCGGGTTACCATGTGAGTGGAAGCGAACACCGAAGCAAAAACAAGGGGGGGGGCCTTTTTGTTGTTGTTGTTCGTTAAGGGACGGAACTAGACAGTGAGAAAAAGTACGTATCTGGAATGTAGAATGTGGGTGTTTAGGGACGACGCCGTTTTTCAGATACTGCGCAGAGAATGTGTGGGAAAGCACAAAAGGAAAAACAGAAGAGAGAGAGGAGTGTTAGTTATGCTTGACACACGTTCTACTGCGCGATAAGAGAAATCAGTCCAGGAGTCTGGTGAGATCCACGACCAGACAAAAGGCAAGCTACGAGAAGATGCAGGAAAGAAAGAGGTTCAAAAATAACAGCTTCGAGAAAACAGCTTTAAAAAGAGAAAGGAGAGGGAATCCTCTGAAAAGGAATAAGAGAAATGGATGTTGCCGACCACTCTTTGATAAACACTTTGTGTTGATTTTGTTTTTGTTTTTTCTTTCTCGATGTGCCGGGCCCAATTGCTTAACAGGTTACCAAGCAAAAAGGAGAATAATAAGAATAGAGCTGGGCCAAAAAGATACGGCAGCACCGGGCTACGGTATGCCCTTCCTTAAACGGTAGCGGTGTTGTGGCTGCTGTTTCTGTTTTCTCTTTTTCTGTCCCCTTTCTATTCCTCTCTTTTTTTGTTCATTTTGCCGGTGACAGTGAAGAAAGAGGATAAAAGTAAGACCTTCAATATTAACAATAAAACGTAAACAAGAGTCAAAGACGTGATCAGGGTCTTTTTTTGCTTTTTTTCCCTTTGTGAGTGTATAATAGCTTCTGTTATTTTGTTGTTGTTGTGGCTTCACCACACTTACACGCAGGTGGAGGCAGTTACGATAACAAAAGAAAAAAAACGGATGCACAACGTCAGGAAGGCCTGAAATCTCTTCATGTAAAATCACGTTTACGAACACGATGCTCAACACAGAGAAAAAAAAGGGCAGAGCTTATGCAGATGCATGCGTGCGTGTGTAAAGATGTAGGGCGTGTAAACAATGATCAAAAAGGAATAGTTTAAGTTAAAAAGACGTGAAGAAAGAAAAACCTGCGGCGTTTATGGTTGTAGTGATGGTGGTGACGTTGTCTTTGTTTTTCCTTTTCTTTTTTCTTTCCGATGGTGAGAGTTCAGCCCCAATCAGTGAAAGCACAAAAGAAAAGAAAAAAAACACACAAAAACAAAGCCAGTTTATTACTAAAAGCATAAGCGTGTAAATTATGGGTGTGAAATGTGTGTGCGTATATAACGAATAGAAACAGATATGCAGGCAGAAAAAAAAACACTGATAAAACACTCTTTAAAAAAAAAAGCACCACATCTAGCACATGCAAAAGAAAGTAAAGCAGCAAACAGTGGATGGAGAAGGTACTGCCTACGTATTGGCGGGGCTTATGAAAGCTGGGGCCATGAAAAGCTTTTGTTTTCACGTTTTTTTCGTGTGGAGCGCTTTCCATTGCAAATCTCTCGGCGAGACGCTTTTAATTTTCTTTTTTTCTTTTTGACTACCGCTAACGCTGCTGCCGCAGTAGTCTGTTTGTTCACTTACGTTCCATTTCGTCTGCGAAGAAAACTCCAAACTGACCGACGCCAAATGAGAGGGAGAAAGAAAAGCAGGCAAAGAAGCCAAACGATACATGCCGCCGTGATCATCTATCCAGCACCCAGCGAAGAGCTTTTCAGCAGTGCTGTCAAACATCCTCTCACAATGCTGTGAGATGGGTGTTGATTGCAGTAAATGCGTGCGTTCCGCGTTCCTTTGCACGCGTGTCGTTGTATGCATATACATGTGTATGTGTGTGTGTGTGTGTTTCCTTGCTTGCTTGCTTCTGCTGTGTGGCTCAGCGAAAGTTGCACGACTTGCATTGAACTTCGCAGCGACGAAAAGCACACACACTCACACACACGAACTCCAATGCACAGACGCAAAAAGCCAGGTTTTAAAAACGGGACCCACAAGAACAACGGCGTGACTGTATTAGTAATAAACTTGATGTCAACGCAACAGCTCAATATAAAAAAAAAGGAGCAGGCTGACGACGACCGTGAATGCGCTAGCGTTAAATTCTGTTCGTTTTCCGCTTTTTTTTTCTCCTGCGGCAGGGGGACGATCGTACAACGTTTACTTTTTCTACGATTGAAAACTCCTTCGCACCAGCAAACCCCAGCCATCATGCACACACAAAGAAATGTGCAGAAAAAGAGAGACCTGCTTGTGTGTGGGCCGAGGCGGCAAACCACCCCCGTCATTGCTTCCGATGTCTTCTGCTTTTCCTCTTCCGTTGTCGCTGTTCCTGCTGTCACAGCGGCTTTTGTAACTCAAGGGAGGGTGGAACACCGGGAGGGGACCTTTGGCTTTACTTCTTTTCTTGGCGCAGGGAAGGGAACAACGTTTTCAGCTTTCAAGCCAATCGCGCAAAAGAAGTCCGACCACCGTCACACGTCGCCTCATCCCCCCTCACTGGGGAAGCGCACCGGAAAGCCCGCAGTTGCTCACGTTCAGCACCGCCAGATTCGGCAGCGAGAGCCACTCGTTAGGCAGCGAGCCAGTTAGTTGAAGGTTGTTGCTCAAGTCGAGGGAGATCAGCATCACGTCCGCAACTTCGAGGCCCGCCGGCACCGGTGGTAGCGTGCCCACCAAATTTTGGTTGTGGAGCGACACACGGACGCCGTCGTCTGAGCACGTCACGCCAAACCACGTGCAGAAGTTCGAGCGCTGCCAGAGACCCTTCAGTGCAGCGAACCCACCGCCCAGGGCGGTCAGCACCGTCCGCGTGGCCTTCACCTGAGCAGGGGTGAAGTACGGCACGTCAGCGGCACAGCCGTCTGAGGAACTGCTGCTGCTGCACGCCGGTGGTGGGGTCGGGAACTGAGAAGAGCTGCTGCTGCCTGCGGCCTTGCTCGGCACTGCAGGCCACGACGAGGAGGACGAGGAAGGCAAGGAATCGGAAGCAACTGTTGGCCGTGGAGCAGGTGGCAGCCTCCACCGCAGCATCAGCCGTCACATGCACTGTCGACGTCGCGCTGGTCCACGCGGAGGGCAGACCCACAGAACCTGTTGTTCCGAAGGTTCACCGGTCGCAATGCTGCTCATGCTGCCGTACGACTCGGGAATGCTTCCATTCAACGCGTTGTCGTTTCACCCCGCAGCGTCTCCAGCTTCGACAGCGCACTCCAGCTCTCCGGCAGCGTGCCGGTCAGACTGCAGCTGCCATGTCGAGCTCGGTCAGTGCCTTCATCGCACTCCATGATGCAGGCAGCGTGCCGCCGATGTTCGTTCCAGACGCACGGAGAACCTGCAGTTTCGTCAGCGCCTTCCACGACTCCGGCACCTTCGCCATGATCTGCGTCCCGCGGACATCAACGGACTCCAGGTTACTCAGTGCAGCCCACGACGCGGGCATCGACCCACCGATGCCGGTGAAGGCAGTGGCGAAGTGCCGCAGCTGCGGTCAGAGCGGACCAGCTCGTGGGCAGCTGCTCGCTGAGACCCTCGTTGTTCGAGAAGTCCATCTGGTCACCACCACGTCCGCCCCGACCACCGTCGACGGCAGTGCAGGGAACTCACCAAGGACACCGACATCGTTCAGGTCCACCTCCACGCCAGACACCTTGCAGCTTACGTAGTCCCAGGTGCAGAAGTTCGAGCACTGCCACAACACCGACATCGGGTACATGAGCTCCGTGGAACGCCGCCAAGAAGCCTCTGGTGGCGGCGACCTGATGAGCGGGGTGTAGAAAGGCACGGACCATCACACTCCAGCACCATGCTGCTTGAGGAATGGGAGGCGTGTCGGCTGGCTGCTGCTGCTGGACGGCTTGCTCGGCACACTGCAGGCCACGACGAGGGAGGACGAGGAAGGCAAGGAAATCGGGAAGCAACTGTTGGCCGTGGAGCAGGTGGAGCCTCCACCGCAGCATCAGCCGTCACATGCACTGTCGACGTCGCGCTGGTCCACGCGGAGGGCAGACACCCACAGAACCTGTTGTTCCGAAGGTTCACCGTCGCAATGCTGCTCATGCTGCCGTACGACTCGGGAATGCTTCCATTCAACGCGTTGTCGTTCACCGCAGCGTCTCCAGCTTCGACAGCGCACTCCAGCTCTCCGGCAGCCGTGCCGGTCAGACTGCAGCTGCCCATGTCGAGCTCGGTCAGTGCCTTCATCGCACTCCATGATGCAGGCAGCGTGCCGCCGATGTTCGTTCCAGACGCCACGGAGAACCTGCAGTTTCGTCAGCGCCTTCCACGACTCCGGCACCTTCGCCATGATCTGCGTCCCGCGGACATCAACGGACTCCAGGTTACTCAGTGCAGCCCACGACGCGGGCATCGACCCACCGGATGGCGGTGAAAGGCAGTGGCGAAGTGCCGCAGCTGCGTCAGAGCGGACAGCTCGTGGGCAGCTGCTCGCTGAGACCCTCGTTGTTCGAGAAGGTCCATCTTGTCACCACCACGTCCGCCCCGACCACCGTCGACGGCAGTGCAGGGAACCTCACCAAGACACCGACATCGTTCAGGTCCACCTCCACGCCAGACACCTTGCAGCTTACGTAGTCCCAGGTGCAGAAGGTTCGAGCACTGCCACAACACCGACATCGGGGTACATGAGCTCCGTGAACGCCGCCAAGAAGCCTCTGGTGGCGGCGACCTGATGAGCGGTGTAGAAAGGCACAGGACCATCACACTCGAATGCGGCCGAGGCGGATGAGGATTCCGCGGCAGCGAAGGTGTTGGCACTCGCACACCAGGCCACCAACAGTGCTACAGCAACCCATTCCACGTAGCGGCGATGCCGCAAGACGCGCGGAGAGGCAGCCATGTGTAGCTGAAAGGGGGAGTAAGAGCAGGAGCGAGGAGGAGGAGGAGGTTACCGTGCACTTCAATGCCTGTGCAAATAAAGGTGTGAGGTTGAAGAGAGGGGAGGCAGGGCACACCCAAGGCAACGCTTTCTTTCGGTGGTAAGGGAAGGGAAAGAAGACTGATAATGCAGCGCCTGCGTGTCGTGTGATTGGAAGGAGAAAAGAGCACAAAGCAAAAAGAAGAACAGTCCGTTGGAAAGTTACACCGTGCAGTGCAGGCTGACACACACGTCCAATAAACAAAAAAAAAGAGGGACGAAGAGGAGGGCCACTGAAGGAGAGAAAAAAAAACCCGACACTGTAGACACCTTCTTCTCGGTAAAGTGACGAGTTAAAGAGAGGAAGAGAAGGGGAAGTGGGATGCCGCAAACAGAAGCATTGCGGGGAGGGCGGGAAAAGAAGAAAAGGGGTGGTGGATGGACGTTAGTATGTGGCAATGGGACAAGACGGAGGCAGAGGCGCCTCCTCCCATGAAAGGCAAGTACCCTTCACCCGCTGAAGAATGGGAGTGTCTTTTCGATCGTCAAAGCACTGAACACAGGACGGAAAAAGAAGACACCGCGGGCTCCTGGTGTAAGCAGCACGTGCAAATAGGTACGTCAAAGATGCACTTTTTCGCAGTTGTTGCTGTTTCTTTCTTTCTTTTAAACGGACTGTCCAGCTTCTCTCTCTCTCTGTGTGTGTTGGAGGCTGCCTCAGCTGGTATGTTCGTGTTTTTATTATGCAGTTATTTCACTTTATTAGCTCTTCATGTCTTGTCCGCTTCCCGCTTCGAAAACGACACGGAACGAAACATTGGATCGCCGAGGCAAGGCAATGCGCGATACATCACACACATACAAAAAAAAGGAAGATGTGTCAGTGCATCAGTGCCCCTCCTCTGAGGCGTGCCTCCACTAAGCAGACTCCCTTGACCATCCCCCCGTGCTCTTCCATGCGTCAGTGTTGATAGAAAAGGAAGCACTGCAACAGCAAGAAGCCCACGACGTCGAAACCTCGTAAAGGGATAACAGAGGAGCGAGCGAGAAAAAAAAAAGACGTCACCCGCTTTCGCCGAAAACCGAAGTGTGAGAACAAAGAAAGAAACAACGCGTCTGGTATGCATGCGAACATGACACATACGCGATTCGACAGAGAAGAGGAAAGTGATGAGGTGCGGGACGCGCAATATATAAAAAAAAACTCTGTATTACAAAAGGCTGCTTGCTGATCTTGGTGTTGCTTTGATTGCGCTGAATGCGGAGGCTGCGGCCCCGGAAACGCTCTCACAAGCACCGTTCAATAGCAGCTGCGTGCTCGCGTTGCAGCAGTCCTACCAGACATAAATCACTCGGTTTTTTTTTAATGGAATGGTATCAAAATACCACTGCTGCTAATCTTTTTACTTGTCCTTCTTCTCCGCATCAGTCGGCTCAGCCGGGGCGCAGCTGCCGAGACCCAGCGCCTTCTTCACGATCTCGCCAAACCAGAAGTACTGCAGCAGCTGAATGGTGGAGAGCGCCACCACGGCAATCCCGGTTGCCGCTTCGTTGTGCACGCGCGGCGCGTAGCCGACCTCGCCGGCGTGCACCAAATCCAAGCGCCAGTTGCAGAGGACGTTATACAGCCAGCTCCCGGTCACGTAGGTGCCACCGACCACGCGTATCAAAAAAACAGCCCAGCGAAGGCGTACTCGCACCGCGTTGCCTTCTTCGCCATCTTCTCGATGAGCGGCTTCTGCGTTTTCTTGTCGGCGATGTCGCAGAGGGTGCGCAGGATGACAGAGGCATGCAGAAATCCGTTACTCAGCTCAAAGCAGCCGGTGTAGTAGCCCGCGTAGTACTCGGAAAAGGGGAAGAGCAGCGTGTAGCTCCCGAGAAAGCTGCAGAAGCCGTGCACCTTCCACGCCAAGGACCAGCGGTAGTAGAAGCACACAAAGATATCCCACAGAAAGTAGGAGAGAATGGTCACTCGGCTAAAGCGGTAGTACGGCATCGACGCATAGAGGTCATTCGATAGCGTGCCGCCGTTCGCAATGAAATTGTAGAGGAAGAGGACTGCAGAAAAGGACATGATGCAGCCATTGACGATGCTGCAGCTACGTACAATGATGTCTTCCTTCTGCGCGGTCGTCAGTTTCTGCCAGTTCGGCACCAGCTTCGGCAGCTGCTTTGTGAAGAAAACCTGGCAGGCAAACCAGAAGCACACCATCGGCGTGAAGATGGTGTACTCGCGCGTCATGGGTGCGACCCACGTGTCGAACGCGCTAGCGAAACCCATTATGACCACCAATGAAATGAAAAACTCGTACTACAAGTGATGTTGGACACGGAAGGGGGGGGAGGGCGAGTGGAGGGTGTCTTCCAGCCGGTGTATGTGGCGATCAATCAGCTTTTCGTGTTTGTGTTTCCTTTTGCTTTTCTTTACTGCGTGTGTGTACGTGAGTGCTCGTGTGTGTGTGTGTGTGTGTGTCTTCGTTCCTTTTATGTTCCGTTAGGAATGCGCAAGTTGCACGCAGTCAGCCGTGTTGAGCGTTACGACGTTGAAGAAAAAAGACACTGAAGGAACACAGGGGCCGGAAAATGCCGGAAGAACGGCCCAGAAATGTGTGTGACCACACAACTACGACAGAGTTTCATCGTCCATGCCCTCCACAGGCGTACAGGGTATGCGTCGACGTGTTGTTGCTGTGTTTTTGCGGTACACCACCACTCGAATAAGCTCATCTCCACCTCCCTCTCCACGCACGCATACACACTGCCCACTTTCGTGGTACCCCTCCGCTGTCCTGTGTTCTTCCGTTCTGGTCCACATACAGCTTTTATTATTATTCTGCTGCTCGCATCACAACGGCTTTATAAAGAAGCGAAACCAGCAACACCAAACGCCGTGACAGAGCACACCCACAGCTGAACACAAGTTCTGTTAGTTTCTTTTTTTGTTTTCTTTACTTATGATTTCTTTTGATGAACATCATCGGCTTTCTTTTTTATGTGTGGGTGTGTGTGATTGTGTTTGTGTGTGTTGCGCTGCTTCACGGATGAGCGAGACGGCAATGTTGCCGCAACATGCACACGTGCATTCCAAAAAAAAGAAAAACGAGAGACCAGCAACCACAGACACACACAAGCGCAGCTTAAGGCGAAGACAATAGCAGTTACTCTGTGCACACGTGTGTGTGTTAATTTACTCTTTGTGCTTTGTTCCCCAGAAGCAGTACTACTGCTGTTTGCCACATTTTTCCGTCTCGACTATCGACGATCGCGTAGCAAGTAGTTGCATGAGCGGTGGAATTAGACGACGAACACGAGAGGCCCCTTAACAATTGAAAAAAAAAAAACAATAAACAACGAGTGAAGAACATCTTTGGATCTGCATTGACCGCCTGTGGTGCGCGTATGTTGATGATCTCCCTTTACTCGATGTCTCAAGCAGCCGCCACTGCCTCTGACTTCTCCTCGACATCCTTCGACGCGTGCTGGTTGCCAAGATTATTGAAGTTGGCCCAGTACTTGTGCATCTCCAGCGCCACCACGCAGCTGTCCCGCACGATCGGTTCCGAGTGCGTGGCGTACGTCTCGAGCACCGGCAGCGTGGCGGGGTCAGCAATGGCGCCCAGTGCCTCGGCGGCCTCGTGGCGCACCATCGGTGCCTCCGTCTCATCCTTGAGCGCGGCGATCAGCGCCGGCTGACTCTTCGGGTGCTCCAGCTGACCGAGCACGAAGGCCACCTCATGGCGGAAAAGGGCGGAGACGGTGTCCTCGCGAAGAGCCCGACTCAGCGCGGCCACGGCAGCGTCGTTCGCCATGTTGCGCAGTGTGAACATCGCCATATAGCGACGGAACAGCCGCGTGCGGCCCGACGTGTCCAGCAGCACTTCCGTCAGCTCCTCCACCGTCTTGGGCACGGCCTCGTCGCCGTCCGCAGCTTCATTGAAAGCCGGCGAAGGGTCGATAGAAACAAAGGCGCAGTCACTCGGTGGTGCGACAGCCTTGTCGCCCTTCTTTTCCTTCATGGCGATGCGGGCCAGGGCCAGCTCGCAGGTCTCGCGGATTGGCTCCTCGGGTTCCTTGGCAGGGTCGCCGTGCTCCTCGAGAACCTGAAGCGCCAGCGGGGAGCCAATCGCACCAAGGGCCTCAGCAGCCTCGTGGCGGGTCACGACGTCGTAGCTGGTGGTGCGGAGAATACGCTCCAGCTCCGGAACGGCCTCCTCGCGGCCACTCTGGCCGGCGTTGTAGGCCAGCTCATGCTGCAGCAGCACCGAATCGGTGGTGTCCACTGCCTCCAGTAGCACCTGCACGCCTGGGACGGTCTTCAGGCAGTCCTCCTTCAAGCGGTACAGCTCGCGCATGCGGCTGTCCAGCGGTTCCTGTGGGTCCAGCAGCTTCGCGTAGTTCTTGCGGACCTCCTCCACTGTGAGAGTCGATGTGGACATGGCTGTGTACGTTGCCCACGTGCGTACTTTTTAGGGTTTCAGTGTGCTGATGTTTCGTAACACAAAACACACACGCGTGAAGTAATAATAACTATTATTAGGAAGGTGCAAGAATGAAGAGGTAAGCTCTGTGAAAGAAAAGGGAGGAGAGAGTGGTAGCTGTCATCCGACCTTCAACAGTAGAGACGAAGACAAAAACAGCGCAAAAAAAAAGTTATAGTTCTCATCATTGCAAGTGTGCTCGTCAAGATCAACCCTTCCACAGCACAATGGCAGCAGCGGAAAGCCACGGTTTCTTTCCTTTTCTTACCTTTTTGTTTAGCCTCACAGAAACGAGAGTAGCGGGGATGAAGTCTCGAAAGCGAGAGAAGGAACGCAGAAAGCGATGCTTCTTTGTTTCGCTGGCCCGCACTCGCCCTCCGCCCCACACGCAACTCACATTTCCACAGCATTTATTCTCTTTCACCCACGCGAGCGTTGCGTGTTCTACACCAACATCTAACGCCGATACGTGTGTTTCAAGTATGCAATTCTATCCGCGTCTTTCCACCCACCACCACCCACCTATTTCGTTTTCATGTTTTTTGTGCGTTTTGTTATCCACCTGCTTCACGAGCAACGGCTCTTTGGGACAGCCCACGCGCCTTTCTCTTCCATTTTCTTTCTTTCCTTTCTTTTACTACTGCCCGCTTCGTTGCTTATGTCGTCCCACACTTCGCAGCGAGTACAAGAAAAACTCCAGCCTACGACGCGCTTTGAGCTGGGTTGTTGCTGTTCTTATTTCCTTTTTTTTTTCCAGGCCCTCTCTCTCTCTACCGAAGTGGGCACGGGAGAAAGGTGCGTTTGTACTGGTTTGTGCACGCCTGCGCGTGTGTGTGTGTGTGTGTGTGTGTTTGTATGTGTGTACGGAGGGAAGAGACGAAGGGCACTCCACGAAACCAAGCATACGACGATACGGGTCCCTTTCTTTTCTTTTTGAAATGGTGTATGGTCCTCCCTCTCTCTTCCATATCCAAATGCAGATGTGCGTGCGCGTAGGTGTCAGGATTACAGCACTTCTGATCGTATCACCTATGAAGAAAAGCAAAACGTCCGTCTTTCTATCACGTGACCCTGCCGTTCCACATCACAATCACAGCAAAGGAGCAAAGCCAAGACACATAAAAACAGGATGGGTAGACGACAACAGAGCATCGTCAGCAGTTAAGAAAATACAGAAAAAAAAAGGAGAACGAGAGTGCACGCGAAGCAGAAGAAACTCAGCGAAGACACAAATAAAAACGAAAAGCAAGACGTCGTCAAAAAACCTCCCCGCTGCAGACTGTCACTCGCTAGCGTCCACAGACACACCAAACAACACAAACGAACATAGATTTAAACGCACACGCACACAGGCAATGCCACCTCAGAGGTTTCGCATCGTTTGACGGAAGGTGAACACCTCAGAAAAAAACTTGTCCTGCGACTCCGCGGCATGCGACAAGCTCGAAAACGCTTCGCGCACGGTGCCCTGCTTCCGCTCAGGGTAGGCGCGCACAAAGTGCTCCACAAAGGAAAACCAAAAAGGCGGGTGCGTTTCAAAGATCGGGTACACCACCGCACAACTCACGCTGAGTGCGCGATCCTGACAGACGATCACGTTCATCGCCACAGAGATGAGGCGCTCCCACAGGCTGCTGAAGGGCTCCAGCGTGTGCGCTAGGGCCTCCCGTGCAAGGCGTGTTGAGCGCGGTGGGGTGGGGCCCGCCGAGCGTCCGCCACCTCCGCCACCGCCGCTGCGGCCGCCGATGCTGCCCGGCGTACCGGAGAGCCGACCTGACGGGCTTGCGTAGAAGGATGGCAGCTGCATTGGGGATGGGGGCGGAGTGCCCGACATACCTCGCGTGCGCGCCTCCATTGACGGTGAGAGCATGTGTGTCGACAGCTCCTTCACCTCACGAATGAGTCCTGCGACGAAGCTGAGGAACGACAGTCCGTGCAGGAGCGTGCCGGTTTGCGTGTCCACGTCTTCGCAGAGGTACACGACAAAAGAGATGACCTTTTCCAACTCGTTAGCGTCGAGCTTCGTCAGCGGGCGGAAGGCGAACTCCTCGGTGACAGTGCGCAGCATGTTCACCACCGCGTAGGACACCTTTCTGTACTCCTTAAAGTACACGAACGGGAACACGCCAACCATGCGTATGAGCCCCAGCAACATGTTGTCGTAGGTGTCGTCGTTGTAGTAGTACATCGCACCAAGTGGCACGAAGCCGCCTTGAACACACTTGCGCAGAACGCTAAACGACAAGGCCAACGGTTTCAGCATCATCTCATACGCCCCATCCACCATCCCACCACCGCCCTGGCTCGTCACCCGCTGGATGTGCTCGTCTGTGATACAGCGCTCGATGATGGACTGCATTAAACTGCAGATGTGACGGAAGAGGAGGAGGCCGCAGGAGCTGTGGGCAGTGCAGCACGGCAGCGTGTAACGCCCACCAATCTGCGTCACCAGCTCTTCGAGGAAGCGCAGGAAGGAAATGGTCACCATGCTGCTCTGCGCCGCTGGGCGGTTGAGACACTCGTGAAAGGAGCTGGCGTGATCGCAGACCCACTCCACAAAGTCACTTAAGCCGTCCGAGACGTCGCGCAGGGACAGCACCACGCCGCGCAGGTCGCGCATCCAGCCTGCGGTGTAAAGAGCATCGTTGCCACCCCCGCCGCTCAGCGTGCTCTGGATGCACAGCTCAATGGGCTGCAAAAACGCCATCAGAGCATCCGTCGAGTACGGACCACAGCTCGACAGCCGCCACAGCATTGCGTGCAGGTTGGTCCGCAGCTTGTAGGTCTGCTGTGACTGCGCGAGGGGCAAGTCCACCACAGGTGGCAGCTCGAGATGCAGCTCTGCCAGCATGGAGTTCGGTATGTCCATGCACGCATTGCGAATCAGCTCGATCGACTCGCGGATGATCTGCGCCGAGTCCTCATCGCGGCTGCCGTTCACGCCGCGCATGATGTTGTGGCCGGTGTTGTTAAGCATGAACTGAAATAGCGAGGTGCGGGACTGAAAGATGTTCGTCACGACGGTGCTGAGTGCTTCATGCAGGCGGGATGAACTGAGAACGCTCTGCGTCATGGTCAAAAAGTGCAGCAGCGCACGCTCGACGAACGGGCTGTACAGCGGCGAGCCAGTCGAGGAGCCGCCGCTGCTGCGGCGGTGGTTGGCGCAGTCCACACAGAAGACAAAGAACATCGAGCATGCCTCCACCGCCGGCTCCTCCACCGCACTCAGCACGTGGCGGACGAGACCGGCTGCGAGGTAGAAGAGCCATGCTGTCGCACTCGCACTGTTCAGCACGCTTGGGCCCAGTGTGTGGTTGACATAGTTGGCAAGCAGCTCCATAGTGCGGGTGTGGTCCAGCACAGCGATGTTGCCCACGGCGTCCGTCTGCGCTAAAATGGACTCCATCGTCGCCTCGAAGTCCTCGTCGTCCTCCATAGCGTACTCGATAGAGTTCAGCGCGTTGCCGTTGCCGGCGCCACCGCTGCTCGAGCCCCGCCCACCACGGTTGCCTGTCCCCTGCATGCGAGACTCAAAGAAGCATCCCACCAGCTCCGGTGAGATCAGCTCCAGATCCTTGGGCGAGTCCTCAGACATGCAAAAGGTGCGTCGCGATGTCGCTAGGCGGCTCCAGAAGTTGAGCAAGGTGGTGGCGGTGGTGAAGGAGCCTGGCTGGCCAAAGGGAATGTGGAACACATCCAGCGAGATCGCCCGCACGCCGTTGATGAAGGGTTGGAACGCGCTGCTCAAGTGGAGATCACGGTAGCCGAAGGGCGCGACGAGGCGGTAGCATGCCTCTCCCAGCTCCGACACGTACGACGGCACCTTAAGGCGGCCATCGGTCAGCTGCATGGTGTTCACGAGGTAGCCCAAGGTGCTATCCAGGTAGCGGACGCGGTCGTCCGTGGAGTCGAAGAAGGTTCTTCGAATTCCACACAAGCTGGTGAGACCGGTGAGAAGGGTTTCACAGTACGGGAACGGCAGGGCGGCGTGCTGGCCCCACAAAATCTGCTGCGTCCGCGGTGCGAGGAGCATATCTTTCCACGTGCTAGGGTACTGCGACGACAGTGCCTCCTCTGTTTCGTCGACGGTGATGGCCATGAAGTCGAACGTCATGATGTCCTTCACGAGCGCCAGCACCTCCGTGATGGTCGCAGAGGAGTAGTTCACATCCTCCAGCTCCGCGACGGCGGCGGTGAAGATGTCGAGTAGGCACTCGTCGCGGAAGTTGTTGCTGCAGCGGCGGTGTGTGGAGAAGTTCATGTACGTCTGCTGCTTCGAGGAGTCGTACTTACTAAACTCGTTCACGATGGTGGACAGGAGCACCAGGGCGATATAGCACAGCCGACTACGCTCCTCCTCGCTGCGGACACCGGTGCGGGGTAGCCGAGAGTGGTTGATGAGGTAGTAGCCGGTCATCGTACCACCGCCACTGCCAGAAGATGCGCCGACTGGCAGCGGTGTCGACCCGGAGCTGCTTCCACCCTGGGCCCCGCCCTTGGCACTGATACCGTCACCCTCAACCATGCCGGCTGACGTACCACAGCCGCCGTTCTGGTTTACATGACGGCTGTACGCCGGCGACGTGTCGTACAGCATCTGCAGCGGGAACGTCGCCGCGTCAATGAGGAACGTGCCCTTCTCAAAGCACAGCTTCATAAGCTTCGCGTAGGCACTCATGAGGGCGAGCACAACATGCCGTGGTGCACCGGCGAGACTGACGCGCTGCACACAGCCACCGCACATCCCCACCACCACCTCGTACCGCTGTTCCTCTGAGAGCCACTTGCGGTTCGCCTTGAACCACGCCACTGCACCCTGCGCGGCGAACAGCAGTGCATACTGATTACTGGATTGGGCAAAGATTGCCTTAAGCGGTGACACATCGGCGTTCTCCTGCGTAAGCGTATTTAGCCGCTCCTCGGCTTGCAGCCGCGCGGTCCGATCTGGATTTGCGTACAGGCACTCCGCCAAGGAGTTAATTTCCTCTACTGAGCTCATGCTGACTACGCTACGCTTTTGCTGTCGTTTCTCCTCTTGCGTAATGAGGGGAGGCAGCTGCAGCTACTTTCTAATGGGAAGTGAAATGCACAGCAAACTCACACGCAAGGTGGAGGGTGAAACCGTCCGATGCGGCGGATCCCTCTCCCTCCCACTTTATTTTCTTGTGCTCTGTAGAAGACGGTGATACTCTGAGGAATCAGCTTACCAACTCCGACAGGAAAAGGGAGCAAGGATTAACAATAGAGTGTGAGGAAGGTAATAAATATGTTGAATCTAAAGTGGTTGAAAGGTGTTTCACGTCATGCACCCTACGAAAGCACGCGAACGCAAACACACAGAGAGAGACGCACCCCGACTAACCTGCTGTCCAGCGGTACGCTCGTTTGTCTGTTTGATCAGTTTGTTTCCCCTTTTTTTTTTTTGGAGGCTTCTCGATCGAATGCGGCGTGGAGAAACAGGATGGAGGATCAAAAAAGAAAGAAAGAAAAGACAGTGTTTTCGTTGTTGTTGTTTTACGCGCATCAACACGCAGCAAAAGAAATTCATCAAATGAAGAAGGGAAAGGGAAAGGGGGAGGCGGGGGGGATGGTAAAACGTGTGAGTTGCAGCATGTATTGTCCATCTACTCGCCTTCATTCATTCATGCCTTCCTTCTGTTTCGTTCTTGTTCCCGCTCCATTGAAGTAGTTTTAATCTGGTGTACGGGAGTGTTTTGTGGGATCCGTATTGAGTTAAACCCAATGCAGCACACGCCGCCGTCTTTTAGTGCAGATAAACGCCCTCTTGTCTGCTGTTGTTGTTGAGCTTTCTCCACCAAAAAAAAAAGAGCCTTCGACGCCTAAGCAGCTAATGGAGCTATCCCTGTCTATCGACCTTCTTTCTGGGTCGCATCATCAGTGCCTTGCTCACTGAAAGGCACACACACAAACACATGCATACACTGCGATACAATAGAAGAGGAGGACTTCAACGCAGGGTGGTTGAAGCAGCTGTCGATGTCGACCCCTCAACCACACCCTCCCCTTCCATCTCTCTGGCACAGTGAGGACACCGCGCGTCGTTACAGGAAATCTCAGTGCACAATACAACTCCGCGCCGTCACTGTGAACGTCGAGAGGATGCTCTCCATCTGGCTGTTGAAAGTGCGCGAGAGCGCCAGCGTCGGCTCCGAGGTAAGGGATGCAACAGACGTCGGTGCCGCTCGCGGCCAGCTCCACTCCACCGCCCCCGCCGGCAGGTGCAGTCGGTTGATCGTTCCAGCTGTGAGGCTTGCGTTGGGCGTCTCCCCACCAGGCGGCAACCCACGCAAGCCCTCCAGCGACAGCCCTGCCGCCCCCCCTGAAATGCCACCACCACCACCCATCCCACCGCGGTCACTGCGCTCAGTCAGGGAAGACATAAACAGCAGCTGCTCTTGTACGCGGTAGCTCTGCGCAGGCGAGCGGAACGGGTTACACAGCGCCGCTGATGCATTCTCATATAGGGCACGGCACAACGGCACCATCGCGTCGGCCGGTGCATCGCTGCCCACCGTCACGAGGAGCGTGCGGATCCCAGTGGCGGAGCAGAAGCCATAGGAGCGCATGCGATGGCTTTCGAGAAGCTTGCCAAGGAAACGGGCGTCGGTAGTGGGCGAGATGAGACGTGCAGCCGCGTTGGCCGCAGAGGATGCGGTGAGAGAGTCGTTCGCAATGACGGTAGTGGCAGACGGACTCGCCGCACCACTGGGGTTGGATGACGGCGATGATGCTGCAGCTTTAGCGCTGTTTCCTCCACCTACGCTGCTGCTGTTGTTGCTGCTGGTATTACAGGAGGCGGAGTATGTGGCAGAGGCTGGTGGCGGCTGGCCCGCCGTCGACAGTGGTGACGTCGCCGCCTCAGCTGTGGCCGCCTCTATCATTTGCGCATTCGTCTCCCGCAACTCTTCGCAGCGATCGAGAGAGGCAAAGAGCACAAAATGCAGTTTGATTACGTCCTCCGGGCCCACGTAGAGGTGGGCGTGCAGCGGTGCATCGGGGGAATTTAGGACTTCTTTGGGTGAGGTGTAGGTGCGAAGCAGCAGGGGACTACCTTCCACGTCGACGATGGCAACGGCGGCCACCGCCCACGTCTCTAGTGACATGCTGATGCTGGGGTAAGGAAGAAGAGAGTGAAAAAGAGAGGTCGCTCGTTTTTCTTTCGATCAGTCGTTCTTTCGTTCCTTTTTGTTTCGTTGCTTGTGTGTGTTTTGTCGTGCCGCTAGCTGAGGAGTTCGAAACGGTCACGTCCACAGAGGCGAGCAGCAAACACCAGAAAAAAAACCTCTTTCAACAAGATCACAACGGTAGCGTTTTCCTTTTGTTTTTTAAAGCCGCAACACTGTACTGCACGAAATACGACAAGTGCTACTGTTGTTGCTTTCCCCTTTCTTTCCTTCTTTTGTAGGTGGGTGCAGCGATTATACGAGGGGCACGTCTGCTGTGGTCCTCCAAGCAACCTCTTGAAACCCAAAGCAGGCTTTCGCGACATCACGAGTGTGGAGAAAAAAAAAAAAAGAGCGCCGGGGCACAGGTCAAAAAAAAAGGGGGGCGAATACATGAGAGAGAAACGTCAAAGACGGAAAAAAGGAGGTGGCAACGTCCGTGTTTCACCTCTCATAAGTCGAGGCATGCGTGTGGGACACTTTGAATCGCCTCCTTTTTGTTTCGTTTGCTTTTTGTTACTTGTTCTCGCCTTTGTGGTAGTGGTACACGTACGAAAACCAATAGGCGGCACGAGGCGCGCGTGATGAGTGCCGTCCATGAGAGACACGAAACTGTTATTATTGTTCTGCTGCTGTCTCCTGTGTCTTTTGTTGGGGGGGGGAGGAGTTTGCGACAATCATTTTCCTTTGGTGAATGGTGCATACACATGTAATCGCGCACGCACGAGAAAGAGCCCGCAAGCATCGCATGTATACACAAAAAAGGGGAGACAAGTACCGTGGCAGCATGGTAACATACCGGAATGCTTGCCGGGGTTTGTCAGGCAAATATCAAGACCGTCCTACACACCTACGTTCTCGAGAGCAGAGAGAGCGTCCGCGCATCCTCAACGCCCCTTCCCCCGCCCTTGCCTCTCCGCCAAGACTGTCCTGGGGTATCAGAAAAGTCTATTTCGTTGAAGATTTCACAAATGAGTTCACATCTGAGATGATCAGAAAGAACGCAGTATTTCATTGGATAGTCATCCCTTACTTGCGCATGTACGCATTTCGCACACGCCCTGCAGAAAGCTCCACAGACACGCACACATCATCACCACATCCTCCACAGTTCTCGCAGCCCTTTGACACACAACCTCGGACACTGGCTGGCACACGCGTAATCGTGAGCCCATCCGAGCGGTAACACAAGCTGCTTTCTCTTTCCACTCTCCCACCACTACCAGCCTCACCAGTAGCGGTTCTGGCCTATTAACTGTACCCTATACGAAAGGACAAAAAAAAGCTAAAAAAAACGATGTGCGTTGCCCCCCACATCACTTTTTGCAAACAGTAGACACGGTTTCCATCAACGCATGGAGAAGAAACATGCCAGAAAAAAGAAGAGGACATAGCACTGTGCGCGTGCACAACCCCCCCACTATGGGTATCAGAAAAGTCTATTTCGTTGAAGATTTCACAATGAAGTTCACATCTGAGATGATCAGAAAGAACGCAGTAATTTCATTGCTGGATAAGTCATCCCTTACTTGGCGCATGTACGCATTTCGCACGCCCCTGCCAGAAAGCTCCAACAGACACGCCACACATCATCACCACATCCTCCACAGTTCTCGCAGCCCCTTTGACACACAACCTCGGACACTGGCGCGGCACAACGCGTAATCGTGAGCCCATCCGGAGGGTAACACAAGCTGCTTCAACTCATTCGATTCCCCTTCTTCTCATTCAGCAAGCTGGCACACGTCGAGTATTTGGATTTGTATGTGAGCGAGTATTTGTGATTAACGTTCGCCAGGTTTCGCGGCAAGCGCCAAAAAAAAAAAAAGAAGGCACCGGAGAATGAAAAAAAAAGGGTAAGCAAAGCAGCAAAGAGAACGAGAGAAACAAGTTGTAGTCGAGCGAATGAAGTTCAGAGACACGGAATTCAAAAGGAGAGGGGACAAGCAGCAGCAGCAGCAAGACCGTAGGAAATTCGGTTTGTGCATGTTTTGTTCCTTTCATTCCCTCTTTGTAGTTGACACAGCCAGCAACGGAGCGAAATTACGCATCAGCTGCATTGGAGAACGTTCCTTACACACACGCAAACACGTCGCCGCGCGACTCTGACATATCGTGCGGGTTGTTGTTGTTGTTTTTAAGGCGTTCTTGTGATTGCCGTTACTTGAATGCTGGTTTTGCGCTTTCACACGATTAGCATCGTGTGTTTGTGACGGTGTGCTGGAGATTGCGCGTTCCTTCCACCTGGAATGCAATCACACATAAATGTATCCCAGTCCTCGCATTGGGCTGAGGCGTCAGCGTCCTTTTCTCTTGCTTTTGCTCTGTCTTCCGCTGCGGTGGTGTTGATCTTTTTTCTTTGGTTGCTTACGTTAGCTGCCTCATCTCAGTACAGCGATGCTGTCCTCTTCCAGAAAAAAATGCATGTGAAGAAGTGAAGTAATGTGCCGAGAATCACGGCAGTCCTCCCTCAAACAGAAAAAGTAGGCAATCCAAATTGTGCAAAGCTGAGCGTCACCCTTCCCGTAGAGCATGTAATGGCTGCCTTGCTTACCGTGTCGGCGGAAGTAGTGGGATGAGGGCGAAGCTGTGTCAACGACTTGGCTGAAACCACCACTCGCCTATCAGAGTTTTCGCACGATGCGGCGCGTGAGCAGGGCACATCGGCCTTTACACACGCATTAAGAGCTCGTGCTTCGCGCGCGCACTCCCTCTCCCTTTCCGTCCTCCCTATCCATCGGTTGGCTTCATGCCGCGCGTCAGCACAGGGAAGCCTTTCGGCTGCACCCGTGCGTTGTTGATCTCCAGCACGTCACCCATCTTTTGGTAATCGAAGCGGCGGCTCTTTTTCCCGTATGTGGACTGTAGCTCCTCCAGCAGCTTCTTCGCAGCCGCCTCGCGGTGCCAGCGATTCGTGAGGCGGTAGGTGTGATCCAAGTCATCCAAGTCACCTGTGGGCATCTGATCCACGTACGGCTCCTGGTAAAAGCCCTCCCACTTCAGCTGCTCCTCTGCCTCGGTGTCGCTGTTGAACGTGACGGCGTGCGAGAGTGGTCGCTCCACGCTCAGCGGGTCGACCTTGTCCTCGCTAGACGCCATGTACTCCTCCATGTGTGGGCTCGCCTGCTTGTAGAGGTGGCGCACCACTTCTGACATGGGCTGCATGCCGGGCACCAGGGGATCGCCGCTCCCCTGCATCTGCTGACGAAGCTGCGCGTCCACTTCCTCCTCCTTCCCTGCACCGTTGGTGGCGGCAGCAGCGATGGCGCCGTCGTCCGACAGCAGCAGGTCTTCTGCGTGGGCACGTTCGCGCAGCTCCTCGTCTGAGAGACGACGCATCGCACTCGCCTTCAGCAGCGCCTCCCTCTCCCGCTCCTTCGCTCCGTGTTGCACCTCTTCAATATAACGCACCAACGCATCGCCGTCAAAGTTCGGTGGGAGCAGCATCTGCCTGCGGGACCAATCCACGTCCAGCTCGGGGCTCAGCAAGAACGTAAACTCCGACCAGTCCCAGTGGGCCAACGCAGGACCAATACGAAAGAGCTCCTTCGCCCACTCCAGCCGCTGGGCGTAGGTGCAGTCGTTGTTCACGAAGGCATCCACACCGGCTGGCTCGACCATGTCGCGAAACTCTTTTAGGTGCCACATCGTAGTCTCCAGCATCTGCTTCGACACCCGATAAAGCTTCCGCTGCAGGTCCAGCTTGCCGCTCAGAGCCTGCAACCACTCCCGCAGCTCCGACGTTGTCTGCATCGCAACGTCGATGATCACCACGCCGTTTGCCCGAGTCGCGTGGCGCATGCCGAGCTCCAGTGTCAAGTTCGTGAGCCCGTAGCCGTGCAGGAGCTCCTTGTTGCGGTGCAGGAGGCGCAGCGTCGCGATGGCGGCTTTGTGCGAGCACGAGACGAGGATGTCGTCCAGCTCCAACGCGGTACAGAGCTCCGTGATGAGCTGCTCCACCTCGGTCGCAAACGACGTCGCCGCAATACGGCACTTTGCGATGGCGGCTGCGTTCTGCTGCAGAAAGCTGACAAACTGGATGGGAGTGAAGTCCCACGGCACGGTGAGACCGCCTGTAATGTCAGCCCCAACGTCGAAGTGGTCGTTAATGATGAGCGGCATCGACTCCCACTTCTCGTAGTGCAGCTCGCCGAGGTGCGTGCGCAGGGTCAGCAGTGCTGCCGAGCACTGCAGCGGAGAGAGTGTCTTGGCGAAGAGGACGTGATCCGCGTCCATCAGTTCCTCAATGGTCGGGGCACTCGTCAGCGTCCACTGCGCGTTCATCGCCTCACTCGCCTCCTCCAACAGTGTCTTGCCGCCACTGCGATTGTCTTTCTTGCCCTTCAGCCGCGGATCCTGCCGACGGCGCAGCGGCTTGGCTTCCCGCCGTGCCGCCGCAGCATCTTCAGCGACGGAGAGGGACTCGGTGACGGAGTCGATGCATTCCGCCCTTCGTAGCAAATCGCGCAGGAACTTATTAACGGAGCGCTCCACTAAACCCCGGTTGCACTCACTCGCCACGAAGCCTTGCGGTAGCTCAAAGGTGGAATGAATCATCGCCGCCGACCCGCCCTCCGCGCTTTGGAAGCCGCGCTTGGCGAAGGAAGACTCCTGTGGACGGTCTTCCGCGGTGGGCGATGTGGAGGGGTTACCGCCGTCAGTGCCCGCTGGCGTCATCGCTGCAGCCGGCGTTGTCGTGTCCCCGTCGTCGAGGCGGCGGTAGAAGGTGAAGGAGATGGTCGTCGCGGGCGGTGCGCGCAGCGTCCCCTGCTTAAACTCACGTGCCCACGCCAGCAGCTCGTTGAGCTGGGCAACGGCATTTTGATTGACCGCTTGCTGCTGGACATCGTGGTGGAAGAAGTCAGGGTGCACCTTCAAAAAGAAAGCGTTGAGCGCCTTCTTGTACATGTGTGAGAGAGAGTGTATGTATGTATGTATGTGTGTGTGGGTGGGTGGGTGGGTGAGTACGTGGTAAAGTGGTGATGGGGTGATGGCACTAAGGAGAGGCACACAAACAGACGCACACCAGAATTTGCTGGTACGATGCCAAGGAATGTGCTCAAGGTGCCTCTCACTACCACTTTCTTTCTTTCGTGGGAGACAGTGGTAGGGAAGGAGAGAAGGAGGCGCTTCAGCTCTCTTTTTTTTTTCTTCTTTGCCTCCCCTTTTTTTCTCTCGTGTGCTGCTGTTTTCTCTGTTGCTATTGGAGGATCGCCGTGTCAGCAGAGAACAATGCGTGGAAGTTGAAGGGCAGTTCGTGGTGGGAGGAAACAGTATGTGAAAGCAGTCTTCACTTGCTTAGCCCTGTTCTGTCTTGTGTTGTGTTTCTGCAGCGTCACCTTCGTGAGGAGCTTGTCTACATCATGCAGGTAGCGACTACCCCAAAGACCGCGGAGGTCAAGGTCACACACGCGCGCTCCTGCTTCATTGAGAAGAACATACGGCTGACGAAGGTGATTTTGTTGTTGTTGTCAAGGTTGCTTACTCCGTGCTTTTTTATTGTTCCTTTTATAATGTCCCGATTAGCGTCAAGACACTACGCCGTATCTGACCTCAGCGAGTGAGATGGAACATCGTGGGAGAGGCGATCAAGCAGCAGGAATCAAGTAAGATAGCACAAGAAGGTGGTTTCAGAGTGTACTGAGCTCGCCCAATTCACACAGCCCTTTCCTTGTCTTTCTTTTTCGTTGTTTTCTTGGACTTCCATCTAACAAATGTACAGACTCCGGTTTCAGCGCGCAAAAACGGCACCCACAAAAGAAGTGGGAAGAAAAGAGAAAAGACAAGCAAAACAAATAAGAAAACGAGGCTACGCAGCAGGCACTTTTTTTCTTTCTGCGAAGCGCAGCCGGGCTGCAGACATCACACGCCTTCAGTCCCTCTCGCACTCTTCCTCCTCCGTCCGGACCAGATGAAGGGGAGGCCGATAGCAGGAGAAATCCCCTCCTTTACCCACACATTGAGGCATCAGCGGACAACAGAAGTGAGTGACACGGTGTGATTTGGCCCTCCGTTTCTTTTTTCGTTGTTTGTCTTTCATCAAGACGGCGGTGGTGGCGGTGGCACGTGTGCGTTGGACATCGACTTTTTCACCGCCTGCGTTGCGCGACGGATGCTGTTCTTGAGCAGTCGAAGCGCCTCCTGCACATGTTTTGCGCTCTTCATTTCAATGTCGAGCGTTAGCGAACGCTGGCACAGCTGGTACACCATGTCCTGTGCCACCTGATTCACCCCCGTACTGCCGCGTGACGTGTTGCTAGCATCATCGGCAACACCACCACCTCCACCGTTGCCGCCGCCACCGAGCAGTCGTGCTGCTCTCGACAAGGACGTGGAAGACGGCACGGTCAACAATGCGCCTGCCATCAGTGTCTTCTCGATCTCAGCGGAGGAGGAACCCACCTCGTTCGGGCTGAATGGACGCTGGATCATAATGATGAGATGCGACGCGGCGGACTTGGAGGAAGAGGAGGCGGAGTCCTTCTTTGTGCGAGATCCCTTCGAGATTTGCGAGACGCTACCGGCAGGCGGATGGTGAATGCCGCTCCCCTCCGTCGTCATCGTGTTCACCATCGACGAATGCAGCGAGGAGGTCTCTGCGAAGTTGCCACCGCCTTGATGGCTGTACTCATCACCCGACATGCACTCGAACCCAAAACCGACGGGGTGCACGACCATCTGCGCTCGTCGTGAGCTGCGGCCAATCGCACGGCTCTTCTCAAACGTCAGCACAAAGAGGATCTCCCACTCCAGCGACAACTCGACCTTTTGAGTCCTCCACTTCCCTCGTCCGATCACCGTCTTCTGCTGGTGCTGTGGCTCGAGAGGAACGCTGCCACGCGCCACGCCGTCGTACGCCACACGCATGAGTCGCTTGTATTTGCCCTCCAACACACGCTCATACTCTGACTTTCCCTTGCCGCTTGCGGCGGCGGCACCGGCCACGTTAGACGACCCGCTGACCTGCCGGGAGTGATTTGGATTCGACGCCGTGTTGAGGTCCCGCCCGTGGTGGTCCTGCTGCGGCTGGAGTGAGGGGGTACGCTCCGGCTGCGGGTGCAGCCGCGGTGGCGGCTCTGGGGCGCCACTCGTGCCACCCTGCACATTCTTCGGTGGCGTCTGCGGTGATGGCGACGACGACGGTGTCTCTGCTTCGATATCCCTCTCCTTTCTTAGCCCTTCAGCCCTGCTGTCGCTGCTGCTCTTGTTGTTGCTCTTGTCTTTAATGGTGTTGATGAGCTGCGCACCCTTCAACGTCTGCTGGGTGTGCGGCGGTGGGGAGGCGCCGGAGAGACGCGGCATGCTCGGTGATGCTGGGGTGCTGGTCATCGGCGACAGCGCACCTGGATCGGAGTCCACGTCATGCTGTCGGTCACGCTCCATCGACTCTGAAAAGTGCGGCGATCGCGGCTCCCCCATCCCCGCAGCGCTGCGGTACCCAGCCGGGTAGTACTGCGGGTTGCGCGTGTTGGGCGTGGAGGGGGATCGTGCTGTAATGGACGGCGTGGACCCGCGCAGCACCACCACCGGACCCGCTTCGCTCGTTAGCTCCTCTGTCACCTCATCGAACGAGATGCTGTCGGTGTGGGTGATAGGGTTCGGTGGGGTCGGCGGACGACGTGGGTGCGGGGGAGGACGGCCCTGCAGCTGCTGCGTTGGTGTCGCCGGATTCAATCGGAGGCTGACACTGCCGCTGCTGATTTTCTTCATCTCCGACAAGCCAACTGCACCGGGAGTTCCTTCGTCGCCATTCCCCTTCATGGCTTCGTCCTCGTAGTCTTTACCTTTGGCGTCGCCGCTAATGCGGTTGTTGCGGTCGCTGCCGCCGCTGTCCAGCTGCGGCATCACACGATCCTTGGCAACGGTGGGCGACGACACCTCTGCTTGCAGCTTCGTTGCGCCTGCAGGTGGGGCTGCAGGTGCACTACCTGCGAGCTCCCGCCATGACGAAATCCCCAGCTCGTGCTCTAAGGCAGCGGTGCTGCCGTGGTAGTAGTGCACCAGGGAGCCGATGCTGCCGTAACTTTTCATGAGCCTGCCTTGCACGACAGGCCGCGTCTCTAGAAACTTCTCCACCTGTGCCACCGTGTCTGCCGTCATCTTATTCCTTCGCAGCAGTCGGGTGAGTCGGGGGAAGTAGAAAACGTCTACTTGGTCCACTGTGAGCGGCACCGCCCCGGCACGGCCGCCGGCGTTGCGGCGCACACCGTGGTTGCTGTCCTGCAGACGATTCGCCAGCGTCGCGCGGCGCTCGTTCGTTTGTACCTGGACTTGCAGCATCGCCGTGGCCGCGCCGCTGTCGCTGTGCAGGGTGACAGACAGGACGGCGTGCTTCGCATCCTCATCCGGGGGCTGCAGAAACGCCAGGAAGTCATCGCAGAGGCAGTCACGCGCCTCCTGAGCGAGGGCAACGAACGTCGGTGAGGTGGGCGAGCGCGTGTCAGCGACGGCGTCGCCGCCCAATGCCGAGTGCAGCAGACGCCAGGCTCGGCACACCGCCGTACCCTCCTGGTGCGTGTAGGATAGCGTGAAGGTTTTGACGCGGCCTTCCAGGTCGCTGGGGTGGCGGTGCACGCGGATGGGCGTAAACACCGCGATGTCATTTCCTTCCCCTTCGTCTTTTCCTTCCTCTGGCGACTGTCTCTCGTCTGCCGTCCCAGTCGTCGTAGCCTCTGCAGCTACAGAGGGTGGGGAGAGCGAGGAGGGCGGAAGGGCGCCCTTCGCGGCTTGTGCACGCTGTCGTGATCCCGGCGCAGACGGGCTGCCACTTTGCGCTCTATCGATCCGGCGACTCTCCGGCGTGTTGCTGCGGCTACCGACTCGCCCTTCCCATTCCCGCGGCTCATCCCGGCTCCCATCGCCGCTCGCCACCTCACGCTGTGCTCGCGAGGTCACAGCAGCTCGCACACCAGCGACTTCGGCATCCCCTTCCTCCTCCCTCGAAACAATTTGCTTCTCCTGCTTCACAGCCGCAACAACAGACAGCTCTTTCCGCGACAACGGCCCGTCGGGAGGAGATGGAGGACCCATCAGCTGATCCGTCAGCACTGCCCCATCATCGTCGTCGCCTCCTGCAGCTTCCTTCGCAGGTGGTGTCTGCGGAGCTAATGGCGACCCTACGTGCACAGGCGACTGAACGCGCAGCTGCGCGTCTGCTTGTGCATCATCGCCTTGCACGTGCGGTGCTGACTGCGGCTGCAGCTGTAGCAGTGAGGTCGATGGACCCTCGACTTCTCTACGCCAACTGCAAGCACGCGGCTGTTTTTCCGGTGTCTCCGTGCTTGGCGTGACCCGCTCTTCATCGTCGCTGTCGCTCAACTCATCGAAGTTGCGAAACACTTTGTTGGGCACAGAAACAAAGGGGCGTGTCGCAGGCGGAGAGGCATCCGTGGTGGGTACAGCCGACATAGCAGCAGAGGGGGTGCGTTGTCCGACCGGGGAGCCCGGCGTCAAGGATGTTGATATGACAACAGCGTCAGCCGACGCATGTGAGGAGACATCTACAGAACTGGCAGCTGCAGCACTCGTCTCTGCCCGCTGTGTGGATGATAGAAACGGCAGCGCCACTGCCGCTGCCGTGTTGTCTACCCTCTCCTCCACGGCTGCAGGTAGTTTGGCGTTGTTTGTGGGGCCACGGATTGGCAGAGTCGCGGCCTTCCCACTGCTGGCCGTCTCGGCATAGAAGTCGACCACTGAAACCCTCCGCCCCGATGCCGCCTCCTCTTCTTCGGTTCCTCTACTGATCTCGTCCTTGTCTTGCTCCGCTGACTTATACGAGGGGTCTTCAGAGGCGGAGATGGCCGAGTAGAGATCCTCGCCCGCCTCACCGTGGTTCCTGCCGTCCATGTCATCTCGCCCTGATGCCGCCGTCGTAGGCGCATCTGTGTGAGTGTTGCGGCGCGCTGCTCTGAACGGGGAAGCCACAGAAGAGGCGGCATCTCTAGGAGCCGCACCTGCTACTGCACGGTCGTTCACCTGCTCCACTGCAGCAGCATCCGATTGGAGACCAACTTCTTTCCACAGCTGCGGGTGCAGCTGCGCCAATGCGATCGTCGCCGACACGCCCGCTTCTCCACCCACGGCTGAGCAAAAGCCCCCGCCGGCGTCAGCTTGATGATGCGCATGTACAGCGGCGGCTGCCGAACCGGCGTAGAGCGTGTCCAGTCGTGTCCGCACATCTGCAGACACCCGTGCGGCCCGCTCAATCATCTGCACCGGATCCCACTCCACCACGACCATCCCCGAAGCTGCGGCGTGCTTCGCCGCAATACCGCCGCTGTTGCTGCTGCGTTCCATCACATGCGCACGAAGCCACTGCAGCAGGTTAGCAAAGCGGACGCACTGCGCCGCCCACGACACGTTCAGCACCTCCTGCAAGCGCTGCGCCATGCGCGCCCTTCGCTCGTTTGTGGTGATCTCAAAGCGCATCCAGTGCGCCTCCGTCGCGTTCTCCGTGCCGCTGACGCTGAAGTCCGGCGGGAGGTACTTCACTGATTCCACCGTGATGGCCGCGATGCGGGGCGATGCCTTCCCACTACCACCATCACCGTGGTCACCGTCGTCATCACCACCCGGGTAGGCAGAGGATCGCGCGCACGCCCGGCGAAGTGCACTCAGCAAATCGGCATCGAGGGCAGCGCGAGCTGCTGCGCCGAGGGGATCCGGCGCGGGTCGCACCAGCACGCCGAGCGCGCGGCAGAGAAGGTGGCCGGCCGGATGATCGTAGGAGAGAACAAACACCCGGTTCTGCCGCGCCTTGGTCCGGCGTTTGCCGGAGCGGGCGGTGGGGCTGTTCACGTTGTCGCTTTCTGCTCCCTGGTCGTCGCCATCCCTGTCAACGCGTCGGACGGCACTCTCCGTCACCGCCGCAGCCGTGTCCAACTGAGCCGTTGTCTTTCCACTCACGTCTGTCGCGTCGTTAGCAGCTGGAGCAGCAGCAGCGGCGTCGACGTCTTCGGAGGCATTCCCGTCCTCTCGTGGTGCAGTCTTGTCCATAAACAGGGAGCCAAGAGGAGAGGTGCTGGTGATGGAAACGAGGCTGTCGCGGCGTGACCCCTGCGGAATGTGCAGCGGCAGCTGCTGCGCTGGTGGATACCGAGATTGTGGCGGCTGCGGCGGACGTGCTGCCGCGGAATCAGCAGAGTAGGCCGACACCGACGGTGGGGGTGGGAAGGAGAGAGAGGTTATTAGCGCATCGCCGACGCTGCTGACGGACGGGTGCAGCGCCGCTGAGTTCACCAGACCCGTCGCATCACTGGAAAGAGCGGCGTCAGCGGTTGGCCGGAGTGGGAGCCGTACATCTGGCGTAGTGAAAAGCTCCCTGGCTCGTCCACCTAGCAGCTGACTTCGCGGCTGCATCATCGATGGCGAGCGCGGGGCATCCAAGGCGGACAGCAAACTGCGCTGAGTGTCAGGCTTGGCGTAAAGCGGAGAGTTTGTGCGGCGAACTCCAGAAGCGATGTCGCCTACTGCGGTGTTGTTTGCGGCAGCAGTTTGCGAAGGTGCTGTCGTCGCCACCGATGTCGAAGGAGGAAGATGTTGGAATGGAGGTGGTTGCTGCCTTGCGAGTTGGACCTCGACAGACTGTGCGTTGGTGCCCACCAGCCGGTCAGCATCCACCTTAGGCACAAAGAAACGACTACGCGGACAGGTGCAGAAGATGTCACCGCGTTCGTCGAAGCCTGCGTAGTACACACTCACGTCATGATTGCTTGTACTGGTGGAGGGCCGCCGACGGGCTGCATGGTCGCCGTGCACACCACTGCTCCCCCACGCACTCAAACACGGTGCACTGAAGTAGACCGTCAAAGGCGGAGTGCTTCTGCTGTCGTTGTCCGAGCCGCGCGCCACCGACCGCAATGTCGCACGACGCAAGACAGCCGTCTCGGCTGCCGTGCACACCTCACTCAAGTACGCACTGCTTTCGCGCGTGAGAAAGGTCGGTGGCCGGGTGTCGCTGCTGCCTTGTCTGCCTGGGAAAGCGACTCCCTCTTCCTGGCTCGTGCCGTCCGTGACGTAGCCATTTACCCCATTCGACATGCCGCCCGTCCAGTCGTCCTCGTCCTCGCCTTCCACACCCGCGTTGCGCTGCAGCGCCAGCGCTGTCATGGGTGCGATGGGTACGGACGACACCCATTCCCCCGCCTGGCCTGCAGCCGACGCCGTCTTCTCGGTGTTGTCGTTGGGGGCCAAGCCTGATTCTGGCACCGCGGTGGAGCCCTCCCCCTCCGCATCCTCTAACAGAAAGGACGAGATGACACGCAGACACCCACGCACCGTTAGCAAATTATCGGAGAGGTTCAGCACCGTCAAGGAGGCCAGCATCCCTGTACGGGTGCGACCACGCCGCACGCTGACGCACAGGCCTCGCACACCGGCATCCGTCAGCCCAGTGTTGCTGAGATCCAGCTCACGTACGTGCGCGAAGGCGGCGGGCACGAGGCGTTTCCGCACCACCGCGTTGTACGCCGCGTGGGCCATCAACTCGCCGAAGACGTCACCGAGTCTCGTCTGACCCGCCACGGTGACGGAGTCCAGCACGAATTCAGCCTCGCCCTGATCCTCGCGGTACATCTGCAGCCCGCGCTGCACCTCTGGACCACGCAGACGCTGCTCCACCGCGTCGCGGCGGTTCGCCTCCATCACAAGCCGCTGCTGCTCCTCGGTCGGCACCAAAGACCGCTCGAAGGTGTCCGAGAGGTCCATCAGCTCCAGCTGCTGACAACTGAAGAAGACGTTCAGCAGCAGCTCTCGACACCCAACCGGCGAGCAGGTTTGACTCAAGGGCACACTGTGAAAAACGAGGGTGGACAAGGCACACAGGGGGCGAAACCCGGCACGTCGCTGAAGGCCGCATGTTGGCGTCGTAGAAGAGCACCGGAAGAGATGAGGGGTGTCTTTGCCAGCCGCAACCGTCGCGGTGCTGGTCCAAGGCGAGAGGTGCATGACAGCCGATGTGGGGAACAGCTGTTATCGTCATTGGTGGCAGCAGCAGCTGCTGCAGCACCGGCCTCTGCACTGATCATGTCGAGTGCCTCTTTGAATGCAGTTGCGGGCAATGGCAGTAGTGCCGTAACACCGGCGACGTTGTGGGACATGATGACGGTGCGCAGCCGATGGGCACGACTGGCTGCGGCGAGAATGTCGGTGAGGCCACGCGGGGATGCACGACAGTCGCGCACGTCGAGCAGGACGAGGCCGATAGGCAAGGCATCAATCGAGGTGGGTGTCATTTCTTTGCTTTCCTCCTTCGCCTCCACGCTGCCGGCACCTTCGCCGCGTCGCGGTGGTGGCTGCTCCTGTGCGAGTCGCAACTTATGGCGCAGCATCTCAGGGAAGAGCCCTGAATCGTCCCGCAGCGTCTCCACATTCAGCTTCGCAACGTAGATCGCGAGCGTCTGCATACCGTAGTCCTTCAGCGGGTTACCCAGCAGCCGCACCTCCTCCAGCGAGTCCGCCATCCACAGCAGCATCTTACCCAGGTGGTTGCAGCTCCGCTGCGAGATGGTGTTGCCGCTGAGATCGAGCACCCTTAGAAATGGTAAAGGAGACGTACGCGTCTTTGATGCAATTGCAGCGGTCTCCGTTGGCGCGCTGCCACGTGGCGATGCGGAGGGGGGCCGTGGCGTCGTCGACGCAGCGCACCTCGCTGGCGACACATGTGTGCTGTCAGCGTTGGTGCACCACCCACCACAGCTTCCCCGTACAAGGTTCGCCACATCGTCATCTGTTAGTCCCATCTGCACCAGCCGCACCACCTCGAGTGACTGCAGCTGCGGCAGTACCTCCAATGCAAACCACGCCCACTGTTCGCGTTGCATGCGGTAGCATGTGAGGTCCAGCACTGTTATCTGCGTGGCTTGGGTGTGGCGACGGAGGTGCACCTGCAGGCCCACCCATCCCACCGTGCCTTCCGACGAGAACTGGTTGTACTCCTCTGTGAGAGAGCGGAGGGTAAGGTGGCCCAGCGCGAGAGGTTTAGCGGCAGCGTTGGCTGCCTCTCCGGTGCCCAGGTACGACTGCTCGGTACGAGACGCCTCACCCTCATCGCTGCTTCCAGCCTCGTATGGTGCTTCGTTCGTCTCCTCGGCAATCGGCAACGCGGCGCGTGAGGTGCGCGCAGATGGCTGCGGTGCGGAAGCCTCGGAGATGAATGCGCGTGGGGTCCCGCTTGCCGAGTTCCCCTTGCGGCCACTGTGCGTTTCTGCCCGCTGTGTTAGCTCTGGTGCCTTTGCAGACATGTGCGACGCAGAAAGTGGCGCGGTGGAGGGCACCTCGTAGCACGGTTCCTTCATCGAGCTACCGGTGGTGAGACTCGGCGTCGCTTCCGAGAAAACCAAGCGTGTCCGCGAAAGCGGGGGTGGTGGACGCAGCAGCAGTGTCGCCGTCGTCTTCTTCGTTTCTTCCAGGCCTCGATTGATGCCTGCGATAGCATCAAAAGGCTTCGGTGTGGACGATGTTGTCCTGGAGGGCAGGCTAGACACGGATGCCACTGCTATTGCCGGGACAGTGTGCTCGCGCTGCTGCCGAGGCCAGCCGTTGCTGTCCAGGGCGGAATGCTCGGCCACGGTTTCACCGGCTGCATTACGGGTCGTCGTGCTCGTCGGCCAGCCCACACCTTTTCCTCTGGTAGGGCCCAGCGTGATGTGTGGCGCGGTGGAGAGATGGGGAGCCACGCTGCGGTGCTGTTGTGGGATCTGTCGCTTAACGCTGTTCGACGGCGAGGAGGGCGAAGGCGCCGCTGCGGAGACGCCAGGGGCGCTAGTGGCTGACGAGCTGCGGTAGCGAATCTTCGGTGTCAGTCCACCCACCTCGGAAATCTGTCCACTGGCCTCCCCTTTCGCAGACCCCAAGTAGCCACTGTGTGCCTTCCACGCGGAAAGGTGCACTGGCGCTTCTACTCCTGGGCCGCGCCACGTGAAGGGCGTTCCATGCCCTGTGTGGATCGCGGTGTCGGCGTACCGCGTGGACAGACGCCACGCAGATTGCCAGCCAGACGGCGGCACCAGACCGGGTGGTGCCGTGGCAGCAAAAGTGTCGATGGACTGATCGGCAGAGCTCGACGGTGCAGGTACTGGTTTGGGTGCAATAAAGCTTGGCTGCGGCTCCTCGTCCTCCATCTCCGCCCGACTCTCTTCACCCCGCTGCCCTGCAGGAGTGCCGCTACGATCATCGTCGCCGCGACTTCGCGGACTGTCCTTGCGAGCACTCTGTGCGTCGCTTTGAACACCCTTGGTGGTGGGACGGGGAGGAGGGGTGGTGGCGACGGTGAAACTACCCAGCAGCGACCTGGCAGGTCCTTCTGAGCTACGATGCATAGTGTTTGGGAGTGATACAGGTGTAGAGCTAGTACTGTAAGGCGGACAGTGTCGCCGCCACAGTGCGCGTGCGTGTGTGAGTACAAGTGTGTATGAGAAGTATTTTGTGTGTGTGTGTGTACCTTCATCACGCCAGAGTAGCTTTCTCACGTTGAACTCGTGTGACGGAGAGGAGGAGAGAAGGGAAGGACACACGAGAAGGTCAGAGACCAGAGAAAAAAAAAGAGTGAAGAGGAGGACTTTATTCTCCACTGCGTAGAAAGAAAGAAAAGTAAACTAAGTAGGAAGTGGGACGGGCGTGTGTCGAGTGCTGCTTCAAGGGGATCAGAGGCCAGCTGGATAGCATCTATGTTCTCACTATGTCGTACGTCTGCCTTCCTTCTTCTTCTCTTGAACACCTGTGAAGCAAGCACTTTCATTTGCTCGGCATGTTTGTTTGTTTAGTTTGGCTCATTCCTACAAGGGTCTTGGCTTTCAAACGTCTGACATTCACCTGCCATCGCTCCACCACGATGTCGAGCATGGCAACGCCGGCTGCCACAACCACGTGGTCCACCCCTTTGCTTAGGGCTCCCGGCAGCCTTCGCAGTTAAATCTCATCACCGCTCAGCTCACAGGGCTTGAGAGACCTGCGATCGGCTCAGCGGATTACAGAGGGTTTTTTTTTATGATTCGGGACCGGGTTGCAACGCACTCTTCTGCCTGCCGATGGCGGGGGACCGCGAAGCCATCCTCGTCGACAGAGTCGCTGGAATCGAACCTGTCGTGGGAACCAAAGTTGATGTCAAAGGAAACGTACATGAGAATGTCCCCCCTCCCTGGGCATAGGATTACTTTGGTGATGCGCTGAAGCTCCAGCGGATCGACGAAGAAAACGAGGAGAAGAGCTGGGAAGAGCTGCGTGGATACGCACTGGAGCGTGCACGCCAGAATTCCTCCCGAGCTCGGTGGAGTAGATGCTTCTCTCAATACTGCTGTTTGCGGAGGACCGGAGCAAGGTAGCGTTCTCTCCTTGCCACTATATATCCTCACAGTCCCAAAAGGTGCGCGCGTTTGCAAGATGGTTGAGACCTCCAGTCGCCGTGCTCAGGCCACTGTGGTTTGTGCGTTCCCTGAGGCAGTGTGGTACCCGGTGCCTGAGCACGACGTGCACACTTTACTTATGTTTGGCGGTTCGGTGGAGGAGTGTTTGATCTATGGCTCACCCACCATCGGGGTGCCCCTTGCACCGGGAAAAAACTCCCTCTACGGTGGCACCCCCACCTCGCTCCCGTGAAGGACACGAAGGGTGACCTTGTCGCGACTGTTGATTTGACGGATCTGGAGACGTACCTGGGAGCCACTAAGGCACAAAGGGGGAAGAGGCAGTTCCGGAGCTTGCCAGAAAGCTGCGCGCCGTATTGGATGCAGCCAAGTAGAGCTCATTGAAGAAGCAGCAGTAGTAGTTTTGCTGCCCCAAAAAAAAAGCTTGGGAAGCGGATTGAGATGCATCTCGCGACGCACAGTACCGTATACCTCCCCCTTTTTCTTTCAGCTCTAATTACTAGAACGCACGCATCCTCTCCAGCGGCACAGACGGCGGCGTGGGCGGGGTGGCCGCCCAACTCCGCTTTTTCGATCTCCGTTCCCTCGTGGGCAGTGCACAAGGGCCTGTGCAAAACGCCTGGTATTTTGCATCTGGCTAAGCACCGAGTTCGAGTTCTTTGAGTGCCAGTGCCAAGGCAGGCGACTTCGACGACTACTGCAGTTTTATGACCGCCAATGTCTTTGCTGATTATCTTAGAATCTGGATTGTACCCGCCTCCGGATCGCCATGCGCGTCTGTGCACTCTCCTCTTCGACACAAAGAGAAAAGGGAAAAAAAACCTCCCGAAAGGATTTCCTAAAGGCAATGGGTCCCACCTTCCTGGAAAGCCCCTTCTTCCCCAATCGTGCCGAGGAGTAGCGCGGGCCTCAGCGACAGCCTCCGTTGGCATTAAACCCTTCGCAGGTGGGGGGGGGGGGGCGAAGGTAGCACCAGCGCTGACTGGCGACGCTCCTGTTGATTGGGGAGCGGCATACAACGTCTGCAAACCGCGTGCGCAGACAGGTGGGGATGGATAGCTATACTTATGACCACTGTTCTTGTGCATTGGCGCGATGGCATCACGCGCGTTCCAACAACAATGGAGCCACGACACCAATGTCGGAGGCGTGGCGAACAACGGAGGATCCCGGCTGCCTTTTGATGCCCGGCATTTAGCAAGCGCGGAGCCGCTTGCCGCCTTGCTGTTTCTCCAGTACATCCTTGCCCGGTACCCAGGAAATGTATCCTGTGTGGCGGAAGCAGCGGAGCACTACCCTATAGCGCTGGTTCAACAGGGCGAAAACGATTTTCGCGGCATCGATCGGGCCCAATATATATCAGCAAATTGCACGCGTACACCAATTCTCGCTTCTTCGAGAAGGGTGTTCGAGTTTTTTTTTTTTTTCGTCATTGTAGGTTCTCTGAAGCCAGCGGATTCCCCTCCAGTAACTTTGGGAACGATGTGGTCGATGGATGAGTTTCAGTGTACGAAAAGAAGCTGGGAATTACGATGAAGAAAGCGCTAAGCCTGTCACCGCACGAAGTCGCCACTTGGAATGAAGCACGTGCGCCTGACTGATTGATGTTGTACTCTGGAAGAAGTATGTAAAGCAGATGTCACTAGCGGCAGAGCAGATCCTTTTCCTCCTCTCCTATCCCTCTGTCTCTCGACCACATTCATCTTTGGTTACACGACGAACATAGTTGAAAGCCAGAAAAAGAAACTTGGATGCCGCTACGTGCGGAGGCTGCCAAACAAGCGCGAAAAAGGCTGAAAGCAGCCACAGCAGCACCCGCGGCTTGCCGCACCGGAGAAGAATCCAACAAGAGGGGAGAGGGAGAATAAAGCAGGCACAGAGAAGGAGACAGCGAACCGGCACAGGGATAAGACTGCTGCCTGCATGAGGTAGAAAGAGCAACCCAGTTAAGCATTAAGGTGGGCACGTATCCGTGCCGTCATTTGGAACCCATCGTGCACTTTTTGGCACGCAGTTGCAATCCACTTTGGAGTCCATTTTCACTACGCTGTGTGTGTGTGTGTGTATGCTCGCAGCACCGGCTCTTCTCTTTTTATCCATGCCACACCCAGCGCTCACGACGCCGGTTGCCCCCGCATAAAAACGCTAAGCATCACACTCTTCCCACCGCTCATCTTTCTCTTTAAAAATGAAGATGCCCTTTCCATTACACTCGAAATACACCAGCTCTCTGCCAAGCAAAGAAAAAAGAGAAAACAACGTGGAACAGCCAAAAGAGCGGTCCTGCAGTAGAGTGTACACACGGTACCTGAGTGGGCGTGGGTCCGGTCTCACCACTCATCCTACTTCCCCTTCACTCTTTTCTTTTTTCTTTTCTTTTTCCTTTGAAGCACCCGGTGTGTTGCGGTGCTCGCCCGCCTCCGCCCTCCCCTGCCTTCGCCCCACGCCTTTTCTCCTCACCTCACGGGAGAGAAAAGTAAAAGCTCTTTTACTTTCTTAATCTTCCTGGGGGGCGGGGGAATGAGCCCCCACCGTGTTGCAGAGGAGACCTTCGCCCCCACCACACACAAGCACACACACACACAAACAAACAAAACACAAACACAAACTCAAGAAGAAGCTCCGTGACACAGTGAGAGCTTCCTGCCTCATTAGTGCTTCCGCTTCTTTAGCACCACAATGGCTACGGTGGCCAAGACGCACAGCCCACTCAACGCCAGCGGCGCCACCACCTGCCACGCATTCCCCTCCGCAACCTTCGCCGCCTTACCAGACGACGCCGCGCGACGCTTTCCAGGTCCAGCAGCAGCGGTAGCGGCCGCAGCCACCGCTGCCGCCAGCACCGGCGTCGCAGAACCCTTCGCCGAGGCTGTTCCTGCCGAGCTGGAAACACTGCCGTGATACGGACTCCTCTCCCCTCCGTCAGCGGTTGGGTTGCTATTGTGATTATCATTGGTATTGTTCACACTCGCACTGCGTCCACCCTGAACGATGACACGTGCGTACTCGGGTAGCTCATCCCAGGTGACGTCCTCGTCCAGCACAACGGGCTGCGGCATCGCCTCCACGGCAAGACGCGATGCCTTGATGAGGAAGCGGGACGGCGCAGACCAAATGTCGACCATCTCAATTTGATAATTCTCCAGAGGCTGGAAAACGGTAGCGAAGGCGTCGTACAGGGGAGCGAGGTCCACCCGTTTGCGCATCGCCTCGACGATCGACATCGTCTCTAGGAGCTCCAGCCCCTCCCCACGCTTCAGCAGCAAGTCCGTAATGTCCTTCACCACGTCATCCTCGTAGATCGCCTCAGAGCGAGAGTTGGGCGTCTCCTCCGGGCACAGCGCCAGCACCTCCTTGCGGTACTCCTTGCACGCCACGTAGCAATACGGCACGGCAAAGCGCTTCCACGTCGGGCCGTAGCCGATGTGGATCGCATACGCAGACGGTATCGCCTGCAGCACCAGCGAGAAATCGTAGTGGAACTCCATCAACTCGCCAGGCGCGACGTCATGGAAGTGGCGAGGACGGTAGTTCGTCACGAGTGGTGCCACAATGAACTGCGCGATGGCCGTCTCGGGGTGACCGCTCTTGCCGAAGCGCTGATCTACCTTAATGTGCGGCAGAGACGTCTTGCACCTCTCCCGCAGAGGGGCCATGAAAGGCGACACGCTGTGCAGCAGCGCGCTGGCAAAAGCCTCAAATGCGTTGCGCTGCGACTGCTCCTGCCGCTGCTGTGCCTTGGTCAGCTTCTTCCAGTGATGTTTCGTGGCGCCCTTCGTCGTCGCTAGCGTGGGGGCCATACTGGCGCTGTCATCTGCATCGGCCAGGACCGCCGCCGCTGCCGCTGCTGTGCTGCTGGTGCTGGCGACACCGAGCGTGGTTGGTTTCCGAGCTGCAGCAGCCGCCCCCTTCACCGCATTCGCGTACGTAGTGGGGAGCGGCACCGCGCTGAGCCTCGCCTCCGCAGTCTCTGCAGCAGCACCAGGAGTAGCGGCAGACGCGTTCCCTGGAGTGGCGGCACCACCGGCATTCGTCGCGGCGGTATTTGCGTTAGAGTGGGCCGCCGCTCCCGCAGCTGCGTCATCGCCATCCTGGCCGTTCAGCTGTCGCTCGATGAGCTCGCCGGTCAGCTCCATCAGACGCTTGAACTCCGCATCCCAGTCGATGTTGGCGAGCTCCTCGGCGATGGTCGGGTCACCACCTGTCATGTAACTCGGAATGTAGGACGGCGGGGTGCTAGAGACACCAGCAGCAGCACCAGCAGCAGCAGCAGAGCCCGGTGGCGTCCCCCCGGAGACCTCACGAGACCCCGCAGCGGTATTTCCTGCCTCGTCAGGCATTGCGGTGGCAGGGGGGAGAGCGAGATCCGTCATACCGTGGGTATTCATCCCTGTCGGCTTCCACTCCGTCGCATTGGGGTTGAGATGCGACATCGGTGTCTGCGTGTCTGTGTGTTTGCGATTCTATCTCTTTTCTTTTTTTCACACTCACGATTATAGCTTAAACCACCTTCAACGGTGGTTGCGAGCTAGAGTTTTCCAAAAAGCAGAGTTTCAAACGACCACGCTAAAAAAAAGCCGGGCAGCTGCAGACACGGAACGGCACAGGCAAACAAGCAAATCAAATAAAAGAAGGTTTCACAGGCAACGAAAAAAAAAAGCGTTACGTGCCACAACAGCAACAGCAGCGAGGGAGAGAAAACAATATGATGCAAACGTTAGCTGAAGTTCAAAGAGCTGCACAAGTGAAACACAAAAACGAAGCGGCACGTGTGGTGCGTGGCAAAAAACAAAAATGTACAACGCGCTTCTTGGCCAGTGTTCGGCAGTTTCTTCTTCTCTTCACGTTATGCTGGGAAGAGGCGGGAGGGGACGTGTTTACCGATTGTCGTTCTTACTTCAGCACAGGAGGAGGGGAAGCGAAGGAAAGAATAAAAAAAAAAGAGAGAAGAAAGGGGAGATGTAGAGGGAGGGCGGCTATGAAAAGGGTAGCTGCACCCGGGCAGCTCGACTGTCTCCTCAATTTTGCAGCGTACAGAGCACGTTTGTGCACAGAGGAAATGAAAAGAAGGGTTGCACAATCACGGCGAGTAACCCTTGTGGTTGCCATCGCTGCTCTCGTCTTTCTTATGCTTTCTTCCTCTGCCCACCTCACTCTGTCCCCTTACCCAGCAGTATGTGTGTCCATGTGCGCTTGAGCGTGACTGCATCGTTGCGTTCAACTGAATAAAGAAGATCAGCAAGAGTTACAATTTCGGAAAACACATTAAAGGGAAAAAAAAAAAGCATGCCCCTAACTGCCAAATCCTCATCCGCTTCAACCCGATTCACAAAAAAAAGCGAATAAGCAAAGAGCGTTCGCAGCTGCGCGCAGTACACAAAACCCAGCAAAAAGACTCTCAAACACACGTACATAAGACAATGCAACACGAAAGGAAATCCAAGCGCGTATCGGCATCGGAAAACGCAGAGAGAAAGTATAAAAGAGTGAGGCAGTTGCAGCAGCAGCGACTGCGGCTTCACTATAGCAAGCAGCAAAGGTCCCTAGGTGGAAATCGTGGTGTCCTTCCAGCTTGGCGAAAAGAAGGTGTTGAGTACCTTGGAAGGCAGATAGGTATTGTACTCCATCACATGCGGCTCATCACGCTCCCAGCACGTCTTGAAGTGCAGCAGCAGCGCGTGATGCAGGGCAAACATACCCGCCTCCGCATTCGTGAGAGGGTTGCAGGCCTCCCAGAAGACAGCGGTGTCCTCAGCATTGGTGCTCGTCAGCATGATATTCTTCTGCGCTGCCAACGCACGCCGTGTGACGACTTTGGCCGTGGCGTTGCCCGCTGCTCCCTGCCGCAGCGTGTCGTAGATGAGCTCCAGGTGTGGCAGGTAGAGCGGGTGATCCTGCTCCAGCATCAGCTGCGTGGAGAACTGAATGCTGACCACCGCAAGCAGGTACCAGCTGTGCTTGCCTTCGCGCTGGATGCGCTCGTTGTAGGCCATCATCTCGCGAAAAGCGGTGTTGTGTGTCTGTGCAAAGTGAACGAGCTGACGCAGGGCGAGGACGCCGCCGCCGCGAAGGTCCGTGGTGGGATCCTCGCCTTGGAAGCCAAGGGCACCCCACTGGGTGCCAAGGCGATTGTACGAGTTTGTTGGCTTGCCTGCGGCCACCCACAACTGCTGCAGAAGGTTGATGTGGCTGCGGTTGTCGTTGTCAAAAAAAGTTGCCCGCTCGACACTCATGCTGCGCAACGCAAGGTCTGAGCCCATCAGCTGGCTAAAGAGCTCGAACTCGAGCCGCAGCGAGGCGGGCGGCTTCGTCTGCTCCTGCGACGACGGCGGGGCTGCGAGCTGGCGTCGCACTGCCGGCAAATAACTCACTTGAATGTAATGGAGAATGGAGTACGGCACCCGCACAAGATGTGCATTGCTCGGCGGCAGCTTCTGTGACGACTCCTGCTGCTCCCACACGCCCAGCCGCGCAGCCGGAGGCACGAGAGACGCCGGAGGGCCTCGCAGAAATGCAACGAGCTCGCCACAGGTAGTGCAACGCCCGCTGCGGATTGCCTTCAGCGCTTCGGCGATCGCCTGACGCGGAATTTCAACAGCAGTGTCGGACCGGAAGGCACGGCGGCCACCACCGCCACCGCCATTGCTGTTGGGTGCCACCATGAAATACGCAAGTCCAGCGCCGACGGCAGCCGCAGCGGTGACCGCAGCCGCAATAATCTGTGGTGCACGGCTACCACCATTTGTGGAAGAAGAGGAAGGCGATGAACTCATTTTGCCGTGCTGAAAAAGCGGCGGACTTAAATATGTTTGAAAAAGGCAGTGCCGCGAGAGGAGCGTCAAAGTGTAGGTGAAAGAAAAGGATAGAGGGTGTGCACGCGTATGACGAGATGAGGCTATTGGTATGTGCATGCCTCTTTTTTTTCTCCAGCGCCGAGCTTAATCTCTCGCCTCTCCTCTCACTATGCCTGATTTCTCTTCTGGTGTGTCGTCAGTAGCTGCAGATTTCATGAAGCAAACCACGAAGGGAAATGGTCGGATAGCCTTCCGCACCAGCTGGGGTTCCTATCCCCAGGCTGCGTAGCGCCTCATCCCTTTCCTCCGTCCATCGTGGCCGCCTACCAACTCTTACAAACTCAAATGTACTCCAAATGTTGTTGTTGCTTTTTGTGTGTTTGTTTGTTTGTTAATGCTGTTTCTGTGAAAGAGGGAGGTGAGAAGACCATGCTTCCGCATCACTCCATCAGTTAAATAAACAAAAAAAAGAGCTGGTTCGTTCGTCCTTGATGGCTAGTTGCTGTGCTTTTTTATTGTACATGTGTGTGGACCTTGTATATATATATATATATATATATGTATATGCAAATGTACGCACATGAAATGCAAAAGCAACCTTCCTAACTCCTTCCATCTTCCACATCCCATCACACACACACGCACCCACTTGTCAGACCTAGCACTGACGCTTTCATGGTGAAGTCACCAGCAATACAACTCGCTCACGCCCCTACCAGGCACACACAAAAAAAAAGAAAACCACAATAACCCCCTTCGCTTTAGCCCATGACACTGTCGCTCTAGAAAAAAAAGTGGGGAAAGCTCCCTTCATCGGTGGAAAGTGATTCTGCAAAGCTCCTGTGCTCGCTCTGTTGTTGCTGCTTTATAGTCACGTCGACAAGATGAACAAACTGGCAAGAGAAAAAAAAACGGTGAGTGTCTCAGAGGAGCGTGAGAGAAAAAAAAAACCCATGCGGTCAACGTAAAGTGAGGCGGCGTATGAGTCAACTACCCACACCGCTCGATTGATAGTGTTTGCGATCGTTGCCGCAGGTACTTTAGCGAGGTCCTCGCACCCTGCCCTCCCTCCGTCTGACTACACGCTCCCACATAAATAAATAAAAAATGACCTTTTCGGATGTCGTCACCTCCCACCGTGAAAACGTGGGGTGAGTAGCATAAAAAAAGGGCAGGTTCGACTCATCTTTTTTTTTTCGATTGTTGCTTACCCCTCGCTCAGATCCAGTCCTCTGTTGCCGTTCCTACTGCAATGTGCCAGGTGGATAGGTGTAAAAAAACCTACATTTCGTGGCACGCACACAGATAGAGGCTTGTGGTGCAGGAACAGAAAAAGGCAAGCCAATAACAAGAGCATATGCACGGGCAGCCTCACGAAAGCAAGATGTCTCACTCGTCTGTATATATATGTATATACATGTATATAAAGAGCTTGAGGACAGCACCGTGCGTCCTCGTACCGAAACAAAACAAAAAGCGCTTGGTGAGTGAAGAAAAAAAAAGATACGTGTCGCCGCGCAATATACAATCAAACAGAGAGAAAAACGAACAGAATAAAGACAAAAGTCAATCTCCCCGTCATGTCACCAGACCGTCAGTCTGTAGAACACCAGGAGCGGCGTACATCACTGTGATTCAGAACAGAAAACAAAAGAGCAGCTTCAGTACACATATACATATGTGTGTGTGGGCACCGCCTTTTTTTTGTGTGTGTGGCTGCCCTTCTCCCTCCCGCTCTTCTGCCTAGAAACGGAAGCGCACCACCCACGCTGGAGCAGCGTTCATCCACGTCGTCTCCAGCGTCGTCGTCCATATTTCGCTTTCCTGGATCGTACTCGCCATGTTCGCATCCTGCACCGAGTCGCTGATAGGCAGATCGCGCATCACGTACCGTGCCGCCGTGCCGTCCGTGCGATTTCCTGTTGCAAGCAAGAAGGCAGTGTCCTCTGCTGCAACGGGGTGGTCCTGCGTCGTGTACACGCGCGTGGCGTAGCGAAAAAGCGGAAAGTTTGGCGCCAGCACATCCATGGACCGCAGCAACATCACACAAGTTATGCTCTCCCAGTGACGGTAGGCTGATATGTCGCGCGCGAGGCTGCCGCCACTCCCCGGCGTAGGGTCTGCACCAGTGGGCGTGGACACCTGCCGGCCAAAGCCACGCGCCATCTCCTCCAACACCTCGCCGTTGTCATCCGACGAGACGGACGCCCCGTTGCCCATCACCGGCGACGCAGCCGTGCCATCAGTGTACTCGCTGTTGTTCGTTGCGCTGAAAGGGGCCACGCTGGTTTCGTCCTCGCTCATGTTGCGCGACGACGGGAAGCCGTCCATCGAGGCCGGCCGGGCGGGCGAGGTCGTTGGAGCCGTGCGGGCAAGCAGCATGTCCTCCAGCCGCTGACACAGCCGCCAGACCTGCTGCTCATCGAAGCCCAGCCCGCAACAAAAGACGACGAGGTGGGGATCCTCCTTGCCAGAGAGGGACGGTCCGTTCTCAACACGGCACAGACGGTAGTAGTTATGCTTCGCAGAGCCACCGCGGGTCGAGCAGGTGCTGCTCGTGTTGGATGTGGGGGAGCACATGCTCACCTCCGTAAACGACGCAGGACCTCCTCCGGCACTCGCTCTCCGGCCCAAGGCGCCGGAGATGGCGCTGTTCAGGTATGCGTTGTTCAGCGCCGCCCCCGCAGCCGCGACGTTCGTGGCCGGGTAGGGACAGGTGTCTGCGTCGCCAGTGATGGGGGCGTTCATGCTGCCACCGGTGTAATACCCTGCAGTGCCAAGGCTGCCCATGTGATCGCCGCCAAGGCCGTTCACCAGATCGCGTGTCTTGGCCGGCACTACTACCGAGCCACCGCCGCGCAGCAGCATCAGTGTGTCGCCAGGCAGCGTGAAAGCAGGGAAGCGGCACAGCGTGGCGTTGGACAGCACACCAGGGGCGAGGGCGTCTCCCTCGTAGAGCATCACTCGCGCCGTCGGCTGCGGAATGCGGGCCGCCGCCAGCGACTTGCACGGGTTGGCCGAGGTGGGGGAGCACGTCATCGACGACGGCCCCGTACGTGCCATGGCAGTGGAGCCGAGCGAGACAGGGCTGCTGAAGGAGCCGGAGCTGGTGGAGACGGCGATTGCCTCTGGTGCGACAGGATCCAGCTGAGGCACGGGGAAGTCTTCATGCTGAACACCCTGCCCGAGACCGCCAGTGGGGATCAGCAGGGCGGGCTTCAGGTTCAAGTAATGCGGGACCAGCGCACGGCGGGCGACACGGATGCGGGAAGGCACCATCTCAATCCCCATCCCAAGCCAGCCACGCCACACGACGTTTACCGCGTGAACACCGAGCGGGGACATGGCGGCCGCGAGCAGGTTGCCACGACGCACTGCAGCCGCGTAGGTGCTGCCGACCATGCTGTTGTTGTGCGTGCTCTGCGGGGTGGCAAGTGGGGAGGGATTACCGTCCTCGACGCGCGAGCGGCGCCGCGAGCCATCCGGTCGACGCCGACACGCCGCCGCTCCCAGCCTCGCCCATTCGAAGAGCAGTCGGCCGTTCCCGCAGCCCACATCCACTCCGACCACCACCGCGCCGTGCGGGACGTTGCTGGACACCAGGGGACTCGTGCCACCCGTCGTGGTGCGTGCACTCCCAGCGTGGATGCCACTGCAATTGTAGGAGACACCTGCCGCCATGCCCGGTGAGTGGCCGGGTGGGGTGGCGCCGTAGCCAAAGTTCTGCGATTGCGAGCGGGTCAGATGCTCCCGTGACACGGAGACACAGGCCATGCTGATCGCCTGTAGCTGACGCACACCGACGGAGGTGAGTTCGCCGTACAAAAGCTGGTGACCCAGTGTGGGAGACAAGACTCCCCCTTCGCCCCACGAAGCAGCAGCAGCTGCACTTGAAGGAAAGGGTTGGTCGGGCGCGTGGTCGGCCGGGCTTCCGCTGCTGCGGCTGCCGGCTTCTGGCGGGCGAGGGGAGGCTGGCGGGGAATGCGGGATAGTCCTCCGCACCGCTGCGACATCGCCGGGCTGCAGCGTGTAAACCTCTTCCAGGTCTTGGTAGACCAACTCCGCCTCTCCCTGAATATCATCGAGTAGTTGACTCTGCGAGGGGATGGTGTGCAGCGGCCTCCGCAGCTGCATGGCGTCCAACAACGCGCTGACCGCCTCGGCTGGCGACGCGGTTGGAGGTGCAGCTCGTCGTGACGACGATGGTGGTGGTGGCGGCGGCGCTGCTGTTGGTGATGCTGCTCTACAGACAGCGGCGGAGGTCGAGGTGATGGAGTCCGCACCAAACTCGCTTCTCTCCTCCTTTGCCCTCGCTGGAGAAACGGAGGACTGCGTCGGTGTGGGACCGTGGTCGGCACGGTTGGAGCTCATGTTGCCCTCACCGACGCTCTCCGCCTTCAGCCGGTCCTTGGCGCCCACGTCTGTCGCCGTGTCGTCTGAGCGGGGCGGAGGGGTGCCCGCCGATTCCGTCTTCGTGACAACATCAGCGGAGGGAGAAGCCTCGCTGGTGCTGGTCTCTGCGCCAGCGGGGCTGGTAGGGGCAGCCTCCTGGTACACGCCCGCGGCGGACAACACCAGTGTCGCACACGCGTCCTCATAGGCCTCGAGCTTCATGTTGAAGATGAGCTCGCTCAGCTTCAATACATAGGAAAACCAGGCGTCCATTTTCTTTTTTTTTCTTCTCCAACGGGAAGGAGGGGGGGCCAGGAAAAAGGTACGAGAACAACTGAGGAGGAAAGGATGGTGCAGGTCGCCGCTACGATTGCTGATGTGCAAAAGCGGGATTGCACACGCTGTACAGGTGCCGCGCCCTCGCCTTCTTAACCCTCTTTGCCGACACAACCGGAACGATGCAGAAGGAGCTTTCCAGGGCGTCTGATGATCGCCCCAACTTCCTCAACAAAAAAAGAGGTTGAAGTGGATCGGAAAGAAAAAAAAAGAAGAAAAAGTAGCTGGTGAGAAGCGCTTATACAGTAATCCACTTTCCCAATTGACCAGGAAGAGAACGCACGTTTTGGGTGTTCTTCCCCACTTCAACTTCACGGCAAATGGGAAAGCAAAGATCAGCACAAGAAGTACAGACCAGGTATATATCTTTGGAGTACGGGTGCTCCACTGCTTCCGTAAACGCTGAAAGATAGATGGATAGATTTCACACCGTAAAGAGGTGCTTAAGTTCTTTTGCTTTTTAGTTCAAGTTCATTTTTTCTATCTTCACTTGTTGGATGTAATTATGGGAGGACTTACTTGGAGCGGGTACGCGGTGACTGCAGGACAAGAGTAGCGGAAGCGTGCGGCGCTGACTTCTTCAATTGCAGAGTGAAACCACCGAGGACACAAAGAACTCGCTTTTTTTTGTCCCCTTTGTGTTTCCTCTTTTTTGTTGTTCCCGCTTCCCTGGACACCGTTTGAAGCACCCGAAAAGCGCCGTGTGCACGCGTCACACTGACACAAAGAAACTGAGTGGAAAAAACGTGCCTCACTCAATCATAACGAGGCAAACAACTCAGACCCTTAAAAAAGTGATTTGATGCTAGCGGAAGGAATCGAGAACACTCTTACAAACCTGCTGTGATGGAAAGAGAGAGAAAAAAAAAGATGCAGCAAATTGACAGTAATGGACTTTCTTTATCGGGATCAAATGAGAGCAGAGAAAAAAGAAAGATAGTAAGAGTGACCTGAGGAAAGGAAATAAGGATCAAGAGGAAGCCGCGACGCGGGCGGGTTTGTGTACGGAACTTCGAAAAGAAGCCTAGTGTTTATCTTACGTGAGCCCCACTTCACCTCGAGCAAAGTGTCAGGGAGCTCAAGACAGACAGTATTGTTAAAGCGCCAATTCAACCTTTTATCTGTTAAAAGATCCCTCCCCTCCGCTTCGTGCTCTTTGCTTCTTCTTTTCGAGGACAGAAAGAGGGGGCAAAGACAATATAGAAAAAAAAGGCACACGTTTTTCTTCAGATAGAATAAATTTCGTTTGTGTTTTGTGTGTGTGTGTGTGTGTGTGTGTGTGTGTGTGTGTGTGTGTGTGCGTCAGAAACAAGAGAGCGAGAACAAAGTAGGCGCAGTGATCGGAGAGCCGTGCAAGCACACAAAGCTAGCTAAAAAAAAAACAGCAGAAAAAAAGAGAGAAATAAGCAGAAAAGACAAGAGGAAGATGTTTACGTTAATTCACCGCAGAAGTGTTTTGTTTGTTTGTTTGTCTTAATTGTTTCGTATGGCAGCTTAGACCAGTTCGTTTTGTGATTGTACTCTAAATAAGAATAAGAGTTTGCTAGTGTGTGAAAAGATCCGTAGTTGTCGCACAATGCTGCTCTTCAGCAGGTGGGCACAAGACTCAATTCAGGGAAAGTGTTCCGTTGTTGTTGCTGCTGCTGTTGTCGTTGTGTGCGGGGGCGTCGTAAGAGGCGTACCAAAACAGCAGCGAGTATCAACGCGCGTGTGGTTCGAGATAAGGTGCAAGAAGAGAAGGAACAAGAGGCAAAGAGTCGATAGAAATAGTAACCGTACGAAGGAGACGTGCAAATGGAAGTGAGTTGAAAAAAAAAGGTGATTCTGTCCAAAAGACAGGGGAGGCAATGCGTTTCCTACCGCCGTTCCTCTTTTGTTCTTTGGGTTACCGTTCTTTCCCCCTCAACGCAGAGGCAGGCCACTTAGACTCACTCATGATGGTTTTGTTTTCCCTCCTTCCTATGCCACAGGTGCGTCACGCACGTACCAGCAAGGAGGGGGGGGGGCGAATGGGGTTAAAGAGGGAGAGCAAAACCAACACTTCCGACCGGAACCCATCACTCTCCCCTTGCATCAGTCAGATCTGCTGAGAAGTGTGTAACGGTGATGCGCGGGAGGGGAGGGAAGGCGGCGACGTCTTCATTTTCTTGCTCTTTTCTCCATGTCGCACGGTGCCTCCGCATCGCATCTGTTTTCGCGTGCTCTCCCCCCTCTCTCTTTCCCATAAAGAGTGGAGTGCGTTCCAGTCCTTTTTGTGTATTAGTGTTGCTCTTGACGTTGCTGTCGTTCCTTCATTGCTGCCTTTGGCCGTGCCTGCGTAGGTGTATGTGTGTGTGCACATCAACAGGCCAACAACCGCACAGGGGAGCGTAAAGAAATATAAAAAAATGTTGAGGGGAGGAAGCGGAGGAGGGACGTAGATTAGGTTCGCCCACTCACAAAGGCAAAAAGAGGGGGAAAACAAAAAAAAACTGAATTGTGACGTGCTCGTGAAACGCAACACACACATCGATGAGCTGGATATATATATGCGAACGCATTAGAAATAAGTGAAGGAACGTGAAAATTGCGGCTGCTGAGGAGCGGGTGGGCAACGGCAGCGTTCCCAGAAGCGACGGCAGCGCTCCGTCGTCCCGTTCAGTGTCCGCGGCGTGGCGTGGCGGCGTCGACTGCCACCAGCACCTCGTTGACCAGTGCGGCCAGCATTGCCATCGCTGTCCACCACACCAGACGAACTGCGCTGCGGCGGATAGGGAGGAAAGGAGAAGGAGAACACGCCACCTTGCTGTTGCTGCGGATCGTTGGGCTGTTGTTGTGGGTGCCACAGCTGGCCTAACTGCCTGTCTCTGGTGTGTTGTGGTGGAGGAAGCGGTGGTAGCTGCTGACGGGCAGGAGGAGCCGAACTGTTGCTAAGGGGCACTACGGCGGTCTCTGACCCGCCTGCTGTGTGGCCGGTGAACGGCAGCGGATAAAAAGAAGACGCCGCAAACCGCATCTCCCCGTCGTTCTCGTGCTCCCGTTGCCATGAAGCGCCGGGGGGTGCCCACCACGGATTGTGCGATGGCTGATCTGAAGCAGGGTGCTGGTGTTCAAAGGGGTTGAACCCGTCAGCGCCTCCTCCTTCACGCGGCTCTGCATCATAGGCGAGGATGTTTGGCGGGTCCGTGTCTGCGCCAGGAAGTGATAATGGCCAGTTGCCTCCCTGCCACCGAGGCGAAGGCGAAGCCACATGGGCCCGTTTCTCCTCGCCATGGGGTTGCATCATCATCATCGTCCAGGCGTCTGTGTCTCGTCCACGCTGCTTAGTCAAGTACGATGGGCTCGGAGAACGAGGGGCCTGCTGAGATGGTGGTGTCCATCCAAAAGGGTGATCATCAAAGTCCGCCTGACTGGCGATGGGCTGCAGATCCCTCGCTCTGCAAAGCAGGCCGGCACGCCAAGGGAATGGTGTCTGCACACCGCCATAGTTGATGTTCTCGTCGGAGTCCGAAGGAGGCGACACAAACGGGTTTGTCCTCGATGGGGAGAGCGGAAGAGAAAACGCAGGCGGCAGTGCGAGTGCGTCTTGAAACAAGGACGCATCGACCGTAGGGCACCGCTCCTCACACACACCGCTGCCATTCGTGCCATGGTCCTGATTCGCGTCACGGTGCGCGCGAGTGTCCACCGCCACCTCAATCAGCGTGGTTCCCTGGGTTGTGGTCATCGTGCTTGGCGCACCCGCGCTGTCGCTGCTGTGCCACGAGGCCGCAAAGGCAGCACCGTTTCCTCTGCCCTCTCCTCCGGCCTGCTGCACCACCCCACGCACGGATGGATCCCCATCACACCGGTGCTGCATGGGCCACCTCTGCAAGGAACGCGAGGTGGACCTTGTCGCCGTGGTAGTAGAGGGCGCTGCGGAGAGAGCGCCGGTGCGGGGATCACCGTTTGCCCGCCCGCGCAGTGGCAGCTGCACCGACACACAGTCCACCGACACCGCACCTGGTGGGGTGGTGTGTGCGCTGCCGCGGATGGTGTCACGGTACTGTGCAAGCGGCAACCGCCTACCGTCGTCCTTGGCACTGCTTTTGGGTGCCATGCCTTTTGAACAGCTTTCTCTCATAGATGACTCCGCATACGCACTGCACACTTGGCGTTCTCTCATCTCAGCGTGTCGCCGCTGTCTCTGGAGCATGTCGTAGGTGTCAAGTGCAGTGGCATTGCTGCTACTGCTACCGTTGCTGCTACTATGCTCGTCGCTAGTACGACTTCTCTGGATTGCCCTTTCGTCGTCGGTTGGGTAGCATTCTCCGTTGAGGTCGCCCTCTCTACGTCATGCGACGCACACAAGTGGCGCAGGTGATGGTGGTGCCGAGGGCAGCGAAAGCGCTCGTCGGTACTACAGTGACAGTTCGCACGGTGGCGCCTTCTTTTTCTCTGCTCTGCCGTCAGTGTCGCGTGCACAAGCCGGTCCGCGTGCGTGCGGGACGACATCGGCGATGACGGCCGCTGGTGGATCACGCTGCCGCTCACAAGTGGCACCGCCAGCGGTGTTGGTGAAGCCTTCGGAGTCGCCTGTAACGGTGGGGCAACAGGTGAAGACAGCGCCGCTGAGTCTGCGCGTGAAGGGCAACGCACCTCCCCACTGACAGCTGCTGCTGGTAACGCAGGCACGCTGGTGAGTGCGTGCGGTGGAGAGAAGCGCGTTTGCTGCCCGACAGCCAAAGCGACGGCTCCATCAGGCACCGTATGCAATTCCTCGCTTCCTTGAAATGGAAGACGAGATGGTGTGGTGCTCGCAACTGCTTCGGCCGCCCCATCGGCTAAGGCACGCCTTACATCCTCGCACGCATGCGTGTTGTTCTCGCGCGAGCGTGTCGATAAGGACGCGTGATATGCCGGCAGCGCGCATGATGGTTCCGCTCTCGTCGTGCAAGTGATCATCGTAGGCTGGCCGGTGCGATGCCGCAAAGGCGAGGGGCGAGACGCAAGAAGCAGACGCCCCGGTCCGCCATAGCCGCCAAGCTCGTGCTGCCTCGTTGCGCGATCTGCACGTGCCTTGGTACCAGCAGTCCAGCGAAACATCGGAAACAAGGAAAAAAAAAACGTGCCTCTATGAAGTGCAGTGATGGAGGAGGATGAGCAAGGGGAACAAAGAAGATAAACTCTCGTCTTCCTTTGTTTAGCTTTTCGGCAAAGTGATTTCTGTTGAAGAACGGTGTCTGTGTATGCTTCTGTGCCACGATGTGTGTGTGTGTGTGTGTATGATTTGTGTGCAGCGAGCTGAACGAAAAAAGAAAGACCTCCGCTCTTTCATTATTTGTCTGCACGACCTGCTAGTTTGTAAGCGAGACGAGAAGTGCAGCCACGTGCGCGCACACCGCAAAGCTGTTTTGTTTCTTTTCCCCCTCTCTTCTTCGTTTGTCGTTGCGCGAGCAGTGTTCCTATCCACCACCAGCATGCACGAAAAAAAAAGAGTGGTTTCGCGTGCTGCGATACAGGAGCGAATTATGTGGCTACTTTTCCTCTCTTTTCAGCCCCCGCAGCTTGAATGAGAGGTTTGTCTCTATAAAAAGGAAGAAGAGGAGAAAAAGAAAGGGCCACATCAAGGAAACGTACATGAGAGAGTTGGGTGTGTCAGCACAAAAAAAAAGGGCCTCAAGAAGAACAGAGACATGGTATCCAGAGTTTCCTTCTGTTTTGTGGAGTTGAAAGTGCGCTTTTTCTCTTTCTGTTGTCGTTTCCCGCTTTTCTCGCACTTTCCTCCTCCCCGGATCTCTCTGCTTAGCGTGCAGCTACATATATGCAGCAGACAACTCGTGAAAGAGAGGTGGTATTGTCAGCGCGTCGCTAGCAAGGTGAGCGGCACACGGCATGACAAGAAGCGCATGGGGATACCTCGTTGCTTGGTAAACGCTGAAGGCGTCTCGTCCCCGTGCTGCAAGTGCCGCTGCTGAGAGACATTCCTCTCCTCCCCCCTCCCTCACCGCACCCGACACGTGAGTGAACGGCAGCCTGCCTGACAGCTCTGTCTTCCTTTGCTGGTAGCCCCAAACCTCCGCTTTTTCTTCTCTTTCCTCATCATTCTTGGACCTACTCAACGTCGATTCCCCTCTACCACCAATCCAGCCATGGTGCGTTCACGACCCTCTTCGCCTTGCCACCCTCTCGCTTCATCAAACAGCGACGTGCAGCTCGGCTGGGAAAGGGAGCAGGCCGGCCCTTCCAAAAAAAAAAAAACGAGCGAAATAGAATGGAGCCAGCCAGAGAAAGCACCACGTGATAAGGGAACGCGAAGCTTCTCGCAACGCAGAAACGAAAAGCGTGTTGCCTTCGAGCACGCGTCACTCCTCGCAGGAAACATCGCTTTAGCAAAACCAAAAACAAAGCAAAAAAACGAAGATGTTGAAACAACAGAATGCACATGAGATGGTTTCATCAGCTGCACCAACACACACTCGGTTACATCGTGCAGTACACTCGCGCAAGCCCGCTCAGCGCGACGTCGTACTGTGCCCACTGGTAGTAATCCAGCAAGCCTGCTATGACGCGTGCGGCGGGGTCGCACAGCGCGCTGTTCGTGCCCCCCGCCACCAGCGCACAGCTCACTGGCCGTATAGCCTCTTCCTCTGTCACTCGCTTCTCCTCTCCGTCGTTGCCTGCGCCAGACGGCATCGGGGATTCACTGTCAAAGCGCGCCGCCGCTGAGGTGGGGGATATAGTGGCTGCGTTGGACGAAAGGGCAGCCGCGCCAGCACCGGCACCGCCGTCCTCCACCAAGGCGTCGAGATTCGCGAGCTCCCGCACGGTGCGGTACCGGCGCGCTGCGTCCGTCATCACTTCCACACCCTTCGCAAAGTAGGACACCCACGACAACGTATCCGTGTTGGGTGCTGAGGGAGGGGCGGGTGGCCTGCTCTCCCTTCCACCGCTACCACCTTCCTGACCAACTGCGGTACCGACGTTGCCTGCTCCACTGCCTCTTCCAGTCTCCCCGTCCTGCTGCAGTGCAGCCACCGTCATCCGCTGCTCCACCAGTCGGGTCAGCGGGTTTTCCAGCTGTGTCTCGCGCGAGACGCTGTCACTGCTAGCTGCCCTCTCAGGCTTCTTCAGAGGCGCTTGCGAGTCTTCAGTATCGTTTTCTGTTGCTGCGGCTGGAGTTGCAGCACCGGCGTCTTCGGTGGCAGCTCCCACGCTCAGATCTGATTTGCAGTTGTCCGCTGAGCTGGATGTCTCCGATGGCTTGTGATTCCACTCGTTAAATGCATCCCAGCACATCAGCTGCAGCGCCGTCACCATCAAAAAAAGCGGGGCGTGGTAGAAGAAGGTGTCACCGGTGTTTCCACCACCGCCACCGCCACCGCCAGCGTTGGGGTGGCGGTGCACGCCATGGATCGCCTTAAACCACACCTCCGATCGGCAGCGATTCGGAATGAGCCCAACGAGCGGAACGCGCACATACGTCGGCGCAGCGCCGCCCTCCACGAGGCTCTGAGTTGTAAACTCCCGCGGCCGTGGCCGACTGTCGCCGTTGTTGCTCACGGAGTTGCTTTCTGCGGTGTTCGAGGTACAACCGACCGGGCCGTCCTCCCACGACATGCGACCACGGCTAGCCGACACCGACGACACGGCATCCTCCTCCTCACCTAAAGCCGACAGCGCCGTGGTGATGTGCGTCATGGGCGGCGACGGCACCCAGCGGGCGACGTGGTAGTGCCGCTGCAAACTCCACAGGTCAAACGACAGGGCCGCCCGGTCACCGCGAAACACCGGGCTGCTCCACGAGCTGTTCATCGCGGCCCCCTCGCTCTTGTTTGCAAACGGCACAAAGAGGTGTCGCGGTGCGCGGAGGAGGTAGAAGGCGAGAAAGGTGCCGCAGCTGTGTTTAGCGGAGTGACCGCCGCAGAAGACGGGCTGCCACATGAGCGCCACCCACGACTGATGGTCCACGTCAGCCGAGGTGGCGGTAAGCAGCTCCGCGTAGCTTTCATCGCAGCGAGCAAGCTCGGTGACCTGCTCCAAAATAATGTTTCGGTTGTTCGGCCGATCTGTTGCGCTCCACGTCAGCACGCCGTCCTCCTCGGCATAGGAGCTGGAGGCGGCAGCGTCGCGGCTCGCCCCTGCTGTCGTCTCTGCCCCTCCACTGTCTCCAGCCACACCGCCCTCCTCGCGGCGGCGCTGGCGACGCACCTCGCGAATCGCAGCAAGGCGCTTGTACGCAGGGGAGGCCGGGTGGAAGCGAATGCGAAAGCCGCTCAGCAACGGCGTGTACACCAGCTCATCCTCTGCTGGCCGCATGGGAGCAGGATAGATGGGCTCCGCCAGGTTCACCACACAGCCGAAGGGGCTGTCGAAGCTCTGCCAGATGGACTTGAGGGTGATGACCGGCTCGCAGTAGGCTGGGCCATCGAAGTCCCAGTAGTGACTGCGATCCACGTCTGAAGGGCGAGGTGGCGGGTGCATGAGCGTCGGCGCCACGGTGTCCTCCAAGTGGAGCGACGGCCCATCTTCAACGCCTGAGCCGTGGCTGTTGCTGCTGCTGTTGTCATTGTTCTGCCCTGGCGAAACACCCGGCGAGGACAGCCCGGGATCGTCCGCGCTCGCCGCCGCTGCGCCGCCCGTCATCGCGGGCTGGTGCAGCAGCTGACACTGCTCCTCGTCACACGGAAACTCCAGGTCACTGACAATGGGCACCTGTGGCGAGAAGGCGTTCACGAGACATGCAACGTTGCCAAACGAAGAGGCGCCAAAACCCATGGCGGAGTGAAACTCCTCCAGCAACACCTCCTGCCCTGTGTGGTGCTCGTAGATGTATGCTGGGCGCCGCGGCAACGTCGGGAATCCACCGTGGGCCTGGACAGCGTTGCTGTTGCTAGCGCTGCTGTTCGCACCCCCACCCATGTACTGGTTGCGAGGACTGTAGCGGTTGTGCTGCGGCGAGTTGGCGTGAACGCTGCCACCACTGCCCCCGCCGCTGGCGTTGTTACCCTGCTGATTACCGCGTGGGCTCGGCGTGCCGCGACCAACAACGCCGATGCTGCTGCCGCCGCCGCCACTGCTGATGCCACCACCTCCGCCCCCACCACCATCACTACTCGGTCCCTGCAGCAGCTGGTCTACGCCAGGGGCCAGCCTGCCCATGGCAGGAGATGTTTGTTGGCCTGCGTTGTACGACTGCCCAGCCTTGGCGGCTTCAGATAAGGTGGCACCGGAGACAGGCGACGAGGTGAATCCCGCTGATGTCGATGAAGCTATGCGATAGCCACCCATCATCCCGCCCCGTCGGCCACTCCCACCGCCACCGCCAAAGCGTTGCTGCTGCGGCTGCTGTTTTGCTGGACAGTAAGAGGGGCTGACGAGATCACCTCGCTGCCCGCTGCCGCCTCCGCTGGAGTACGCGCTCACGTCGTCGTAGCCGGTGCTGAACACCTCCGCCGTGTCCGCTATGGATGCTTCGGTGTAGCCGCCCACGCCGCCGCCTGTTGTCGGGAACGCGTTCGGCGACGACGGGTAGGGCAAGCGGTGCTGCTGGTGCTGCTGCATGGTGGCGGCGGCTCCCCTGCTCTCGCCTGTGGCCGTTATCAATGGACTTGGCCTTGCGCTGGTCGGTGTTACGTGGTTGGAGAAGGTGTTCGGCTTGACGATGCTGTCGGCACCGCGCCCACGCAATGGCGGCGGCGATGACACAGCACCAACATTTGCTTCCCCGCCCGTCAGCGATCGCGGCGGCAGCGAGGCGGTGCTGCCGGGCGACTGCACATAAGGATCGGAGGTGGTGCTCGCGGTGGCCGCTGAAAGCGCAGCAGGTTGCAGCGACGGTGAGACGTGTCGGTAGGCGTGCAGGTGCTGTGGTAGCCCCGACGTATGCGGCGACTCCGGTCGCTGAGGTTGGCTGTGATGAGCGAAGAGGTGCATGTGGTGGGGACGAACGCCGGCCCCGGAGGGCCGTGGGGAGCTGCCAGGCGTCGATGTGGTTTCCCCCACCCGTAGTGAGGTCGCTTCTGCAGAGCAGAGAAGGTCTCTGGAGAGCGCAGATGCCCCACTGCGTTGCGATGGCGACGGCTGATATGTGCTTCTCCTTCCCGATTTCTTTGCGGCATCGCCTTCATTGCCGTCATCCTCCTTATCACCTCTTTTTGCCTGAACAGCGGTGGTCCTCGCGCATCTTGCTGCGAAGCTGGTCGGGTGACTGCCATGACACCCCTCGTCGCCGGCGCCGGCCTCGTCCGCGCAGCCCTGCAGCCCGCCGTGCTGTGCGGCGGCTTCTCCAGCGACTTCCGCGTGCGCGCTTGCGGTGCGGTGCGTCAGCAGTCGCTGCACCGGTGCGTAGATGGCTGGAATAGCCTGTGACGAGCACGTAGAGAGCGATGTGGTCGACAAGGCCAGGTCCACACCAGCACCAGCGCTATTGTTAGCACCACCACTGCTACTGCCCTCGCCAACACTCCCGCTGCCGCTGGCAGCGGGAGCAGTGGAAGGAGGAAGAGACTGCATGTGTGCCGCCTGTCCAGCCATCGCGCCATTCAAGTAGGCATGGAATGGTGCCCCCGGGCACTGCGTTAATGGGGAGTGGCGCAAAAACCGCTGGGTGGAGCTGGGCGAGTTGCCGCTGGTAGCGGAGCGGCCATGCGTCCCACCGTCGCTCCGGGCCAGGTCCCCATTGCTGCTGCTACTGCTTTCTATCAAGATGACATTGCTACTATTCCTGGTGGGGGTGACTGCGTCCACAAGGTCGCTCTTCACGCGGGTCACGCCCGCTGTCTTCTGCGTCTTTGCGTGTGCGGTGAGGGTAGTACGCTCGTCCGCCCCTGACTCCTCGCCAGCGTGAACCGCCTTTGCCTGCGTGGCCGCGGTGCACTCTTTTGTGTTCAACCGCCGCTCATGCACGCCGTACGACGTCGACGCGTGTCCCTCCTGTGCAGGAGACGTCCTCTCGTGTGAGGCGAAGGGCTCTGACGTGGCAGCGCTCACCTCACGTTGGGTAGACGGACGGTTCTGTGACGTAGGGCCCTCCGCGCTGGCAAGGCTTGCAGGGGAAGCATTTCCGGCTCCTGCAGAGCCAAGGAGGGAAACAGGAGAAGAGCTAGGCGCCTCAGTGGTGTCTGGCGCGGCTCTCCCCGTCAACCTCGAAGGTGGACTCGAGTATTTTAGTTCGGCGGACGGGAGGCCGCCCGCCGTCGGATTCAGTGCCTCCTCAACCGCCTCCTCGGCATTGGCGGCTGCGGCAGCCGCGACAACAGCAGCCGCAGCAGCTGCCGCTTTTTTCTTTTTGCGCAAGGCACTCTTGCTCTCGCCCGTCCCTGCAACTGCTGAGCTCGTTGGCCTCGTCGCTGGTGCGGACACCACAGAAGGCGGCTGAGTGCGTGTGGTGCTCGACGTCTCTTCCGGCGTGGCAGTCTCTGCTGCAAACTGATTCCTTGCGTCCTTCTCCTCGTCGCCGCCGTCGTCGAGCGGTGCTGCGTCGACTGGTTGCCGCAGCATGCTTGCCGTCCGACCCACCGCACCCTGAGATGTTCCCACTTCAGGATTTACGCAGCTATCCGCCTCCTGCTGTCGTTCTTGCAGCTGCTGCTCTAGGCGTGCGTTTGCCGAGATGCCGTCAGCAGAAACACAGCCCCTGTTGTACTGCTCTTGGTAAGGGGCAGCGTACCCGTAGGACGCGAAGGTCGGCTGAGGAAATCTGTTTCGAGAACCCCCACGTGGGTACTGGTACTGCCGCTGTTGGCGTTGCTGTTGTTGCTGCTGCTGCGATGTGCCTGTGTAGTAGCCCGCGTTGTACCCGTACCCTGAGCCAGAAGGGCGATACTCGCCATACCCACCGGCCATGGCCTGATTACCGTAGGAATCGTAGTACTGCTGTTGTTGCTGATGCTGCTGTTGGGTAGCCGAGCTGTCGTATTCAGAAGAATAAGGACCGTGCGGGTTGTGTGGTGATGAGTAGCTGTTGGATGACAAAGGTCGCGGCCCACCACTACCACCACCAGTGTAGCCCAGCAATCTATCTGCCGATGAACCGTTCGCCCTGTCCGCAGCGCTGCCGGTGCGCGAGACCGTACGCGTATCCCGGGTGGCCGGTGATCGATCGCCTACTAGATTGCCTGTGGTAGTGCCAGCGTTAGCGGCGTTAGCCGTAGCGGGATACGGTGCGGCCCCTCTTCCACTGCCGGACACAGCCCCGCGCGCAAGGTAGGAAGGAGCGCCACCAACGTTACCGTTCTCACCTGCACCGTTGTAATAATAGCCACCCTGGCGTTGGTTGCCATACTGACCGAAGGTACCTCCAAAAGAGGACGTGGCTGGGCTGGACGCTGACGCCGTCGGTGCAGGTTCGCCACCGGCTTCACCTGTGCCGTTCGTCTCCCCCAATTCGCCGTCTGTGTAGCCCTCGCCGCCGCCGTCGCCACCCGCTGCCGTTTGCGCGTACCCGTACGACGAAGCAGCCTCTCTACTGCTACCCGCAGCAGCCGTCAAATGTTGCTGCTGCTGGTAGTACAGCTGGTACTGGTAGTATTGATGGTAGTACTGCTGATAGTACGCAGCGGCATTCGCGGCGTCGACATCTGTGACATCGTCATCCCCCTGTGCGTTGTACTCTCCTGTGGGCGGATACGCAGGATACGTTTGATCGTCGCCGCCGTTTGAATTCGACGCTACAGCACCGGAAAGTTTCTGCGGTGGTAGCAGTGCTCGCTGCGTTTGATTACCCATCGCATCGTCGTCGTAGTAGGACCCGTTGCCGTTGTCGCTGTCGTTCAGCGCATACAGCTGCTGCTGCTGCTGCTGTGGCTGCGGTTGTTGTGGTGGTCCTGCCACGTCCCCTGTGGATTGATTTTGATAGGCCTGCGCCGACCGCGGCTGTGGATGGGTTGTTCGCTGAGTACTCGAGGTAGGCGAAGTCGACGGTGTTGCGAAGGAGGGATGCGGTGACGCGGCCGTCCCGATGCTGCTGGTAGACGCACCGGCACGCAATGGAGAGCGAACAGGATGACTGCTGCTGCCGTCGGCTAACGAGGTGGCCGCCGTTGCCGCCCCTACACCAGACAGGGAATTGCCACCACCACTACCGTACGACGTACACGGCGCCGTCCGTCGACGTGAGGCAGGGTACATGCCATTGCGTACGCCCGGCACACCGCTCGATGCGGTTGCGGCCGCAGCAGTATTACTGCTACTAGTGCTATTTTGGTGGTGGACGGTGTCCGCATCTGGTGTTTCCGCTGTTACGGCGGCGCTGAGTGTCAAGGGCGGCGGCAGCTGCGAGGCGAGCATCGCGGGCTTTCCTGTCACACCTCGTGCTGCGTCGACAGTCGTGGAAAGCGGCTCGGCTGCATTACTGTGCCCCACTCCAGGTCGTGTGCCGTACTGCGAGGATGAAGGGAGACTAGTGGAGCTCGGCTTCACGCCTTGCCGTGATGCAAACTTCGCCTCATACACAGACGGTGAGATGGCACTACTGCTGGAGCCGCCCGTTGGATCACGGTCCATCGAGCTGCCTCCTCGCGTGTGTGTGTGTGTGTGTGTGTGTGTGTGTGTGACGACAGCTCGTAAGGTGTTGCCTTCGGTACCCCTATTTTCGTTCTTTCTTCTTCTTTGCGACACACACCTGCCTCGTGCCACAGCTTCAGAATTTGCCTCCCTTTCGTACCGTCAACGTTGTAGGGAGGGTGAGCGAGATTCACCGACGCACAGACGTATGGAAGAAAGAGCTTTCGGAGAAGTGCAAAACAGGAGCAGCAAAAGCAACACTCATCCAGGACGCGAAAGGCGCACAAAATAGAACTACAAAAAAGGGTTATGTAAGCAACACTAAGGAAGTGGGAAGCCGCTTTGTCAACAACGAGCCCACCAAAGAAAAAGACACAAAAACGGCCGCGAAAAGGGGGTCGAGCTTCAGTAAGGATCACACAAGAAGAAAAAAGCGGCGTTCACCAAGAAGCAAAGCAAGGGTTCCTCAGTCTTCAGCAGCGCTAGATGGATCCAGCGGCCGCGAATAATCGGTCAAACTGCACCTTGTCAATCACCAAAAAGCCGTCTTGACCACCGCGAAGATCACCGGCTGAGGCTCGCTACAAGACAAAACACTGCCAACTCGAGCGCAAGACAACAGAAATGAAGCGCAAAAAAAGGGGGAAAAGGGGGAAAAGGCAAGTAGAAGAGCACGTTTGTATAAGCAGGGTTCCTCCTGGCGACACACACAGGAAACTCCGCAGCTAACGTTCACACAAATTTCTTTCAGTTTCGCAAAAAAAAAAGAAGAAAGCGGAGAGGGAGAAAAAGGTGCGGCGCACACGCAAAACCAAAGCAGCACCACCGTCAGCTGCTACAATGGCCAAAACGAGTGTCAAAACAAATCTTTTTAAAAAAGCAGAAAACAAGCAAAGAGAAGCAGAGAGAGACAAGTGCCTTTTATTCCTCTATGCAACAACTCATAATTAGTTTTTTTTTTCTTTCTCACTCGTGTGGTAGTTACGGTGGGGTTGTTGTCGCGTTTTTAAACAAATGGGGGTGGGGGAAAGGGGAAAATGGAGGTGTGGTCGGTGTCACCGCTTCTCCTCTACACTTCGCTCAAGAAACACAAACTGAACTAGTGTATGCTTCCTTTCCCTTTCAATAATCTATTTTTCTTTTTTTGTAGTAATGCTGCAATCTTTGACTTCTCCTTTGACAAAGGCACTTGCTTTTCCCTCCCGTTTTCTTTTTTTTTCTTTGAGAGGGAAGAAAAGGCAACGGAAACAGATGTGTGAAATCAAAGCGACCCGGAAACTGACCCACGCACTGAAACAAAAAAAAATGAAATAGAGCTTTAAAGCAAAAGAAGAGTGTCAAACTTACCCGCAAAAAACCAGAATGCTCGTGATCAGTGAAGAGCAGATACAGAGGGCCATGCACGGCCGAAGGGTCTCAATGTTTCAGCTCTGAAAGGGTAGGAAGTGGTTCTGCTTTCGTTTTCTTTTCGTTTTTATTTCCTACTAGCAAGCCACCCACGTTTCCTTTCTATTTTTTTTTTTTTGTCGGGATTACCCGTGTAACTTTCGTTACGATAGTACTGTTTTGTGAATATATATATATACATATACATATATGTATATACCACACCAAAGCTCAACGCAGGTGATCAAAAGAGGAGTGGGTGGCAATTGTGGTAAAAAAAAAAGGCAAAGAAGATACGAGGAAAAGAGAGAGCGAGAAGCAGGCGGGGCATGTAGAGTTCCGCTACCGGCGAGTGAGAAAAAAAAAAAAAGAAGGACCGCTTCCTGCACGTGAGTCTTCCGCTGGTATGTGGACGTGTTTGTATGTGTATCTACATACAGTCCACGACCCGTGGTAGGGGAACAGAGATGAGCCGTCGCCGCCTTCCTCATGCTGCGGCCATTCACCAAGCCACTAAAAAGGTGTTATATCTTTTTTTTTTTGCTCTGTGGGTCGTAGGCCGTGGAGGGGTTCACAGCAACCAAGGCAAACCAGTGAACACCACTTACTGTTGAGAAGCTTGGTTTCCCTTTTTTCAGCCGAGTCATTTGTTTTTTGTCTTTCGTGGAGAGGGACTTCAGAAAGAGCCACGTCGACGCGACCTACAAAAACGATGGAGTCAAAAAAGAAAGAAGTGAAAAAGGGGGTAAATCGGAGGCGGAACAGAAAAAAAAACAGTTTTTAGCATGTGACAGTGTACATAAAACAGAAAAGCGAACGTAAGAAACGACGAATGCGTTGGTGAAAGCGCTTGTATTTTTTTCGTCTTTTATACGATTTGTACTTGGTCAGCTAAAGGGAGGGCTGTAGCCTCTTTTTTCTTTTCGCCCGCTCTCTCTCTCTCGACAGATTTTAAATCCAGCGATGTCGACAGAGAAGTGGAAATCACACATAGCAGGCGAAGGTGAGAAAACAGTCAAGGAGGAGGCATAAAAAAATGATGGCTCTGCCCTTTTCAGCCTTCGTTTCCCTACTTTCCCATCCCATTCATCCCCCTCCGCCAAAGTTCACCAGGGGTGCAGTCCGGGGAAGAAGGGGAAAGGCGAGGATGGGTAGCGCCGAGAGCAGGAGCGTGAAGGAAAGTATCAGGGAATAGTTGCTGTTGTTTGTTTATTCAGACTTAGCTTTCAGCGTACAGCACGCTTCGCACGGAGTTGGTAAAGTCCATCAGCTCCTCGTCCTTGCCATCCCACGCAGCCGCATTGGCCTCACGCTGCTGTTTCTTCTTTGCCTCCATGCAGTCGACCAGCTCCTCGATGGCGCGCAGCTTGTCGTAGAAGAACTGACGATCCATCTGGAGTTGATGCACGTCGGGCTCGGCAGCTTGTTGGCCTGGGAACGGGGCAGTATTCGCTGCCGGCGCTGGTGTTTCTGCCGCGTTGCAGTGGTTTGTGGTGGTGGTGGTGGTCGTCGTCGTCGTAGGCACCATCGGTTCAGGAGACGAGGGAGGAGGTGCCGAGGTGGTCACCGTCGCCATGTGTTGCGTTTGTGCTGCAGGAACAACAGTAGTGGTGGAAGTGAGCGCGATCACCGGTTTTGCGGCGTTCTTTGATGGAAGTCTCGCTGGCTGCCGCGGCGCGCCGTTGTTGTTGTTGTTGTCGCTAGCCGCAGCTGCAGACGTGCGCTTCGGTGTTGAGCTCTTGCGACTCCCAGTGCCGGTTTGGTTAACGCTCGGCGCTGCCTCAGTCAGCCGTGGTGTCCCACCGCTGCTCTTCCCCGAGGCCCGGCGACGTGCACTCGATGCGGCACTTAGTCGAGCCGGGATCGGCTTGAACACCATGCCACTGCGACTCGACATCGGGGTGCGGGCGCAGGTGTTCGTCGCAGCTGACTCCGCCCGGCGAGGTGTGCGATTGGTGGCGGCGTTGGCGGCGGGAGGCGCTGCCGCGAGCGGCGAGGAGGGCCGTCGTGTCGCTGAGGAGCGACGGTGCAGCGCCACGTGGGGTGCAGCCGCAGGCTTCGCTGACTCCGCTAGATCGATGTGTGTCTGCCCTGCCGTCGTTGCTGCGGCCTCCGTGGCCGGCCGTGTCTCACTGTGCGGCCATGCTGCACTCGCTTGTTGCGCAGCAGCGCGCTGCGACAGCGAAGAGGTGCGTGCCGGGGCGGCATGCATCTTTGCCGGTTTCGTGGCTGGCTGAGGGAGTGGTGGCGGTGGAATAGCACTCGCGCGTGACTCCGTCAGCGGCGGCACTGGAAGCGGGCTCAATTCGAGGTGTTTGGCCAGTGAGCTGTCCAGCGGCGCTGCCTCCTCGCGGCGGGAGCGGCTGATCGACGAATGCTTCTGCGACTGTTTCCGTGGCTGTGGTGGTGGCATCTTCTCCGGCAGCTGCTGATGATGCACGGGAAATGATGCGGAGTGAGAGGAATTTAAGACCGACGCTTCGAGCTGCGAATTACGAGACGGGCTGCCGTTGTGAGAGTGACAGCGATGCTCGCTAAGAAGCGCGACCGCAGCAGCGGCTGCAGCGTCGCCCTGCGACCCCACCGCACGCACCTCGCGGAGAATATCCGACTCCGGTTTTGTTCGACGGATGCTCTCCGCACGACGGCGGCCCTCGGCACGCACTACAGAAGGTGGAGGAATGCCGAGGCTCGCGACGCTATTCTCATTGCTCGGCTGTTCCAAGATGATGCGGCCCTCGCCAGCTTCAATCCCGCACTGCTGCAGTGCCACGTAGAGACCGCGGAACCACTGCAGCAACTGTAGATTGGCTTGAAAGTTGCGGCCAATGAGTTTCTGTTGGTCATTCGCGAGGACGTCGGGAACAACGATGCCGTTGCGGCGCAGAGCATCTTGCATGATTTTGAGGTTTGCCACCGCCTCGTAGTCCGTCTTCGCTGGCACCTTTACCCGCGACGTGAGCAGCGGGGTATGAATGATGGGTAACATGGACGGCAACATCAGCACGTACGGCACACCGTGCCCGCACTCCTCCACCTTACGCATTGCAGGCGTTTTGTTGTGGTTGGGGGCCTCAACGGGCATGCTGCTGTTGACCCACTCCAACAACTCCGACCACGACTCGGTCGCCGGTATGATCGCCAGATTCCGGAGCATGGCTGCGTGCGTGATGGGAATGAGGATATAGAAGCAGCAGCACCACGCACACGCAGAGAAAAAACGCGAGAGAGAGCACCAAAAAGCACTTCCCGTGACACCTTTTCAGAAAAAAAATGACTTCTTTACGACGAGAGCAAAGCGTGCAAAGTAAAAAAAGGGGGAAATGAAATAGCGATCGATGTGTGTGTGTGTGTGTGTGTGTATGTGTGTGTGTACAGAAAGTGTTGTATGTTCGCTTAAAAAATCTATCAGCAAGTCAGCCGGCTTCCTCGTTTGCGCACGAGCACTTAAAAAAATGTTCTTTCTTTTCGTTTTTTGTTCCGTTTTCGTTGATAACACAGTTTTTGATGCAGCCATGAGGACGTCAGGCGCGAGAAAGACGAAAAAGTTAAAAAGTGTTTTTAGAGAAAAGAAGAGCAGAGAAGTGTGGAAGGAGATGCAAAGCTGAGACTCGAATGCTGAAAAACAAAGACGAACAACACAAAGCCTGGTCACTATTCTTCCCAGAACCACAAGCACCTTCTCCCCTCACCCCCATCGCACCCTACTTGAGCCCCCGCTGTAACAACGAAAGCTGGTTGAGTTATGGCGCACAGTAGCCTATCTAGCATAGCACACACACTCTTCACCGGGGAAGGAAGAGGAAGGGATGATGGGTAGACACATCTCGTCACAAACTCCTTTCCTGATACTCTCCTCTCTTTTTGTGTGTGTGTTGGCATCGTGTAATGGTTACTCGAAAGGGTACGCACAGAGGGAAGTGAAGAAGAAAAAAAGCCACAGCGTGAAACAGGAAAGGACGGCATTAGCCGTAAGCAACGTCGAAGGTCCCTCCTTTTTCTGCCCCCGAAAAAGGGTGGGGAGGCATCCTTTATCGATGCAGTCATAACGGCGGCGGTGGCGAAGCGTCGTCAGCAGATGCGCTGTCTTGGCCGGTCGCACGCGCTGCGTTGCGCGCCGCCTCGGCAGGGTGTACGCGCCGCATGTGCTGTGTCAGCTGCCGTTGATTTGAAAAAACGTTGAAGTCGTTGCAGTACGCGCACACAAACTCGCTTGAGACGCCCACCGTGCTGTGATGCGACGGACGCCGGCTGAGTGTCAGAAGACTGTCCGCTCGAGACACCAGCTGCTCCGACACTACAATGGAGGCAGCGCCGAGCGGTGGCGACGGTCCAAGGAGCGAGGCCGTTGTGGTCGTTTCCTTACCTGTTCGTGTGTCGACGGTAGCAGCGCGAGTGGGATCGGCTCTGGGTCGCTTCTGTGGACGGCGCAGCGGAGAGGTAGTGAGGCCCAGCAGCACGCCCTCCTGCGCTCGCAGGCGCTTCTGCAGAATACGGCGCTCACGCTTGTGCCCACTGCCGCGTCGGTGGTAATGAACGTGCAGCAGGTCCTCACCAGGGTCGACGTCATCAACCACGGGGTGGTCCACAGTCCCCATTAGTGCATTAGCAGAGGATGTCTCTCCCTCTCCCGTCACCCAGCGCGGCGGGATCCGCGGCGTCCGCCCCCCTGGTGAGAGGAGCGCCCCATGCAGCGGCGTGTGCGCAGGACGCCTGCGGTCAACGGAAGTGCACAACCTGCTTTTAGAAGAGGGAGACGTGCCAGCCCCGTCACTGCTGTCAGTCTCCTCGAGCGATAGTTGTAGGGGCAGTTGACTAACTGCATGCTTCGCAGTGTCGACAGCATCGCCCGTGACAGATGATGATCCAGAAATGTAGGTACCTCTGCTATCTGACTCACTCATGTCACTGCCGTCGTCGCTTGCGTACGCATCTTCCACAAATTTCAACCCACTCTGTGCCGCCACACAAGTCAGGTACATTCGTTCCTCCTCTGTCAATATCAGCGAGGAAGAGTTGTGCCCGCCGCTGCGACGAGAACTCTGTCGAAGAGCAAGGTTGCTGCTGCGGCTTCCATGTCCTTTGAGCACCAGCTTCTCGTCGCTGTCAACGCAATGGTCATCATCATCGTCGCTCGCCTCGTCCGCGTCGTCGTCTACTTCGGAGTTCTCCTGCTGAAGTTGCTGCTCTGCTCGGAAGCGGTTCAATGCATCCTGCACGGGATCCACAAAGATGTTGTCTCTAAAAGGGCAGTAGTACCGTTGGTGGCGGCGAAGCTTCGCCTGGCTGCTCACTTCCAGCTCACAGTCCTGGCAGACAAAGGTGGTGGGCAGCTGTTGTCGCTGCTCTAAGCCTTCCGAGATAAACTCTGATACTGTTTGTGATGCAGGGGACGACGTCAAGCCGTTCGATTCGCTGGTAGCCACCACGGAGCCGGGGTCTTCGTGCTTCGCAGATCCTACCCCGGCGGCGGAAGAGGGGGGCGCGGTAGTAGCGCCCGGTAACACTAGCGGTGGCATCGGTAAAGCAGGTTCAAAGTTCTCTGTCGCCTCTTGCGGTCGGTTCTGCGGAGTCAGGTGCAGCGCATGAAATGTGCTGATGTGTCGGCGCAGATTTGGTTTCGTCGTAAAACTGCTATGGCAGTAAGGGCATGGGTAAGGACGTTCCCCGGTGTGGGTGAGCAGGTGGCGGCGATAGTTGCTGCGCACCCCGCTCGTGCTTGAGTTTCCGTTGAACTCCTTCGAGCAGTGCGGGCACACGAGTTGGATCATGTGCCCGGCTGAAGCGTGAGACTTTTTGGGCCCCATGGATCAAGCGCAGCATCACCTACGACAACAAAAAGGACGTTTTGCAACGTGTACGAAGCGGAAAAAAGGAAGGCGAGAGAGGTAACAGTCTCGGCCGCGCGGCGCAGTTTCCCCTTCTGTCAACTGCCGTCTTTGTTGCTGTTTTTCGGCTGTTGATTTCGCGCCAACGTCTGCCTCAGCATCAATGCGTAGTGTTGACGAAACGATGCAGGGGTTGGGGGAGGCAGCAGAGTTCGCCAGTGTAAGAGTAGCGAAGGAGGGGTGAAAGAACCTGAGAGTAGTTGCGGCGCTTCAAAAGGTGGACCGTACGTCCTTTCTAACGCCACGCATAAACCGTGGAGTGGTTACGGCAAAATGCGATCACAGCCCATAGAGAAAAAGAGGGAGACTAGTTCCCGCACTGTCGACAACGTCTTTGCCGACAAGCTAACCAGAGCATAACGCACCGGCAGCCCCCAATGGAACTCTGCGGATCTTGTCACTCGCACACAGGCTTGAAGGCGATGCAGATTTGCCGCTCAAGGTGAAATGCCTTCAGCTGAAAATAATGACGCTACCTTTTTTTTTTTCATATCCGTTTCGCTCGCTTGCTTCGCTTCACGCATTTGAGCAGTGTCTATACGATCGCAGATTCCTCAAAGCACTCTCCCACTTCCTCACTGCTCTCTCTCTCCTGTGCCAACCCGCGAACAGAGAGAGAAGGGTAGAGATAAGATGAAGAGGTCTGTCTGTCGCTCCCGCTAGTCACTGCTGAAAGAAGCTTCGATAAAGTCTCTCTCCCCCCCTCCCAGTGAGCGTAAAAAAGAGGTTCCTCTTCGCAGTTGGGTGCGCACAATTCGGAACTCCTCAGGAAGCAGGGAAGCAACTCAGAGGGAAAACAAGAAGAGAAGAAGTCCACTTTAGTTGAACGCCAAAGATCAGCGAAGGCAGCACACACACACACACACACACACACGTTCCACGCTCCTGACGTCAAATCCAAGCTCCTCGTGTCGACTCGAAAGAGTCGCCCCCACCGCGTTGACAAACACAGTGGGGAAACGCTGAGAGCAAAACGAGCGCTAGTAGAATAATAATAAAGCTGTCGCATGTGAGACTTCGTTTGGAGCAGCGGTGTTCCATCGAATATGCCAGGAGTAACGAAAACAAAACAGGGAGTTCGATGTAGCAAAAAAAAAAAAGAGGGGGAGAAACACCCGATAGAGAGAAGTGTGGACTGAAGAAGAGAGGCAGCGGCCTCGTGTTGAGGTTTGGTCGGCTTTTCGGCGTCACTAAATGAGAAGAGGAGAAGGGAGTAACGTCGGAGATTCTGTTTTTGCTTAGACAACTCAGGATTGGTGCGAACAAGCGTTCTAGGAATTCTCTATTGTTGTTGTTTTACAGTCACACAGAGAGACGCACGCAGTGAAGGTGCTAGCGAAGGGAGACCGCCGTGCTGATGGCGTCCTCCGACTCCACCACACGCAGCTTCTCGTTCGGTACGTTCGCCTGTTCGTGCCGCAGCAACCACACCTTGTAGCGGAGTCCCAGACCATACCCTCGCAACGAGCCTGTCGATGACAAGACACGGTGGCACGGCACAATCACGGGAATCGGATTCGAACCCATCGCCACTCCGATGGCCCGCGGAGCGGCATGAGACGCAGCAGAAGCAAACGCGGACGTACCAGAGAGCACGTCACTGACCCGTATGCCCAGACCCTTGTAAGAGATGGTCTCCCCAGACGGCACGGTCTGCCGGAGCACGCTCCACGTGGTTGTCATAAAGACAGTGGTCGGAGGATACACCACCGGCACTTGCAGCAGCACACGCTCCAGCGCCTCAGGCTTGCCAGCATCTGCAGAGATAGGGTTGAAGTACTGGTCCAATAGTGCAGCCGCCTTGTTTCCGGGCACCGGTGATGACGGCGAGGGTTGCACCATCTCAACCGATGTGTTTTTGTACCAGCGAGATTGTAACGACGCGCACACCCCTCGCTGCTCCTCCCGCAACGCAGCGCCGTCCTCAGAGGAGGAGCACCGCTGCCACTGGCAGCAGCGTACGGCACCTTCCTCGTCGACATACAATGAAAACGGACCTAGTGATGTGGCGACGGTGCGGTAGTACAGTCGAAGCTGCGCCGACGAGGTAGCGTGCGGAAGTACCGCTTGAGCACAAGATTTTTGATACTTCGATTTCTTGGCCTCACCTGCCGTTGCTCTTTTCGCCGCTGTGGCGGCCTCTTTTACGGCTTGCTGTGCAGCTGTCTGCCGCGCCGTCATGATGAATGCCACTTGTTCGTTTGCCGGTCGGTGAAGAAAGTAGATATCAGAAAAAAAAGCACGCCAAACAGAAGGTGGTTTCAGCAGAAGTGTGTGCTTTGAGCTTAGTGATGAGCAGAGCGGTAGAGGAGCTGGAAAAGATATACATATATATATATATATATATATATGTAGGTTGAAAATGAGCACCTCACACGTGATGTGAAAGGCAGCAAACAATGATGGTGCTGAATCGCTGAAGATTGTCCCACCACAAACAAGCGAGCAAAACAACAGTTTCGATGATGTCAAGAGAAAAAAAAATGAGAAAAGGGGAGAAAAAGAAGGTGGGTCGCGAGAGGAGAGAAAGAAGGGCGTGTTTTACACAGATCACAAACAAACACGGGGATACGCAGGTCTTTGCGTGCGAGGAGGGAAGCAGAGAGAGAGACGACCAACACGCAACGGGTGTTTAACGCACCGTTTAGCATTTGATCCATGTTGAGCACGTGGAAGCACTGAAGCAGGTGAGGTCCAGAAAAGACTAAAAAACGCGTGGATGAGTCTAAACGCTTTCGCAAGCACAGAGCATCAGCCCCTCTTCTCTCTCAGCCGTCAAATCCCACCTTTCCCGCGCCTCTTCCGCAGCAGCTTCATTTGCAATCTGCTTATTTACATTTGTGTTACTACTGTGATGACGATGTGTCTATGCGTACGCTTCGTAACAGTAGTGGGGCTTTTGTGTGTCTATCTTCTTCATTTGTTCATCATCACGACTGTTTTTTGTTGTTGTTGTTGCTGTTCTTTCCTTATCTTCTTACAACGGTATTGTACGATGTTTAATACAGGCTTAACGCGCATTTGAGAAGGCGCAGCCAACGCCGTCGCCCCTTTCTCCTCCCGACGCCTTTCCCTACAACACAGCGCCACGACGGTGCAACGAAAGGGTAGAAACAAAACGACGAGAAACCTCTCAGTGCATAGCATTCCTTCTTTTCTTCTCACACGTATACATACAAACACATACGCAGGTGCGCACATACGGACGTGACTCCAGTGCGTTAGCTCATGGCGTAGAGCACATCTTGGCCTGTCATGTGCGACAGGTTGTTGCACAGCTTGCGCGCCTCCTCGACCACTGCGTCGTCGCGGTCCTCCGTGAGCTCCACCACGGTCGGCAGCATCTCCGCCATAAGCCGCGACGCCAGCTCCTCGCCACCGTCGGCGTAGATGCCGTCGAGACACAGCAGCGCCTCGCGGCGCACGTGACGGCTCGGGTGGCGCAGCGCACGGACGATTTCCGCCTGCGTTTTGCTCTGCAGCTTACTCGAGCCCAGACAGGCCATGAAAGCGCGAATGGCAGGGATGACGTTGTGCTCCACACGGAAGCGGTAGTCGTGCAGGCCGTCCTCGAGGTACTGCAGATTGTGCAGCTGGTGCACGAGCACCGGCATCACACCAGGAAAAACGTCCGCATTTGCCAGGTACACGTCCAGCTGTATGCTGTAGTCGTGATCTGGGCCGGGTGTCTGAGCCACCGCCATCCCGCGCAGACACTCCAGCGACCCCTCAAGCGCGAGGGCCACCAGCGAGTTGGTCGCCTTTGACGCCGTTGCCGTTGCAGCGCAGTACGTCCGCAGCGTCGTAATGACATGGGGGAGGATGATGGGAAAGGCGAAGTCGAGGATGGAGCCCAACTTGCCAAGCAGATGATTGCTCAGCGCAAAAAACACAATCCACGACTGCAGAGTGAGGCGCGAAAGGGACTGTGCCTCGCCGTCGTGGCCGCGTCCATCGAGCTCGTCGGCGCTGTCGCTGTCGGAGGGGTTGGCGTGCGCACGGGCTGCCCCCGCCACACCGCCGCTCGTCTCGGCAAAAGCCCAGTCCGCCACCATGCGCAGCAGCCGCGTCCCGTGCTTCGCCTTGAACTTCAACAAAAAGACGGTGAAGGCCTGCAGCACCGGCATGATCGCCTCGCTTGACGGCACCGTCGGCGCGCTGGCCAGCGAGTTGAACGCGGCAAGCCAGAAGTTCTGCTGTGGCCTAGTGCCCTCCATCAGGGACGGCATGTGAATCAGCTCTTCCTTGGACAGGTTTTCGATGCGGCGCTCAATGCAGGTGAAGAGGAGGGTGAAGGAATGGGTGTGCACCTGCACGCGCACCTGGCGGAAACGGCGTGCGGACGGTTTCTTGCCGTTAGCAGGAGACTTTGCAGCAGCATCCGTCGCGTCCTTGGTCATGTTCGCCAGCTGGTGCTGCTCCGAGGCAGGTACAACAGCGCTGTTTGCGTACGGGATGCCCTTCAGGCAGCTCGTGCCAGCGTCCAACAGCAGCTGCGGTTCCATCACAGCCTCCAGCACGGCCAGCATCTCTGCGCACAGGTAGTGTGACTCGGCATCCGTGACGTTTGTAAGGTGGGATGCAATGAAGAGCAGCGACGGCAGGTACGGCTGCGTCATCTGCCAGCATGCAGGGAAACAGCGGATTAAGGACGATAAGGTACTGTGGCGCAGCAGAGCGCCAGCCTGGCTACGTGCCACCAGCGTCGGCATCTCCACCAGCTGATGCATGCCCGCCGAGACGAGGGTGTGCAACAGCGCCAGGGAATGAGAGGAGGCAAATGCCGTCCCCATTACCTGCGTAATAGTCGCCAGCACCGTCACCAGGCACGTCATGCAGCTCAGGATACCCTCCTCCGCAGCGGCGTAGAAAGTCGAAGATGTCGACGAGTCATCGTCAGCAGCGCTGGCACGTGACGACTGTCCACCGTGATTGCGCAAGCGCATCTCGCACCGCGTCAGCAGCGGCATCCAGTGATCGCACACCATCTCCACAAACTCACGCACCTCGAGAAGGCGGCCGCGGTTGCCGAAGAGCTTCACCAGCGCCGCCTCCGTTACCCGCTTGCTGCGATTTGCGTTAAGCAACGTCCGCTCTGCCTGCAGGCTACCGCCGCTGCTGATAATGCGAATGAGCTCCTCCACGCACGCGATACCCAGCTGCGATGCCACGAGGAGCTGATCAGCGTTCGCCTTGGTCACTTCGGTCGCAGGCTGAAACGTGGCTTCCGCACACGTCGACGACTGCAAGCAGGCGTAGAAGCCTGCAAAGCTGGTCTTGACCTCCTTCACCAGCAAAGGGAAGAGAACCGTTGAACGCTTCGTGGTGAGTGGGCGGGCCTTGATGCGCACCAAATCCACCAGCGAAAGCCGCACACGCGGATCGCGCAAACGGCGGCGGTGGGCCTCCATCTCCTCATCCGACACCACATTTTCTAACGTGGGCAGAGAATGATGCAGCCGGTCAAGTAACACCTCCAGACCAATCTTGCGCAAGGCCGGCCGCTTGTCCTCCAGCAAGCGCTGCTGGCACACCACAAATGTAGGCTCGTTGATCCCGGCCAACACGCAGGCAAGTGTGTTGCCGGCGAGCAGCTCAAGCAGCGTAGTGTAGGCCTCTGCCTCACCGTCGTCCTCTTCCTCCTTTGTGTGGGTGTCGGCGTGCAAGTCGTGGTAGTGCGCGAACAGCTCCAGCGCGCTCACCAGCAGCTCCATGCATCCGCCGTCCTCGCGCTGGACCACACCCTCCGCCTTGTCTCCTTCCTCGTCGTCATTGCCATCGTCATCGCTGTGATCAGCCTCCGAGGCGAAAGCAGCCTTGTTGCTGTTGCCCTTCTTTTTCTTGCTCAGGTGGCGGTGTGGCTGACTCGAGCGGGCGTGACGCTGCAGCGTGAGGAAGGGCTCCAGAAAGAGGTCTGACTTAACGGTGAGGTTGACCAAATGCATAATCGTCTCCTGGCGGTTGATCACCTGGTTTGGCTTCACCATACGGCGGAAGAGGTGCTGCACACGCTCCACCTCCGACCCCTCGTTGCCCTCCTCCGCGTCGGTGGCGGCAGAGGCAGAAGAAGCAAGCTGCGCCGTTGGGTCCGCGACAAGGCGCATCAGCTGCGTCACACACTGCACCTGTGTGCGGATATCGAAACTGGTGAGAATCTCCTGGCACACCTCCCGCGCGCTACGAAAACCGAGAACTTCGGTGTTGTCGACTGGCTCCAGTTTGATCAACAGCGACACTAGTGGGATGTGCAGGTAGGTCACGCTGTCGTGCCGGTCGTCCGGGGCCGCAGCGGCAGCAGCAGTCTTTCTCGCGGCAGTGCTGGACAGCTTCAGCAGCGGCGCCGTGGCTCGTAACAGGTTTGCGATTGTGTCAACGTGGAAGTGCAGCTCGCCTTTGCGCCGTTCGGCTGCGTCGGCATCACCTTCCATCGCGGCAGCGGACGCTGCCGCACCTGCACCCTTCGACTTTAAGGGGTCATTTCGAGACGCATTGTGTTCCACCTCCTCGCCGTTCCCCTCAGCATCCACCAACACACGCGCCATCAGCAGCATCATATCTCGCAGGAGACGGCTTTTGAGGTGGTAGGCACCACCTGCCACCTTCTCCGTGAGCAGCTGCGTCTGCTCCGTGCACACGCGCACCAGAGCCTCCACGTAACGCAGCACTGCCTCCACCTGCACCGATCCGCGAGCACCGAGGCGCACCTGCTGCACACGCGGCATCAGCGCCACGTCGTCGACAACGGCAGCAGTGGCGGCTTGCCGTAGCAACCCCTCCGTCTCCTGCAGCGGGTACAGCTCGAGGCACTGCTCCACCAGGTGGTAGGCCGACTCGTGCTCCTCGTCATCGTCCATGGCAATTGTAGGCAGCACCTGCAAGAGGGTTTTCAGGAGACCCAGGCTCTGCTGGCTGTCCGTGCACAACGCCAACTTTCCGGTGCCAGCGGCCGCACACGTGTGGGGCAGCCGCAGCACGCGCACTGCGTCCACGTACGTGAGCGGGTTGGAGACGAGGATCGCCGCCGGCGCACGCCAGCGCATGCTGCTGTTGGCTTCGCCCTCCTCTTCCTCTGCATTAATCGCGCTAGCTCCACCTACTGCGTGGGTGTTGGCCTCTGTGTTGAGCGGCGTGGACTCTGCTGGCACGAGCACTTCCAACATTTCCCGCACTTGCTGCAGCAGAAGGCCAGCTCCTTCTGTGCTGTTCTCTTGCTCCGATGGATCACTGGCATGCGTCTCGCGCAGTGCCTTCTTTCCCCGACGCGCGGCGGTGCCCTTCGTGGCCTTGTTGCTGTCCTCCACTGCTAGCTTGTTGTGTGCGCCACCCTCTGCAGCGGCAACGAGCGGGAGGAACAAGTGCTCGTAGCCTCCAAGCGTCAGCATGCACGCCACCGCTACATCTGTGCCGATGATGTCCATAGCCCGCAGCACCGTGGGTTGCAGCTGCGCAGCCACCAGTTTCTGGTAGGCCCTTGAAAGAGCATTGCTACCCTTGTTCGTGTTGCTGGTTGTTTTAATGGCTTTGTTGGTAAAGATGGTGCTATGGGTGTTGCGACGTCTCTCAAGGCCAGCGCTCAGCCCAATCGTCAGCGCTGTGAGAGCGTGGCGGTAGACGAGGCGGGCACCACCGCCGCTGCGCACGTGCAGGTAGGGGTAGCGCAGCAGCACCTCAATCATGCGCACCGACGCGTTGGCTTTCACGCCTTCAGGGCTTGCATCCACCCCGCCCCACAACTGTAGGCGACTGCAAACGGCATCGACCAAATCAGCGGTGTCGGCTGTAACAGTGAACGAAATCGACCGCTTTGCCGTCGCGCTAGACTTCGACGATGTGTGCACCGCAGTGCCTGACCGCTCCAGGATGCCCTCCACGCGCGAGAGCAGTTTCTGGATTAAGCACATATGCTGCGGTGTTGCAATGGTTGTGGTGGAAGGGGAGGACAACGAGGTGGACTTGGCCGGCGTGCCGCGGCCACGCTCAGAGGAGTTGGCATTTGCCGCAAAGAAGTAGCGAATCACTCGGTGGGCCCAACCCGCAGGCACAACGTACGTCAGCGCGTCCTCGCTGTTTGGCTCCGCGGACGCGCGAGGAAGGGTTAGCAGTTCGCACAACAACTCGGCCGCGCTGGATGTGAGCTGGTACTGCCGCTCCTCCACCGCCATGCACTCGATGATACAGCTAAGTGCGGTGACGGAGATGCCGTTGTGCTGCTGCTGCATGGCAGCTGCCACAATGAGGTGCGCGCACGAAGCAGCGCTGCGCTTCCCGCCCGCTGAAACAACGGCGTCCTGCAGCGCACGTAGCTGCTTCAGTCGCTGCGTGGACGGAGCACGGAGAGGCAGGAACAGGATGAGGGCGAGGGCAGCAAGAGAAAATGAGGATGTCGCCGTCCTTTCCTCGTCTGCTGCGGCTTCAAAGACTGCACGAGCCACCAGCGCATACCAGTCGACCTGGTGCACGAGGGAGCCAACGGCTGCGCTACTGCTGCTGTTGTTGCTGTTGCTGCCCGCCTCCTCCACCGATGCGGATGCTGCAGCGGCAGGCGCGTCGTTGATCAAGTCCAAATACGCAGTGGCCAACAACTCCGGCTGCAAGGTCACCGCGGGCAGCGGGGCACCGGTGTGCGCCAAAAGCCGGCAGAGGCGCAGGGTGAGGGTGAGGGTTGCGGCCGGCGCCGTTGCCGCCTCCGATGACGCCAGCGTCTGGCGAAGGGCGGTGTGCAGCACTATGGCGACGCTCTGCACCAGCGGGTCCCTGTACAGTTCTTGGCGAGCCACAGCAGCCGCATCGACGGCGCCACGACCGGTCTGAACGGCGCGTCGGCTGCCGTTGCGCTCCAGTAGAGCCGCGTACACCATCTTCAAATACCCTTCCTGCTGCGTCTTTTCTTTTCCCGAAGACTCGTTGGCGGAGTCGCCGGTGCCACCGCAGAGGAAGCCCGCGATGGTCGAGACCGTCGGGAGAGCCGATGACGTCTCCGTCACAGGCAGCAGCGTGGCAGCCAGCACTACCACCACCTCCACCGTATTCGCACCGTTGTGGTTCTCCGCAGACTCCCGCACTGACGTGCGTGCTGTCGCGAAACCCTCCGCGAGGTGCTCCTGCGCCTCGGCACGAATCTCCCGTAGGAGGTCTCCGCACTGCATTAGGGCCTTGAGGAGCGTCGACGCACCGTTCGTGAGCGTGGTGCTCTTCGCTCCCGCTTCCTTATAGTCTTCTTCATCGGAGTCAGAGGCGGCAGCAGCGGCGTGGTAGCTCTTCTGCTGCCCCTTCTTGTCCTTCCCCACGGTCCTCTCGTGAGCGCGGCTCACCGCCGCCCCCGCCTTCAGGAGCGGCACAAACAGGTTCGTCCCGGCAAGTTTCATCTCAGCAAGGCCGGCACCTTCGTCGAGGGCCTCGGCCAGGCCAACGGGGCTTCCCTTGGTTGCCCGCTGCATGTAGAGCAGCGTCAGGTGGTACAGCACGCAGGCACGAAAATGACGCGTCGCCGCGCTGGCAGAGTTCGGTGCCGTCCACTCCATCACGGCAGGTCGCAGCAGAGACTTGAGCAAGGGGAACACGACACGCTGCAGCGCCTCTGCACGGGCGCTTGGGTGATCGACGTGGCTCTCCAGCAGTGACAGCACCATCGAGTATAGAGCGCGAATGAGCTTGCACGCGGCGCGACAGCTGGCCAGGTTGGCCTCGTCCTCCTGCGCCCACTGCACCGTGAGCTGCTGAACTATGGTGGTACCAGCCGCCACAAAGGCCTCGGCGGCGCTCGTCACATGTTCGTACGATACCACATGTGCCAGCAGTCCCACAAGCGACTGGCTATCCATCTGCGCCGCGTACGCACCCGTAGCCGCGGTGCCTGCAGAACTGCTGCTGCTCGTACCCATCCACTGTACCACCGACATTCCTTGCAGTGTCCTGGCGGCCAGCGCACGCACCTCCGCGACGGGGTGCAAAAGGCAGGCGAAGAGGGGCAGAGACTCCGTCGTCCCCGGCACAGCGCCTCCCACCACCACCAAGCTGTAGCGCGTGCCGTGGAAGTGGCGGGCGAGGAAGGCGGATGCGGCGGCCGCGGTGTCGGCGTGCAGCAGAACCTCCGAAAGCACCTCGTCGAAGACGACGGCGTAGCGGCGCTCGAGTGCGGCGATGGCGCGGTGGTACAACGACGAAGCATTTGTCGACCCAGCTGCCTCTGCGGCTGCGCCAGCCTCTGCTGTCATGAGCACGCGGAGGTAGCCCGCCACCATCGCGTTCGACAGCGGCAAGTCTTCGGCGGCGCACGATAAAAACTCCACGACGTCGGAGGGCAGGAGACGCACCTCCGAGACACGGGCCAGTCGATCTAGCGCAATCTGCAGCAGTGTGGCCAGCAGGACGCTGTGGCGCGGTGACGTGGACGGAGCTCCGGTAGGGCCCACCACCACCTCCGTCGACCCGGCAAACGGCAGCTGCGTGGCCAACGCGCGCCATGGCAACGTCAGCAGTGACTGCAGCAGTGGTAACACCGACACATCAGTCAGCGCACGGTGCTGCGTGGCGAAGACGATCTCCAAAAAGGCGAGGAGGTCACGCATGGGAAGAAAGGACTCGCCACTGCTGTTGCCATCTGCGGCAGCGGTTATGTAGCGAAAGACGGGCTTCAAGACGGTGATCAGCATCGCGCTAGAGAAGCGAACGTGCCCCGACCATGCCGCGAGCACCATCAGCGCCGTCGCCACCGACTCCTGCGACACGCGGCTGTCGCTGCGTAGCACATTGCTGCTGCGCAGCTGCTGTGCGCGCTTCGACTCCTCTGTGCCAGCCTCGGCACCTGTCATGGCGCCGGACAACAGCTCCAGTATAAAAGGCAGGAAGGTACGCCATAACGCCTCAGCGTCGGTGTGTGTGGCCAGCTGCGTCACGACGCTGGCGAATAGGGCGTTAGCGGCGTGGTTGCGAATCTCGTAACGAAACGGCATCGCCACCATGAGGCACACAAGACGAGCGGCCTTGCGACTCTCAGCGCAGGCGAGTACGAGGTGCTCACGGAGCAGCGGTGCACCGCGCAGCTGGTTCGTTGACAGAAAATCGAAGCCAGTGTCCCGCAGATCCAACAACAGAAGCACACGCGCAAAAATGTTGTGGTCGTGGTACGGCAAAAACGCCCGCAGCACAGCGGACACGTCGTAGATGTGTACTTCGTAGACACGCACAAGAAACTCAAAGACTTGCTGTGCGGCAGTCAAGAAAAGATGTGGGCTCAGGAGCGTCAAAAAGTGCTCCAGACTTGCTCTCAACGCAGCATCCTCGCCCGAAGTCAGCATGGCACGCTCCTGACGTACCCTTTTCACGTCGAAGAGGCTTTGGATGAACGGGTGGAAACGGTTGTCCATCGCCGTCAAGGTCTGCAGCCCGTTGAGAGCGAGTTGATGAATCTGCTCACGGGAAAAGCTCTGGGCATCTTGTGCGCTGAACAAAAACGACTTGGCAAGACGATGGCTGCTTTCGTCGGGGCGTTGCTGCAGCCGCTTCAATTGAGAAGCGAGCTGAGACGTCATTCTCGCCGAAAAGGAATTGCCACGTTGTTATTAAACTCGCTCCGAGTATCCCCTTCTGAGCACAGCTAAAGTGGTCCTGGTGAGTGAATCGCGAAGCAAGTGTTTTTTCTCTTATTTTCGGATTTGTTGCTGCGGTTGTCGTTGTTTTTAGTTTAATCGCCACAACGACAGCAAACAAAAAGAAGGGGGAGCCGGTCGTCTTCACAGGTAGGGGAGTAACCAAATACGAAGCCGAAACAAAAACAGCTGCTCCAAATGAGAGGCGCGAACTTTTTTTTTGCTGTTGAGCACCCGTTCTTATTTGCCGCAGTGTTCGTGTTACGGCCTTTATTTGCTCTGTTGTTTCCAACTGTTGAATGACGAACCCAATCAGATGAACCGGAAAGAAAAAAAAAGAGCCTTACAGGGTATTAGACGTTTACAGGTATTCGCACGAAAGAAAAACTAATTCCCTGATGTGTGACGTTATTAGAGCGACTCAGTCGAAGATTGCTTTGCTGGACCCTCACTTCTTTCACTTCTCTGTTGTCAAACATCCACACCAGGAAAAAAAAACATCAGTAAAGTCCGCCACATAAGAAGCGTCAGAAGAGAATGATGAAGGAAAGGAAGAGAAGGAAGTGATACAAAAAGCGAAGAAAACGAAAGTAGCTGCACACGTGACGCAAGAAAACGACATGAAAAAGGTCGTTCTTTGTTGGAAGCGGTGAGTTTTTGTTGATGTTGCTCTTGTTCTACGTTTCCTCATCCGTTTTGCTCAAGAAAGCTCTAACAGCCCGCGTTGGGGTGTGCCGTCTTGGCGTCCCATCACAAGAGCGAAAACGAGCATTAGGGATTCACCACCTCCCTCTCTCCTCAGTCTATGTCGCACCCCCCTCCCTGCGATGTTTCCACTTGAATATTGCTGCGTCTCCGGGCACCTTTTGGGGGGAAAAGGAGGCAGCTTCACCCTTTAAGCTATTATTTTACGAGTAGTGGAAAGAGCACGAAGTAGAGGTGAAGCTGAGTATTATCTGTTTTCTAGTTGGGAGAAAGGCAGTAAAGCTCTGCACACCCACATCCTTTTTGTCACTGTCGTCGCTTCGCTGCGAATACAAGCACGCGTATCCGTGTATGGGGATGTGCCTAAAGGGGGGGATCATTCGTAGGCACACAGTGCGGTCAACGCATGAGAGCGTGTGGAGCAGAAATGTCGGGTCAGCCGCCCTTTCCTTCTCCATTCCAAAAAAAAAAGATATGAGAAGGGTGGCAGTACGACACCGGATTCGACTTGCCCCCATCCGTTCTATTCTGTGTGACGGCGGCGCCGATGACTAAACACGCCACTGTCAGCAGCAGAGACGTCTTCGTTAGCGTCCTCGTCCTCCTCCGTGTCACGTCGACGTCGTCGCGATGGCGGGGCGTTAGGTTCACGCGCAAACGCCCCAGTCGGGCCTCCGCCACCACGACGGCCGCGCTTGCCTCCGCCCTGGGCACGTGCCACGCTGACACCTGCTGCTGCCGTGGATCGTGCAACGCCCTTCATCACACCGCTGCCGCCATCGACGGTGGTGGATTTCGCAATCTCCACACGACTCAGCGCGCCAACCGAGCACGCCGAAAAAACGCGCTCGCTGGGGCTAAAGAAGTGGATACGGTAATGATACGCAGGCGAGGAGGCACCCTTGCTGCCCACCTGGAACACAGCAGGCGCAGTACTACTCCCGCTAGTGTCCGACCCCCCACCACCGAGGCTTCCCTGGAAGGAGCTGGTCGGGAACTGGTAGGTGCGGAGCTGCTCGCCGGTCGGGGCCGTCGTCCGCAGCGGAGACCCGGGAAGACCACCAGACGCAGAAACCGCCTCTGCGGCGCCACCCCCCGTGTGAGACGAGGAATGCAGCGGTGTGAGGACTGCCACAGGGTTGCGATGAGCTCCGGTGCGGCGCTCCAGCCCGAACCCATCAAAGAGAGACCCACCAAAAGAGACGCAGTGCTTTAGAAAATCGCTTTCCAGGTCGTAAATCTCTACATCCATGCGCTGCAGAGCGGACTCCACGCCTTCCCGGCGTGCCATTATGTTTGTCAGCTGCTGCTCTACCTCGGGGGACAGGTACACAGCAGCCTCCCGGCGCAGCAGCTCCTCGGAGCTTACCGGCTTGCTGCTACCATGATCACGTCGACTCATTCAGGCGTGTGTAAACGCCACGCAGCCGTCTGGGAGAGAGCTACAGTAGCAGTTGAGACCGCAGAAATAAAAAACCCTAAACCGATTAGCAACACCACCTTAAAGAGCTTTAATGATGCGCCAAGTCGAGCTTCTCTCCTTCGTCCACACGGCCTGTCACACTCACGTTGTCTCCACAAGCGCGAGGAGCAAATAGGGAAGAAAAGAGAACAGGGCCAAGAACAGGAAAGCAGCACTTTTGCAGTGTGCCCTAAAAACCGCTGATACAGTTGTCTATGCGCACGATGAGAAAGAAAAACAACAGATTCAATTCTGAAGAACGCCCTCTATGATTTCGTGAATCACGCTTTTGGGGGGTAAAGTAATGAAAAGAGCAATCGTATGCGCGTGCGCGTGTGTGTGGCGTCAGACTCAACTTCTGTCTCGCTATTGTCTTGCCGGTTCTGCACTGCGCAGAACACCCACGCGTGAGATATCTTGAGTTACTACGGGTGCACTGCGATGCAGATCACATCCAGCGACCAAAACAAGGACAGTCGCCAGAGAAAAGCAGACATAAAGCACCGGAGTTGGTGAAGCCGAGAGGATCAAAAAAAAAAGAAGCAAAAAAGAAGAGAAGACGAGAGGTTAAACAGTGCATGGAGCAAAACACAGGAGAGAAGAAGCGGACGTCTCATAGAGGGCAACAGCAGTCTAGAGAATTACGCTTCCTGGCCACGCAAATTCTCTTCAAATTGTGTGATACAAAAGAGTACATGCATCCACACGCATTTTGTCCACTCTTGACGCCCCTGCACCCATCGCACAACGCCCGATGATAAATTACTCATCGCTTTGCGAGGAGAGGTGAAGGAACTGACACACCGAAAGTGAGCTGGATGAGCATGTGCCCTAAGCCCCTATGACGCTTGCGTTCCCTTTTGCTCGTTGAAGTTTCATGCATTGTTGGAGTTTATCACGTTTGTTTCATTTCCCATGGTGACACAGGAGTAAAGAAAGATCGAAGTGTGACTTTCAACTGGGTCTCTGCCTGAGCGGCACTGTTATTGCAGTTAACTCCGGAATAAAAAGAGTAGAAAGAACCTGATGAAAACGCCCCTTTTATATGAAGCGGGAATCCCGCCGCGGTATATGACAGCATCCCCCTTGCTTCGCGTTCGTCTTTCTCTTGAGTGTGTGTTTGTGCGTGTGTGGAAGGAGTTAGGAGGGAGTTTGGCAGCACCATTCAATGTTGCTGTGTCCCAGGTTTCTTCCATGCAGGTTTACGAACCCCTGACCACAAAAAAGAACGTTACAGCACTAATAACTGTAAAAAAAAAAAAATAGCGGTCGTGCTAATAATAAGTGTGAATGTTTGTAAGAGTGCGGAGAGGGAATGGAAACCGAGCACAAACTGACTTTCGCACCACGGTACACACGGAGTGCCTTCCTCCCTCTTTTCTTTCCTCTGCGCTGTGTGCCAGTGTGCGTACGTGTGTGTATGTGGAGTTGAGTGCGAGAGAAAGAAAGGTAGAAAGCAAGTAGTACGCTTACGCTGACCCAATGCTCTTCATCAAAATGGCGAAGTCGTTGGCAAGCTTTACCAAGTCCTCCTTCTCTGTCAAGCCATCGATGAAGCGGGTCGGGATGCCAGAGAAGCCCACCTGCGCACCGACAAGAGCACCCACTAGCATTGCACGGGCACAGTTCTGGCCACCACCATTTATTGCGTGCAGGACAGCAGACTCAAAGTCATTCTTGAAGCGTGCAGCAAGGTAGTACACCGCCGGGAGGATGTGGTAAACTGCACACGGCATACCGTACACAAGAGAAACCTTGTAGGCCGGCTCAATGCGGATGTGCGATGAGTCGGCTGCCGCAGCGGCGCACGTTGATGGGGTGATAAGGCCGTCCGGTGAAGCAAACTTTCCAGCTCTCGGCGGATCAGCAGAACCCTTCTCTGGTGGGTGGAGCTTGTCGGAAGTGACGGCGTGAAATGGCAGCGAGCCGGATTTGACTAGTTCAAAAAGGGTGTCTGTGATGCTCTCATCCAGCGGTTTGCCCTGCACGAGAAGTGCTAGCACCGCGTTGTACGCCACCGTCAGGCTCACCACAAGCTCGTCACGTTGAGTGAGATTGGTGTTGGTGGTGGTGTCCTCCGCTAGAGCTCGAAGATCGTCAGCGTGCAGAACGCCCAGCGCGAGAACCCGCTCGATCGCCTCTGTCGTGTCGGCAGCACTTCCCGTCTTGGACCATGGGATGCCAGCCTTTCGCTGCTGGTACACCGCACGAATCGACTGACTGGTGTAGCCGCCCGGCCCGGCCATAGGCTCTCCATTCACTTTCGACAAGAGTTCAGTGTCCATCTTCTGACAGAATGCCGCCTCGTTGTAGCCCTTGTTTTCAACCACCGACTGCATTGTCAGCTTCAGAATGTACCCCGCCTGAGTCAGGTCGCCTGCCTTCAGCATGTCGTGGTAGCGCCCTGCGATCGGGTTCGTATAGCCGCTCACCCACTCACCATGGTCTTTGTGCATCTCATTGAGGTCGTAATACCAATGGACGCCCATGCCCAACGCATCTCCGATAAAGGCACCCATGAGCGCTCCGACAGCACGATCGTGCCGCGTCAAAAGGGGCATTGTTGATGATAGAAAAGGAGATGACAAAGCAAGCAAAGTGCACGTCTCACCGAATTCCTTCAGATACAAAAAAAAACGCTTACTTGCAAGAAAACTAAATCAAGGAGAAAATGAGGACTGTATAGGAGGGCCAACAAAAGCAATCACAGATTTCTGTCAAGAGTGCTGGCCCTCAGTAGCACCTACCGCCACACCACCCAATTGCCATCTGATAGACACCCAAGAAGTGATGGTCTCCTACGCAGCAACTCAACCCACAACAAATTGTAGTGTATTGGTAAATGAAAAAAACACATCACTTTCAAACAGACCTCAAGTTCAAAAACATAACGTGTTCCACGCAGCGGTCACTTAAAGACCACAACCAGAACACAAAACAAGGCACTTTCATTTTTCACGACACTGACCACTGGACGGACAAACACAACGACACCTAGCCTCAGTTACGGGTCGTCCCCCACCAATTGCTCAACAACGGTTTCATCCCCGCCAGCAAACAACGCACAGACCCGAGCACCGAAACACCTGCAAAAGTCAAAAAAAAAGCCCTTGTGCACTTTCACCACCTTCAGCACCAGAACAGCACAAAGATTCTCGCATGCACTGGTTTCCTTGACTTCGCGCAGTCCATCTGACGTTCAGCACACAGCAGTCACTCAGTTCCACGCGCATGCACACACACACACGCACGCACGCACGCACATGCGCACGCCACGGCAACGCACTCGGAGACATCAGACTCGGTCCACGCACAACGCGCAGACCACGGCGAGAATTTAGCCTCACCACGTGCAGCGCACGCTCAAGAAAGGTACACTCAGATTCTGCAGAATCATCACACGACTCCGTTGCACGCGCAGGCCACGCGCAGGCCACGCGCAGACACGTACTCGCCATAGCAATGCCTGCCACCGCGTGCGTCGCTCTTCGGAACTACCAGAAGGTCGCACCACGGCACTGAGTCACCGCAAAGGGGGACAGCCACGTGCACCTCGGATTGCCCCGTTCGCCACCGCACACACGTCATCTCACACACCTCAGGATCCCGGTACAGATTTACACGCAATACAGGGAGCAATAGTGTGTTGCGGGCCTGTGCGCTCACTCCCCATCCGCTAAAGCGCACACACGCGCAGCGGGGGTCCACTCCGACGACCGACACACTCTCGCGACACGTCAAGGCCGTATGCGCAACCAAATGAAGTGCGCACGGCTGGTGCGTACGCTGGTCACAACCAACCAAGCATCGGCAGCTCGCCGCATCCACACAACGCACCCCACAGCGCATCAGCTCTTGCGTAGCTTCGGCACCAGAACAGCACAAAGATTCTCGCATGCACTGGTTTCCTTGACTTCGCGCAGGCGAACACAACGATTCGTCGTGATTATTGAGAGTGGAGTAAATAGTAATTAAAAGGTCAGATATCTTGCTTCCTTTTTTTTTCGGTTCAGTTCTCCTTATACGAAGGCTTTGCAAAGCGATGCTGTTTTAAGGGAGTTCTGTTGATATTGTGGTATGGATGTTGTCACATTTATGGCTTGTAGTGTAGACGGTGAATGCTAGCCAAAAGCGTCATGGAGGTAGGCTATTTAGGGCAGATGGTTAAACGAGAAAGCTGGTAGCAGTGGCGGTAGAGTTTGGTGGGACAGCAAAAAAGCGTTCATAGATGCTAAGCTGGGGTAGTGATGTGTGGAATAAAGTTCTGATGTTGAGTGGGAAAGGCACTGCGACTCTGGTAAATGGTCCCTTCTTCATTATTTGCTAATCAATTGTGCGCAGGTGAATTAGGGAGCTCAGTTTTTCTTCTTGTTCTTCGTTGATGATGCATGTGTTTTGTTGTTGTTTTAGAATCTTCAAATCACACGCAACGTCGAGGGTAAAAGCTCCGTTCAGAAAGGATAAAAAGAAAGGTATTTAAGACTAGATGGGACAGCGACGCTTGTTTTTTTACAAATAAGGAGAGTGTGTACATGCGAGAAAGAAAAAAAATCGTTTCTGTTATATATTTATATAGCACTGGGTTTGGCAACTGAAGAAAAAAAAAAGAAAAACACTTGTCTCATTTCTCTGAGCTTTGTGTCCGAGGAAGCTCATGTCCTCCTTTTAAGTCATTGTTGTAAAGGAAAAACAATCAACTTCAGAGGCAAGATTACTGAAAAAAGCGAGAGTGGGTTGAGCACAGTTGCTGTCCCCGTAGCCACTAGCGTAGAACGGAAAACGATTTTTGTTTCAGTTGAGGTGTCCTTTGGGCAGGTCGCTTTCCCACATGAGCTCGTAAGCGTGAAGCAGCTCTTTCTTCCTCTGCGCCTTGACCGCCGCAGAATCCTCGCTTTCTTCGATCTCCTTCAGCTTCTCCTTAGCAGCGGCGGTATCAGCCTTGGCATCCAGCTCTGCCTTCCGCGATGCTGCCATCTTCTTATGCAATGCGTTGACGTAAAACACATCTCCGTCGCTGTCTTCCAAAGCCATCAGGTAATGATCGCGACTCCCCTCCGCCTTATCATGAAAGTGCTGCTGTCGATGCTGCGCAAGCGACATGATTCGATCAGCGGTATCATCAAGTGAGTCAGGGTGTTCAGCTTTTGGCGTCTCGGCGCGATGCACTGGTTCGTTGGGCACGCCCCGTGCTGCATGCCGCACCATAACCAATGAGCGTGGTGGGGGTGTGGGTGATAGGGAGGTGCGCTGCTTCGCTTTTGCTTCCTGCTCTTGCTTGCGTGCCCACTCAGCCATGTACTGGTAGATGTTCGCTGGTTTATCGTACATGGTATCTGTCACAAAGTTCGTGAGCGCTTCTTGCACTGCGGTGCGCAGTTCCTCTGCGTCATGGGCATGGTTCTTGCTCGCCGTTGATGAACCTGTATGATGCGAGGTGTGAGTCAACGACACTCGCTGTGCAGAAAGCAGTGACATTTCTGCTTAGAAAACGAAGTGCTGTGCCTGAAAGGGGAGAAAAAGCAGACGTTAATCACTTTTAATCAGTGGGTTGCGTTGATGGATCAGAGAAAACAGAAGAGTGCGGCGAAAAAAGAAGAGAACATCTTGTCAGCAATAACCATCTTCCATGCTGCGAGCTCCGTTCTGCGTGTCCACTGTGTGTGCGAGGTGGAACACGTTGAAACAATAATAATGGCACTGCGGAACTTTGACAGCGAGTCGCAACTCTACGAGGGATCCAAGTGGAAAGCAGGTATCACTTTTTTTTTCATTTCCCACTCGAAGACCTTTCGAGGAGTGAATAAACAAATCAGAGCAGTGGTGAGTATAGCAGAAGAAAAAAAAACTGCCACCACGTGTCATTACCGTACATGAATTTCAGCAGAAACGTTTCCACACACGCGCACACATAGCACGTTAGCGCGACACGCTTGGTGAGGCAAAAAATGGTGCTCCATTTGCCGCGCAGAACCCCGTGAAAGGCGGCAGAGCGTAAGAGGACTGAACGCCGGCAGTGGCGCGCGACGGAGAGTAGTAACGCTCTGGGCACGAGGCTGGCCGCAAGCTTCGAGGTGCCAGCCATTCTTCGCCGAGGTGTGTCGAGATCAAGGGCCGCACTCTCGTTTCCGTTGTTTCCCAGCTTGCTTTTAGTAGTCTCTCACGGCGGTTTGTCGCCTCCCTAGTCAGTGATCCCAAGCGTTCAGCTCCATCAAGTGCCTTGCTGACCATTAAGGAAGCTTCAGCAACGTCCAACGCTGCGCCACGCTCTGGCACGAACCTCAGCAGGTTCCAATACGGCGAGACTGGGCTGATAGAGCGCACCTCCCTCACACAGATGGGCCGTCCCGCGGCAGTAGTGAACATGGTGGGCACGCACACAGTGACACTAGCCGATGCGGACACTAGCTCCGCGTCTTCCTTTACAGTTTCAGGCCGATTTTGCCCAGCAGCTTTAGCAGAAGTAGCGACACTGCGACAACGAATTTGCCCTCTATCATCATCGTTGTGTGTTTTGATCCACCCCTTCTTCTGTCCGCTGCCGTGGCATTCGCACTCAGATTCTGATGCTTCGCCCTTTAGAACTGGCAGGGAAGGCGTATGCGTGTTCTGCTCGCTGGGGAGAGTATCGCACTCGGCAGATGAAAAGCACTCATAGAACAATTCCAGAGTCGGCCGAGAAGCGCTCCGCTGCCGCTTTCCACCATGCACGTCTGGGGCGCTGCGTCCACTTTTCAATGCGTCATCCACTAAGCTTCCACCAGCAGCATCGTTGAATGAATCTTCTCCGCCGATGTTTAAGCCGCCGGCACCCAACTCAACGTCATGGACGCTCCTGTGATCAATACCATGGTGGCTCATTGTGTAAGACAAAACGCGAGCCGGTTTTGTCCGGCTGAGAGCCACCAGCCGCGACGGCTAAGTGCCACAAAGCTGTGATCACGAGGTCTTTGTGTGCACAAGTAGAACTCAAAAACAGACGAAGATACACACCAGTCAATATGGTTTAAAAAAAAAAGAGAGAAAAGGGAGGCAGGAGTTGAAGCAATGAGATCTGAGGGAAAAAAAAGATGATAGCAAGCTAAGAGCGCAGACAATGGGGTGATTCTCGCTTTTTCTGTGTGTTGCATCACGAGTTTAATTTCGGTGATCAGCGCTTTCCGCATTTCCCTCGCCAGGTAATGCTAACGCTTTATCTGGCGTAGAGTCTCCGCATTGTTGAGCATAGTGAAGCCCCGCGATGCAAGCTCAGCTTTTCCCTCGCGGAGTCATCCCACTACCCTATTTTTCTTTGTTTGGCTTGTCTGTTTCGTGATTCATTCTCGACTCGACATCCGCAAGGTGTGGTACCTCGCAGCTCACCCGCATCGTGAGCCTATACCATATTGGCCAACATAGGCTTAAGCCACATAAAATGAGAAAAATCGCTGGCAAAAGCGCAGGAAGCTTCCATGTACAAAAAAAAAACGACGCTTGTGGAAAGGCACGCATTTTTCACATAAAAAAAACGGAAATATCCATTTAGAGTACTGATAAACATGGTGCTGCTTTGTTTTTCTTTTTTTCGTCTGCAGCAAAGCACCGCTTGCATTATGAAGACAGCCTCCCATAAACAGCGTTATATATATATATGTATGTACATTCACAGACGTGCGCTGACGATGGCCCTTCGCATCTCGCCGGCTAGGATGAAAAGCCAGCTGAGCAGGCTAAAACACGAAGAAAAAGAAAGCCCAAAAAAGCTGGTTTTGCTGATGCTGCGTTGCACGATGCATCACAAGCACTTCCTTTTTCCTCTCTCCTACAGCTCATTATTATACTCGATGGCGTGAGCAATTTTCCCGATCGTCTTTGAGGATACCTCCGGCTCGGGAACATCATGGACCCGCGCTGTCACCTCCTTTGCAGGGTGCCCGATGTCAAACGAGTTGTGGCGACGAATTGACGGGTCCGGATGTGACGCCTGATCTGTAGAGTGCGCCGCACCCTGCGGAGACGCTTCAGTGGGGTACGTGTTACCTGCATCTTCCACCGCTTCTTCGTTCGCCGTGTGATAGTGGGCTTGCTTTTTCCTCGCCCAAGAGGCCATGTACTCGTAAACATTTGCGGGACGGTCCTCCATCGCATCGGCAACAAACTCCTGCAGAATCGTGCGCATCTCTACCTCATGCAGATACGCCCTATCCGCCTCCAAGATTTCGTGATACTCGCTCATTGGTCTCGATGAGGTGATTGAAAGGTGTTACCGTCGATTTTAAAGAGTCAGCGACAGAGACTTCTGCCGTACTGCACCACTTGTTCAAGATTTCTTACGTTTTTATTGTGCTTGGGAAGAATCTCTCTTTTTTTCAAATCGAAGGGGCGACACAGAGGAACAAAGAGTGGGGGATAGGAAAATTTCATACGTTCAGCGATTCCTTGCGGCAATTCGCACCGAAAGAACATGCCAAGAGCTTCTCGTGTAGGGTTACTATAGTGAACCAGGCTTAAATGGGGTTTTTTTTTTCCACCAATGGCGCTACAGAACTGCATGTAGGGGTGGCTTCCTGTTTTTAAGGGATGCGCCTCCACAGTCTGCTTTAACGGCAGTAGTGCTTTGATTTGATCCAAGATGCAAAAAAAAAAGGTTGTGTAGGTAGCTATGTCCACATAAAGAAACAAAAGGAAGAAAGAACGAAACGTTCTACAAAAAAACTGGAAAAGGCACACCGGTGTGACACAAGTGTAATCTACATCGTGACGGTAACGAGTGCAACACACTCGTTTCTTTTAGTTCTTTTTCTCCACACTCCGTCCCACAAATAGCACAGATAAAGCTTCAAGAGAATTTGAGAGGATACGCAGCAGCGCGATGCGTAAAGTCGTGCTACTTCTTGACTTTGTTCTTCAGAGACGGGAGAGCATTGGTCTCTGATGGTGCGCCCCTGCCTCCTCCCAACACCTCCGCCCCCAACGCAATCTCGCTCTGCTTTGAATTGTCCGCCGCATTAGACGGAGGTGGAGGCGGATGGGTTTTGACGGCGCGGTCAAGAGACACGTAATAGCCCAGTTCATCATCCCATTTCACGCGGCAACGGCCGCAGATCTTTCTCGGCACTTCACCCTCGAACACAGACGACCCTCCGTTGCCGTGATGGCAGCCTTTTGTAAAGCCATCCTGTTGCTCCTGAAAGAGTTTACGCTGCTTGGCCTCCGCCTTTGCCTGTCGACGTTCTCGTCGCTCGCGAGCTGCCGCAAGGGCGAGTTGCTCGGGGGTGTTGAGAAAGCGCGCCAAAGCACGATGCGCTGACTCCGCCCTACTCGCCTCCTCCGCAGCCAGGAACCCCTTCCAATGTTGTGCCGCCTCTTCCTCCAGCGACATGCGCATGTTGCGCTCTTGAACAACGATGAACGTGAGGGCAGCGCGGAACCGGTGCGAGGCTGCCCGTCGCTCCACCTGGCTCGTCTCCGACTCCGTCGTCGCAGCCTTTTCCTTTGCCACCTGCTCCATCCACGCCGCTCGTCCTTCCTGCCGAAGCTCAGCATCTTCCTGGACGTAGTCATTCTTAATGCGAGCTTGGATGCGCATCTCTAAAAGCTGGAGTGGAAAAGCTTCTTCGGACTTCGCCTTCAGCAAAGCCTCAAAACTCTCTTTTTCCCACTTGAGAAGTGCTTCCGTTGCGCTTCTGGCATCGGCGACAAGAAGGCGACGCTGCTCCTCTTCGTCGTGAAGTACCTCTTTACGCTCTTGCAGCCTCCTCCTACGGTTGTACTCAAGTCTCGCGTCGGTACGAAGTTGTGCTATTTCGCTGGAGGTAAAAAGTCTTTGCGCCGCAACGGGCAACGCTGAGGAACGATCCTGCTGCAACTCAGCACCGTTGCTGTTCAATGGACTGGTAGGTATATTCATCCCCGACACCAAGGCAGCACTCCCCTGCGCTGAAGCGTCGTCCCTTTCTCCCGTGGTGAGCCCAAAAACAGCAGCGGGCTTCTTCACGCTCGCAAAATTGTCACCGCCCCCACGCGGAGAACCACACGTTACCTGTGAGCCGCTAAAAGTCGTGTTTTCCCGCAAGCTACCGAGGTAAGGTCGCGGGGGGGGTAAGAAAGTCGCATTTGCGCTGGCAGGTTTTGTGTCTGCAGCGGGGCCGGCAGAAAGAGTTGCCACGTCGCCCCCTGCCGTTGTGGAGGAAAGCAGGGAGGAGGTCGATGTGACTTGCAAATTCTGACTAGTGCGTCGTGACAGGTCCACAGATCGCCGGAGTGGTCGGACTGGTCGCAGCATTAAAGAGCTCAAAGCGATGAAAACGTCATCGAAGATGAACCTAGCGGAGGATAAATAAGTACTTTAAAAAAAACGTTGCGCTGCACAACGTCATCTAAAAATGAGAAGGGGAAGGACGACAAGGAGAAGGTGCAGGCGATGGTTTAGCAACGGCTTCACATCCCTTATACCACACTTCACACCAGCAAACAGGGCACGTGTGATCGAGAATGACTAAGTGCTAGTGAAAGAACAAAGACAAACGTCGTTGCCTCTCCTCACCACCCTTTGGATACCTGCAAGGTGACGAGCTAGCGAAGCTATCGCGATTTAGCTGAGTCGAAGTCGGCAGACCAAACTGCAAGTAGTTATGCAAAGAAGCTCTTTTTTTTTAAGGCTCTGTGGCGCATCACAGGAGCACTGTGGCAAAAAAAAAAGCTGACAATGTCGCGGCCAAAAGGCAAGCAGAAATACACTCATGTAATGTGTGACAGATAAACTCTACACAAGGGCTTCCAGACTCGGCATGGAGCTTCGGTCACATCGAAACACCTCAAGCAGGTCGGAAAGGCGCTCCAAGTTGCCACGCCGCTCGCCGGCAAGAGTGTAAAAGCGAACCATGCTCTCAACAAAGGGGTCCGAGTTGCACAGCACATGCGGCTCTGCCTTCATGAATTCTTCCATCGTTGCGCACATGTTGCCCATGGATTTTGCGGGCTCAGCATCACTGCCGTACGCCATGCAAGTCGCCTGCGAAACCTGTGCGCTGGCACAGATTCCTTGCAAGACCCACTTTCTTAAAGCGCACTCGCTAATGGTGCCATCTACACCACCGGTAAAGCTCGCGCCACTGCTGGCTACCATGTCAGCCGCAGGTAAATTCTGCTTTGCCTTCGCGCAGCGGTCCACTACGTCACGGAGCAGCCGAACGGCTTCGTTGTAGTCGCCCTGAAATACGGCCAGAAAACCGTCGCACGAAGTCAAGACGAGTGCGGAGAGCACACCATTCGATACCGAGGCTGTTGCTGCTGTGGGCGGTGCGGACGATTCCAATTCTTCGACTATCTGACGAATGTTACGGTGCATCTCGTGAGCCTGTTGTGCGTCTCCGATGTGCAATGCAAGGCAGAAAAGTTGTTGCAGATGCAACACGTGGCGTAGTTGAAAAAGATCGTCGGAGAGCGCACGAAACGTTCTGTGCCAGACATCTTCATCTCGGAGAACTTTCTCCACAATGCAGTGGACAAGGGATTGCTGATTCATGTGAATGTGAACGTGCAGCAGGGCCCGCTGCACACGAGAAACACGCTGCGTCCAGGTGCGCCACAGTCGCTTCACAACCTCCGTGCTCAACGCCTTTTCGTCAGATGTGGATGCCACGTGCATTTCGTGCAGTGCATCGCCGCACTTTCGCTCGTTTCGCAGACACTCCTCTAAGAGCGCGTACAGCCTCTTCTGTGCCTCCATGGGAACCCCCAGGTAGAGCGGCAGAAAGGCTGCAATGAGGCGCAGCGAAAAGGGAGCAAAGCTCTCCCGTGTGACCGGGTGTCGAAAGCCCTCGCCTTCGATGTCGCCGAGATCATCAATCACTTTCCGTGCAGCTGCAATCCGTCGCATTTTTAGGTTCGCGGTAACCTGCACCAACACGTACGGAAGCCGCGCGTTTCGTACAGCCGCATCCGTCGAAAGCGGTGCCGCACTCGCCACGAAGGACCCGCCCTCGGTGTCGAGGGGAGTCGGCGGTGCTACACTCTTCAGAAGTGGGGAGGCCCCGTTCACGACATCCCGCACCGTTTCCATATCCGTGCGAGCAGAGCTGATCACACACGCAGGTGTGGTGAGGGAAACGGTAGCGTACTTTGTTGGATGCCGGCACGCCTTTGCTGCAATCTGCCCATCCAGCTTCTCCGCAAGTGCCAGCACCTCGCACCAGCTTCCATCCGCTGCTAAGATTCTTAGCCCTTCATCCGTTGCGGGGACATCCACGAGGCTAGCGCGCGCGTGAGCAGCGTTGGAATCGTACAGTGCATTTCCACAAAACTCACGAGCGCTTCTAACGGCACTCTCAGACGCCATGCTAAATAAAGTCAGCAAAAAAAAAACGCTGCTGCTGTTGCACTTGTCATTCAGTGACACAAAACGATAACAACCAGAGCGTGGAGGCTAAACGAAAGAAAGACAATGGACTGCTCCTGAACGTCCGTCGATGCCAATACTGATGTCTGATTCGAAGAACAGCAGTTTTTGTCCTTCTTGGTTGCCCGTGCTGTCGTTTTCTTTTCAATAAGCTAAGTTGCTCCTGCTGTTGTTGTTTTCCCATTTTTTGATGGTAACATGAGAACTCAGTTCATGGGGATATTTGAAAAATCGGATGAAAAAGAAGAAAGGGTTTGGTGGAATGGATTACAATAACCGCACGGGCAACACAGAGACCGTACACATCGTGCATTTTTTTTTTTTTTGAAAAGTCAAGAAGCGCTTTCTGATTGTACAAGAGTCGCGCATGTCTTTCAACACAGCACCGATTTTAAATGACACCCAACATTACTGCCATTACAAAGCATGCAGAAAGCGACTCGACTTCAAGATACACACGCATGATAACACAAAAACACAATACTGTTTTTTTTTTCTGGTTTTTTGCTTTTGCTGCTGCACCGTGCGCGTTATAGCAGACCTTTTTTCATAGCAGCATTAGTAGAGCGAGAAAAAAAACAGCACTTTGAAAGGGGAAAAGCAAGGAGCAGAAAAAAAAAGAGAAAAAACAGTTGCTGGTGGGGAACCACGACTATTGGGGGTAAGTAGAGAGAAGGAAACGTCGCCTTTACCACGAGCTGCTATGAGGAAGAGTATCAGAAGGCTGCATGTGTGCTCGTAAGTAACAGAAGAGCTTTGAATGCCTCGAGACAAATCGTGCAGCGACATCCAGCAGCGATGCACCGTTACGCCGCTGTCGTAGTCAGTCTGACCCAGCTTTGCGCAGCACCTCCAGCGTATCGGTTGCGTCTTTGCTCGCTTTCGTACTCATCATACACCACATAGCTAGTGTGCGGCCTTAGTCGTCCTCCACATCAACCCAGCAAATATCCAGTGGTGTCCACGGCTGTCCACCTGTATTCAACGCAGCGTCGCGGTCTGTCGCAGACGGGACCGCCGGCAGCAAGACCTCGAGCAGCCGGGTGTTGCGGCCACGCGCGCAGTGATGCAAATTGTAGCGCCATGTGAGTCGCAGATCTGTCGGGCACCTCCGCCGCCGATCCCCTCATTAAACCATCTGAGCACGTTTGCGTCTCCCATTTCTGCTACAGCGAAGAGGAGCCGCAACACACCCGACTCCTCAAGAGTTTGGTTATGCACACCAACGCCGCCGTGCCTACGCCTCCATGAAGCAGAGGGTGGTGATGTATTCACCCTACGAAGTGTGTCGAGTGGCGGCATATTTCGTTTGGGGAAAAACTCGAGCACGTCGGTTCTGTCCTCGATGGAGATGGCAGCTGCAGTGAGTGCATTCAGTGTTGTGTGGCTTTCCATGCTCCCCAACGCCCACGGATACTCCTTTTCAATCCTCTCCAGTAATGCGACTTGTTGTGTGGCTGCGGCGCACTGCGTCGCATTCAGATCAGTCATGTATCGCGAGGCTCCCCAGGTAAAGGCAGTGGAGATTGGAAGTGCACATTTTTGTTCCTGCAGCACAAATTCAGCGCCAAACGCGGCCATCAAGAATTGCGTATACTCGATATGACCCCTCAAAGTGGCCAGGTGACTCAGGTAAAGTCCAAAGTGATCGGGACACTCTGTGGCTACCCATTCAAACGGGTACAACGCCGTGGACAGCCTTGATGACTGCTGGAAGCACTGAAGATCGGCACCAAAGTTGCTAGTTACATGGACGTCTCCGAAAAGCTCGCTCTGCGCAACTTTTTTATTTAGCGGAGGTCTTTGAGAAGTGGAAAGCCACTGCAGCGGAAACCCGCACGGAAACTGGCGGAGGTCGTGGAGATAGGTTACATCACCCACTTCAGGAGAAGAACGAGGGAGGCTGTAACACGCAAATGGAAGTGGTGCGTTTGTCGCCCCTTGCGAACTGCCAGTGTGGAAAGTGCGCTCTTCTTACCACATCTGATTCAAGCACCGCTGCGATGTACTTTGGCACATTTCTGGGTGAGGTTGCGGTTATCATTGTCGCCAGCTGACCCAACACAAGATCCTCGAGTTTGAAGTTGAGTAATGCGGCTTCACAGCGGCGAAGGTTGGGCGAGAGTTCGGCGTAACGCCCACCGTACTTTTTCACCGGAAGGTCCAACTGTGCATCAGCATCTAGGAAAAGGTGATGGTTGAGTTCATTTCCGCGGCAACGAGAGTAATAAACAAGTTTTTCGCTTGCCTGATACGTGGTACTATGTGATCCTCAGGTTGCGAGGAGCGACTGTGTCGCTGTGATGCACTAGATGACGGCGCAGCTGGCGGCATGTAAAAGAGCTTTTTTGAAGACGGGCGAAGTGAAGAGTTTCTCGAGACCGCTTCTTGATTGCGTGAACAACCGCAGAGCTCTCTGTAGTTTTCTGCAGATGCGTCCTCTGTGTAGCCAGATTGCATATCTTGGTCAGTGATTTGAATTCCCTCGAGCACGGCTTTATGAAATTCGGGTTTTCTTTCGGACAAAGTAGAGGTGCTGCTGCTAGAGAACGCCGTTGATTGGTGTTTCAGAACGAATAACAAGAGCGCCTTTGGGTTCCATGTGCGGCCTGTGCAACAAAGGATGCGCTGAGGACGGAGAAAACCCGGGATGGTGAAACATCAGTGTGGTGGTGGTGGTTTCGTTTTGCGTGGGTGCATCTTCATTGCAGCAGCCTTTGTGAGTCTGCGCATGTAAAAAGGGGGCTAGAGGCGAGAAAGTGAAAGAGAGAGAAAAACAGACACACAATTGAAATAGAAGGGTAAACGGAAGCCTGCAGTGTAGAGAAAAAAAATTGCTCCCAACGCTCTAAACAGCCAACAGACTCTTCTTCGTTCTTTATTATTCGTCGCAAGGGACATATTCAAAGGTGACCAAGACTACTTTCGTAACGCACAAGTCAGCAGAAAAAAAAAAGGTAAACGCGACAAGACACCATGCAAGCAGCGTGGCGTCAGTGAGAAGAAATGAGGGGATAATACACATGTAGATAGATAGATGTCTACACACAGCGCGCAGCATTCAAGTGAGATAAAAGAAAGCATGAGAATTTCTTTCTTTTCGTTCTTTCTTCCGTCACTCGCCATGTGCCGTAGTCATACTGTCTCCAACGTTACTTTCACCATGAAACACTGTCTTCCACAAGATTGATGTCGTTGTTGAAAAGGAAACGGCAAGCTCCTGGATCCTCTTTAATGCAAAGTAGCAGAAATGAGAACAGAAATAAAACCAATAAACTCTTTTTTTTTCACGACTGTGACCATCGTGTCCTTTTTCTTTTTGTCAGCAAAGCTTGGCCTTTATGGAAACAAGAAGTGAGGAGCGTACATTGCTTTTGCAGTGGAAGATGCAAATGCTCTGCTTTGGTCTTTGCTCGTTATTCCACCTTGGGAACCACACCATTAAAAAAAAAAATGGAAAAGTAGTTGGATTGACGCTCGCCGCGCTAACGTGGAGCAGATAGGCTATATCCTTCCCCTTAGCAGCAGACAATTGAATTTGCCCTGCATCTAAACCTAGATTCAAAAACAGCTGAATTGAGGGGGGAAAAAAGACAACACGACATTCAGCAGGAGGAAACACTCGCCAAAACAACAAAATGCTGCAGTAAAGACAAACAAGACGATAAAAGCCGAAAGAAAACAGCTAAAATTACATTGGTAAAATTCAGTGAATCGCGAAAAAGGATGCTTGCGAGCTCTCACAAGTGTCCGGAAACCGTTCGAGTCTAACAGCTAATGTCGCCTAATTCTCGTTTGACTCCGCCTAGGGCAATCTACCGCAACAGAAGAAATGAGCAACCGCATTCCATTGTTAATACTACACAAAAAAAAGCAGAAAAAAAGATGTGTTACAAGGCTATCTTCGTATAGCGGTGAACAACAAAGCAAAAGGAAAATCGTCGGCGGAGCTGTGCGCCTTATCCGCAGTGGAAATAAAAAGAGTAGCGAAACATGAAAACATGACTGTGAAAATGAACAAGGTCAGTAAAAAAAAAAAAACGGTGAAATAGAATGATAGATATAATACACTATGCCGACATGCTTCGAAAAGGGGGGGCTTACAGAGACAGTAATGATATTCACCAAGAAACTATCGTGAGCCCTTTTCTTAAGCAACACAAAAATTGGCGCGCAGTAGCGTTCAACAATAAAAACAGAGGAAGGCAAGGAAAGGAACGTGACACATACAACTAAATTGCATTTTACCATATTTTTGTCACATAACACTAAAAACAAGCAAAAGTACTTTAAAAGGAAGCCTAAAGACAAAAAAAAACACTTCCGTAAGAATCGCTCCGGCAATACGCTGAGCGCAGTGGAAGAAGAAGAGCAACACCAATAGTGGTGAGTGGACCAGCTAACGACAAAAGAAGTCGACTCTTTTTCCGCGGACCGAGGGCCTGAAAAAGGTGATTTTGAATCAGTTGCGTCAGACGGGCCCCCTAGGCGCGTACGTGCACTGAGAATCGGAACAAAACAATACAACACTCACTTGCACGAGTTGTAAAATAGAAAGCCCTCAAGCCCATCCCATCCATGGACATTTGAGGAAAAAGGAAAGCTCGCACCTGTCCTCACGCCGCGCCACTCCCACTAAGCAGACCGTAACGAGAAAACGGAGTGAATGGCCGGGTCCTGGCGATTCACGAACTTGGGGTCGAAAATCGTTTCCAACCTCACCACGGACGACGTGGCAGCGTTGCCAGAGATGAGCGGGTGCATAAGAAGATCGCGGGCGCTCCAGCGGCGCTCCGGATCGAGTTGAAAGCACTTGTCCAAAAAATCGATCAACGCGGCATTCTGCGGCACTTCGGCAAGGTACTCCTCCGTCGACTTCATCTCCCCAAGGAAAGCGGAGTGCTCCATAAACGACGGCGGGCACGCGAACAGCTCGCACACGAGGCACCCAATTGACCAGATGTCGCAACTCAGAGAGTGCGGGTCACCCTTGTACACCTCGGGTGCCATATAACGGAATGTCCCCTTCACCTCCTTGGCTGCCTTACCCTGCACAGCAGTACCGAAGTCAGTGAGTTTCACGGTCTCGCCCTTGAGGAGAATGTTCTGCGGCTTGATGTCGCGATGAGCGATCCCGCGGCTGTGCAGGTACACGATGGCGGTGAGCACCTGTCGCACAATCTGCACGACAGACAGGTGAGCTGGTTTCTGCCGTCGCCCAACGATAATGTCCGTCAGAGAAGCCTCGCACAGCTCCATGAAGAGACTAACGTTGTTATCTTTGCGCTCGCAATGAAAGTAATGGACAATGTTCGGGTGGTTGAGACTGCACATAATAGAGATCTCATTTAACAGCGTACTGATGGACGATTCCACATCGTGGGAAAAGTAGAACATTTTCACTGCCATCTTACCGCCCGTTAGGTCGCTACCGCCTCGTAGACCGCGCCGTAGGAGCCGCGTCCCAACAGCTTGCCGCGCGTCCACGGAGAATCCTGGCGGAGGGTGAGAATGCGCTCGCGCTCCTCACGTGCGCTGATGGCGTTCTTCTTCATGGATACCGCTTTGCCGACTTCCAAGATGAGCTGCTGGACGTCCCGGCGCACCAGTGGCATTCGAATAACATACTTGACGTCAGCAGGCACAGGCATCTGCGCACTGATCAGCGGGATCACGATTGCACCGTGATCGTTCTGCATCAACAGATCACGCGACGAGCTCAGCCATTCGCTATCGCACACGATCACGTCCACATCACACGGGCGAGCGGAAAGGCGCTGCTCCAAGTCGCTGCGCTCCCGCACGCCAGCAAGTGACACAAACATTGTCTTCAACAGAATAAGCGAGAGGTTGTGCTGATCGACCATGTTAGTGATGGCAGTGACCACGTTGACCGTACAGTTGACAATGGCGCGAGCCTGCGTGAGCTGCAAGGCTTGGTCGGAAGTGGGGTTGTTTTCGCCGTCGTCGCCGTCATCGAGGATCGGCGCCACCTGGCACGGGAAGTGCAGCACCACACGCTCCTCCAGATAATAGACACTCCCGGAGGTGTTGCGTAGCAGCTGTTCTAGTTGCTGGTCAAGCTGCACCTGATCCCATGGGCGGCATTTCGGACCGAGCAGCACCGTCACCGCAAGAGAAAAGACGTTGCCTGTTAAGTTCAGCATCTGGAGCGTCACAGTGCAGCGTCCACCAGCTGTCGCTGTAACTGTGCCAAAGGTCTTGGGGACGTCAGGGTGAACGCACAGGGTGGGTGGAAAGAGAGGGTCGACTAAGACTTCGTGCTGATCTATTCGCTGTCCCAGTGCGCGGCCGAGCAGCTGCTCAACGCTGGTCCAATCCCAGTCCGACTCCATTTCTCGAGCTAAGGCTTCGACATGATTAGCAAGCCCATTTTTAACAAAGCGCGTTAGCGAGTTGACGAGTGCTAAGTCTCCGTGCGCCAACGAAGAGCGTTCAGACAAAGTTGAAAGTGCACTAATGGTTTCGCTCACCTGATAATTGTGAACGTAAATGCGGTATTCGCGAAGATTATCTAACGAGTTCGCGCAAATGAGTACGTTACCGATAGACTTGTTCTCGTTGTTCAGGATGCGCGCCACCACGGTACTGAGCGTTGTCGGTGCGGCGGTCAACGAGCGCAGTTTGATTTTAAGGAGGTTTCCGCGGCGCGTCTGCTTGATCAACGTGCACACGTCCTCGTCGTTCGGACATTGGACGAGCTCGTTGAGCGGCTTTCCGATGCAGCCGTCTTGCAAAAAGCCCGTCATCACCTCTGCAGCGTTGTTCCACCACGTAATCTGGAAGTTGTTGTCGAAAGCAATCATCACAACCTGCGCGTTCATCTGCTTCCCCTCGATGTAGCCGACTCCACCGTTTTCGCCGTAGGGAATGGTGTAGTATCCCATCTTCGTTTCCCGGCCCATTTCTAATCTCTTGCCTGGTGAATCCCGAGGCCCGTCTTTGCGGCGAGGTTTCGAGAGCGATTCTTGCAATGAGCAGAGAAGGATGTCACACGGCGATCCACCAGCTATGGAGTATTCGTGAAACAGTTGCGAGTACAGCACATCCAAAGAGCGCACCGCCGTGATGCAATTGAAGACGACAAGTGCAGCCGAAAGTAAGAGCAACACGCAGGCGACGAAGCCCACAGGGACCCCCGTCTTCCGCGCGGGAAGCACCGCAGGAAGGACGACTACGGCAGTGCACGCGAAAAGGACGGTAAGGCTGAAAGCCACAATGCTAAAAGCGTAGAACCCTGACCCGAACGTAACTAACTCACGCCGCAGCTTTGAGCGTAGCGGAAAGCGTACACGGCACCGATTCATGTGCTCCGCACAATCCTTTGCTAAAGACAGCGATCGCTTTCGCCAAAGTAGCGCTTGTGGACCAACGTCGACCTTGTTTTCCAGAAAAACGTGGCGCAGTTGATCGATCAGCTTCGGGAGCTCCTTTTGCTCCGTTTCTTTACCTGTCAGCTCGTCGTAGTGACGGAAAGCTCCACGCGGAACTCCTTGCAAGACCAGCAGACGCTGCTGAATAGTAAGGTGAAGCACTTCTGCCCGTGTCTTGAATTCCTCTGGTGGTGACGGCTCGGCACAGATCGTTTCGATGGCGTCAAAAAACGCTTCCAGCAGCGCTGGTAGGTTAAAAATGACGCGTATTACATAATCCTCATCGTCCTCGGACGCGAGGATCGGATGCGCAAGCATCCTCTGCTCTTCTTATATCGACGATTGAGCAAAGCAAAACTAGCGAAGAGAGCTTTTAGTGACACAACATTCAACGACGGAAAGAAAAAGAACAGAAGAGCAAATTAGCAGGTCGCCGAGGAAAAAAAGGCGACCGTGCATGCATAAAGAAACCCCACGTGCTTTGATTGTTTCAGCTCACAAACTGTTCTTTCTCTTGTTTGCACGCTGATGTGTGTGTGTATTTTGCGCGCGTTTTTAAGCTACTTTGGAAGGGAGAGAGAAAGGATGTAAACGAGAGAGAAACAGAGACCGAGTTTGCACCAAAACGGAGGGGAGAAAGGGGAAAGAAAGAGAACCTCAGCTCAAATCACTTCTTATTCTAAGTGGAAAGATCATGTTCTTATCCACTTTACAGTCGATAGCTGGCAGAAACAACAGAGCAGAAGGGCAGGGTTTTGATCCTCGTCCATTCGCGCCACGGTGCCATAGCGCTTAATGCTGAGGAAACGAAAAGCCCTGTTTGACCGTAATCCGCTAAGCGCTTTCATTCAAATAGAATTTTCTTTCAGCTTTGAAAGGTCGTTGTTGTTTCAGCCTCATGCATGTCTGTGAAGACGTTGACATGCGAGAAAACAAAGAAATGCAAAGCATCGGCCAAAAAAAACTTGATCTGCTGCTTCAAAGAAAAAGTGCTTCAGTTAAAATTGTTTTCCTCTTAAGAGAAACCGGAAGAAGTGTACTATACATAGCATAAGCAAAAAAAAACGGTCGTTTCATACTTCCCTGCCGCAGTTGTCACTGGGAGTAACGCACAGCTTCACTTTTTTTTTTTGTGGTACTCTTTTGTTTGGTACCAGAGGAAGGAGCTTTTGTTTGCATTCCTTCCTGGCGAGCCGAGGGAGACGCTCGTGAGTTACGAGACGCGGGAGAGACGCTGGAAATCCCATCAGCACCGCGGCTTTCCTCGGTCCGCGTTGCAGCATCCGCTGCCAGAAACTTTGCCCGCGTACCTCTCCGATCTGCTTTTTTTCGCTGAGGGAACCTCCGCTGCCCGTTACTGGTGCCACTGGGGGGACGAGATGTCCCTTTTCGAGCCGCAGACGAGCTCCTCCGCACTCGCCCAATCGTGCTTTGACACTTTTTCATCGCAAGGTTAACGGATCCTCGATGGGGCTGGGTTGCCGCAGCCAGACGCTTGTCCTGTGAGGTGACCAACAAGTCTGGCGGCAACTCAGGCCGAGCGGCAACACCGTCCTCTTCCTCGACCTGGCATCGATCCAACACTGGGATGGGTGTACCCCAGTCCGCTGAGGACCGTACGCGCGAGCCACCCAGTAGAGGAGGTAGGGTCTCCTTGGCGACGCCATCCCTTCCCGCAGCACCACCACCGCCGCCGGCTAACCGATGACCAGCTGCACCAAGGCCATACATTTCACGGTGTTCTACATAGTGTGTGATGAGATTCTCAGCCTTGGATCCCACGTTGTAAGCGCCGTTGTCGTACCGAATAAGCGACGTGTTCGTGTAGCAGGGCACGACCGCGCGCATAGCGTCGTCAAGCACCTCATCCTCCTCCGACGTGTCGCCGTCGAAAAGGTTCCTTTGGACGTGAGAACGGCCAACGTTGTACTGCCGTCTGCCTTCGCGCGTCACGCGTGGCACGTCGAGAAGCAATCCAGAGAACGTGCGTCCACTACGAGTTGGTACAGCGGGATCCCGGTGATCTCGGGAACACAAAGCCCCCTCCGACGTTAAGCTACGCTCCGGCTCCTGCCTTTCACCGAGGTGTTTCTGTGAATGTGAAGCGTCCAATTCGCTGCTGCCGCCGTCAGAACTGCTGCTCACGAGATCCTCCTCTTCGTCCCCATAGGTGCCGTCACCTGCATGGCTTGTAGAAGACTTGAACTCGAAATCTCTAGCAAAGTGTGCCGGATCCCTCAAGCCCCGGCTTTGCAGCTTCAGCACCAGACTTTTGACATCTTGAAGAGCCAGCCCCTCGCTCACGTTGACAACCTCCCACGTGGAATTGCCGTGCGCTTTTATTTTCCGAACCATCAAAGAAATGCAGCTTCTTGCTGTATCACCAGAGACGCACAGCGGAACGAGACACACCGGCGAAGGATTCCGCGGCTTTCGTATCATGTAAAAAACGTTGTGCTCACGATGTAAGCAGGCGTCCTTGCCGAACAGTGTTGCGCAGACGAGAAACCCGGCGCACGTGCCGAGTCGCCGCAAGTTCACTGAAACTCCATCGGCCGCAGCCATTGTCGTAGGTCCGTTGTTGGCGGCACTGCGGCTCACGAGCACGTCATCCTCCTCCCCGTCAAGCTCGTCATTATCTTTGTTCACTAGTGATTCACCGTCGGGACGGGTAATGTTGTAATTGCAGTACGCACCAGCGCCCACCTCATCACCCAACACAACGACATGAGGAAGATAGTGTATCCCTTTCGAATCAGCGGTAGTGCGACCTGTGGCAACGTAGTCCATTTTCGTCAGCTCGTCGTAGAAGATGCACACCGCTGTGTCAAAGAAGAGCGGCGCATCCGCAGCGAGGTCGGCATACTCAACATCGCACCCTGAATTAGATCCCCGTTTCGCCATAGATGACATGTTTCCTTCGTCAGAGAAAAGGCTCAGGGTGGTGTCGCGCGTCAACCCATTAGCTGCGCTTGTTGACCCCGCAAACGCACCGTTCTTTCGCCTATCGGTGTGAGAAGCTTCAGAAGGTCCGGGCCCGAGCGCAAACTTGACTTTATTCCCAGAGACAGCAGGAGCAGCATTACTGGGGTTGGCCGCAGGTTCTTTAGAGGAGCTGTCGCGATCTGGTGCAGCAGCACCTGCCTCGCCGTGTTGATCCGGAGCCTTGCTTTCTTCCGCGCGGATGTGCTGTTTTGGGCGAAACAGAACTATTTCAAACTCACTGAACTTTCTCCCCAGCATCATCGATTCTCCGGGTCGCAACACCCGTGCGTACGTGTCTGCTTTCTTCACCATGAACGCTGTGGGGAATCCTCAAACTACGACAGCCGGAAAATGAAGCACACAATTTTGGAAACGGCCCAGTCTTTTTTGTGTGTGTATTTGCGTAGGTAGGTACGTGGGTTTGTATGGCCATGTAGAAAAGAGTAACGGAACGAGGTAGTATAACGTTTAAAAGGAGACAGCGAGAGTCCCAAAAAGGAGCCTCAGGTGAGCCTTTGCGCTCCAGTTGGGTGTGTTGGTTCTGTAGAACCCATCCGACACAACACTTTGAACCTGGTTTTGTGTTTGTTTGAACATGTGGAGGACATATCACATTCGTCACTTTTGATTGTTTCTGTGATGAAGGTGTTTGTTGTCGTTTTTTGAAGCTAGCCGATGCCATGATGGCCCATGGTGTTTTCAATAAACATGTAGAAGGGATAGAGAAAGAGGTTTCCAAGATGCACAGAACAAAAACAATCTAAGCAGTTCTAATGAACAGATTCTGTGAGACGGTGAAGTAATGGAAAGCACTTTCAACGAAAAGGAACGCCCCAGTGAAAAGGAGGAGAAGTACAAAATTAGAAATATATGAAATTTGAAGCAACACGAATACCTGTCTCCGTTGAGAAGCAAGGTGCTTTTTCACTTATTTACGCAGCTTTCGGATACGATCACTCACAGATGTGATCTTCTGTTGCAACCTTTGCTTCTCCCTTCGCCAAATCCGCTCCACTTCTTCCTCGGTGAGCTGATCGATATTGTCGAAAGGAAGCGGATCGTCGTTTTCTAAGCGTTGAAAACGAGCTTGCAACGGAGCGCAGTTACACAGCTCCGTGGCGGACGGCGGTGACGTCACAGCCGCTGCAAGGCTCAGCTCAATGAGAGTGCGCTCGTGTCGAAAGCGCTGTTCCAATCGCTCGCGTCGCATCTGTTCCTCTAGCATTAACAGTAGAAGAAACTCCTCGGCAATTGTAGCAACGTAAACGCGCTCCTGAAGGATTCTCTCGTGCGCCGCCCACGTAGCCAAGCTCTCACCAGTTAATGCACTGCTTGCCATAATTGCTGCTTTTCCCACGCGCCGAAAAAAAAGACGGAGAGAAAACTCTCTCCTTCGCTTTTGTGTGTATGCTGTGATGAGCTGTCCTTGACGGAGATGCGTGGTGCCACTGGCGCTGAACAGCACCATGAAAAGTCGAGTCGACGAGGAGGGGAAGAAATCCACCAGAAAGGAGAGAAAGAGGAAGCACGCCTGCGAAAAGGAGGTAAAAAAAAAACGGAGAAAGAAAAGCACCCAATTCTTGCGAGTCAACGATCCTCTCCACCCACAAAAAAAGGTGTTTTTCAAAACTCGTCAAGAATTAGTGTCTTTGCTACCTGCAGTGATGCAACTGGAAGACATTACGTGGCCAACAGCACAGTTAACGAGTTTCTTTATCAACGTGTGTGCGTTCGTGAGTGTTTTGTAGCCGTGTCTTCACGACCCGTACAGCCCGTTGCGCCGCTTTTTCGACGGAAATACAGGTTCCTCCATTAGGGTTTTTCCTTGCTTTTCATCTGTTTTTTCGAGGAGAACGTAGTCTAGGGAAGGAAATGACAGATCATTACGCATATTCATAATGTGGGAAGAGATGATGAGCGCCTTCGACATGGAAAAAGTGCTTTTGCTAACTCATGCAGACTCTTCAACCTGATACTTTTCTTCCAATTTAAACTCGCTCCTTCCTTTTTTTTTTTTGCAAGACAGAAACAAATCGAAAACAGTGTCACAAAAACAACTGAAGAAAAAGTACTATTCTCCTATGCTATTCAGGAAGCTAGACTCAAAATCACTTTCGTCAGCTTCACTCCTTGTCATAAAAACAAGATGCCTTCTCCGTTTTTTCCTTCTGATACAGCACATAATCCTAGCATTTTTAGTTGATGACCTTGTTGGGGTTCTTGTACTCGTCAAGGCGTTCGATGACAGCGGGTGTCTGGAACACGTGATCCGGGATCTCAGCACCGCGGTACAGGGACTCCAACAGCGAGGCCGCACCGCGCGGAGTTGCCTCCCACTTCATTGTCTCCAGGAGGGACTTGGCGAGGAACTCAACTAGCTCAATGTGCGGGATAACTACCTTGGAGTAGTCATCATCCGGGTCGGCAAACGCATCCAGCTTGTGACCGTCCATCTCCACCTTCAACTGACCGCCCTTTTCATCGAGGATAGGGTAGGCCATCAGGCTGTAGCACTTTAGCAGACGGTGAGGATCGCCGAGGTGGGGCGGCAGGAAGACACGAATGAAGGTCTTGTTCTCCTTGGAAACTTCGCCGAGGCGGCGAAGAACATCGGCGTCGCGGGGATCCATCGTAGAGGCGTACTGCGTGCGAACACGGTCGTTCACCTCAGGCTTGCGGAGCATACTGCTGTAGATGGTGTCCAGAGCAGCATTGTCCCAGCCCTTACCAAAGAAGGCGCGGGCGCACGACACCGCGGCCAGAGAGGGGATGCAAAAGCGCTTCATTCTATTAGGCGAAAAGCTGCACAAAACAAACTAGAGCATGGTATTGCAGGGGTTGTAAAGGGAGAAACGGAGAACCAGGAATGAAAGAAGGGAAAGTAAGGGAAAAGAAGATTGAGTAGAACATGGCAAACCTTTGCACAGTGACTCTTCCAACACTCTTTTCCCGAGCAACTGAAGGAGGGAGCTTGTCGGCCTATCGTGGCCACTCAAGCAATCACGTCGTTCTTCAATGCACATCGCACGACAAGGTTTAATGAGGTTCTCACCAGGGAAGATCTCATCGATGAAAACAAAGTGCTTCTATATTCCCCAACGTCCCGACAAGACAGGTTTTCTTTTCTTGGTTTTTAGGGTGCAGCCTGGACCAAGGAAACACGACAAACGTGAGAAAAAACGCACAACTCACTCACATTCATGTTTAAAGCGAAAACAGTTATTGTCCTTGAAGAGAAACAAGATGCGCAAAAAAAAACCACTGCGCTTTCATACATATTTTGATGGTGAAGACATCTTCTTCGAATCGCCACCGGCAGGAACTAAAGATATTGTCATGAAAAGCAGTCACTGAGTTACACAATTCTATAATGTAATCTCTTTTTATTTTGCTGTGTTTGAGAGCTGCGGCGCCGAGAGGTCTAAAAAGAAGTGTTGCCAACGCAAGATACGAGAAGAAAAGGGAAAAAAAAGAACAGGCGCACCATGACACAACTGCCAGACTTAAGAGTTTAATAGAGAAGATAAGAAAATAAATCTCACTTTTGAAACGACCTTAGCAAATGAAGCAGCTCTGCAGAAACGCAAGGTAACGTGTACGAAAGTCGCCATAGTTCACTCACCGCTGAAAAAAAAAGACCTCCGTATTTTGAGCAGCTACCAATTTCTAAAAAAAAACGGTGTTTTAGCCCTCCTTGTTCCACTCGCATGGACCCTCGTGTGGAACTGCAGCCTTCATGCGACCAGAGGAGGTCGGCAGCAGTTTCTCGCGCTTTGCGGCATCACGCTCGCGCACAACGCGGCTGCACAGGTTGACGTTGGGATCCAGCAAGAAGTCAAAAAGCGTCCCAGGCCACGACTTTGTGCGGTAAAGATCCACGTAAAACTCAGGCGCGATCGTGTTCAGCTGCGCAATCTTCGTCCACGCAATGTTGGGAAAATCGTGGTGCTCGACGTGGTAGCCCGCGTTCCACATTACCCAGTTCAGCGGACCGTAGTACGAAAACGTTTCCTGGCCGCCATTCCCCACGAACACAAAATGCTCCGAAATGAAGTGGCCCGCCAGCGGATGCCAGCCCGTCCCCAGGAAGGTCGAGAGAAGGAAGTACAGGATCGGCCACCACCCACAGAAATAATACACAATCAGGTTGAACGACAGCTGAACAATGTAGTTCAGCACATGCAGCTTTTCGAACTTGATGGTGCGCACAACGGTCGGGCGGAAGGCGTAGAACAGCACCTGGAACGTCAGGAAAAAGAACTTGCCAGCGTAGTTCGACAGGTACTTGCCTTCAAAACGAGTCGGCAGATCAGAATCGATGCCATCCCACCCAAGGTAACGGTGGTGCTCGGCGTGGTACGTCTTGAACATCATCGCATACGGCACGGGCACCACGAGGTTTGCAAAAAATGCATACGCGTCATTGAAGAAGGGCGTAACGAAGCACAGGTTGTGCGTAATTTCGTGAATTGCCAGGAACACGCTGTGCGTAATTGTTCCGCCGATAAAGTACGCAACCAGGAGCATTGTCGGCCACCCCATATCCTTGGCACGGTAGCCGAGGTAGAGCTGAAGAAGCACGAACGGCGTCAGCAGACGGCGCAGCCACGGGTCCGGTCCAAAGAGTTTCTTGATCTCGGCCCCGTGTGCCTTCAGCATTTCGCGGTTACGTGTCTTGTGGGCATATTCGGTATCGGACCAGTAATAGTCGTCCCGGCCGCGCCGCACAAATATTGCTTCCCAGGTCATTTATTATCGGTTTTGCGGTGAAGGTAAAGTAATAACGAGGAATATAATAAACTGCTACAGCAGGAAAAAAACGACAAACTGAGCTGAAATGCAAAAACAGAAGTGCCTGTTTTTTTTTTCATTTTTCAGAGAAAGTAGCAGACAGCAGAAAGGGGAGTGCATTGAAGTGTGCTGATTTAAACAAGCTCCACCCGAACACCTCGATTAATTCAAGGAGTACGAATCGGTGCGTAATTCTGAACGAAGCTCAACAAGAGCGAAAACCCAATAGAGTTCTGACTGCCAATGATGCAGTAAAGCAATTTTGAGAAAAAAATATCTTCAAAACAACACCACTCGCTCTTTTTTGTTGTGGTGGTGAAATGTCATCATTTACTGCCTGCCCAACACACACCTGAAAAGTAAACAAGGTCAGATTGTTGAGTAGCCTTGTTTTGTTTACGCTATTATCGCGGAGATGAACACCTGAAAATTAAGTAGAACAATTAAGGTGTTTGCTCACTTTTGCTAATATTCCTCAACAATCATAGAAATGAAAACAATATAAATACTCTGTTCGCAATCTGGTTTCCTTTGCATAGAGACCTCCCGACACACCTCCACACCGCTACATATCAGACTGAACTGACGCTGTATCTTCAGGAGCAGCCGTGTATATCAATGCGCTCAATTAAACAGCAGCCATCAGTATTTAAGCGTTCGGAGACAGCAGCAGGAACAAAACAATCGATGACAGAAACTAAAGGCACTCGCGCTTTTGACAGCAAAAATGTCCCAACGGCTATTCGTCTCGTTTGCGCAGCAAGTTCTAGCTTAGAAGACTGCGCAGCTTTGAGAAGGTGCCTCTTTCCAGGTACCACCAACGACGACTTCGCTAAAAACTTGAGCAGCTTCCTTCAGAGGGATTGAGACAACGAGCCCTCACGTACGTGGTGTACATGCGGCCCATTCCTTTCGCCCCGACCATCGGGAGCCCCGCTTTTCCGGCGAAACGCCATCAGGAACCATTCGCAACGTACCCCTGCAGTACCTCCAGGCCCCACAGTCCGTTATCACTACTTCATACTCCCAGCGCCCCGAAGTAGCTTCCCCAACTTCCGCTCCACCACGCAGACCAAATCAACACTCAACACCTCTTCCCTCATCCAACTCCCCCCTCCCTCCAAGAAAGGTAACTCCACAACCACCATCAACCACTATTTCCCCTTCCGTCGCTCAAGAAAAAAAACCTTCCATAAATCTCCCCCCTCACTTTTTCGGAGGCGCAGCCGGCACAACCCTCACCAGGTTCTCCTCATTCTCCCCTTCCCTCCCCCACCCCACCCCACTTGACCCAACCCACCTTACCCAACCATTTGTTAGATCCCCGCGAAACGCAGCGAAAAGCGAGGAATCAGCCCTCCAGAAACAACACCTGCTTGCATTTTTGCGCCCCTTACGACCCGTCACCCCCACACAGCCTCTTTGAGAGAAAATTCCCCAAAGCCTCCTTAAAGCCTCCCTCGCCTCCTGAAACTCGAGTCAACTCTAGTGAAGAGGTCTGACGACCGACGTTTATCCCTTCTTTCCGCAATACTACACTATACTCTCTCCGCAACGACCAGCAGAGTTACCATACCAGAACAACCTGAACGCAATACAACAATCCAGCTCGCAATCCAACTGCCCATCTGCACGATCTCTCCTTTTCTACTTAGATCCCGGCATCGAAGAGTGAATCAACTCAGTTATTACTTCCCCGCGAGCAAGGACAATACCACCAAGCAACACACGGCAAACACATCCGCCCAGACCACCAAAAGCACCCCATTATGAAGACAAACCCTGCAGATCCACTCCACACTAAAGTTCAGGAGAGTCACTGTGGTAAAACCCAAAACAAAGGCCCTTTCCCACACCAGCACCCCTTTCTCCCGACACATCCTCCGAAAGACAGATCGACAGCCATACAACTCAGCAAAGATTGAGAGAAAGCGGCACAGCCGTGGTAATCGAAAGGGGGCGGGCGAAGCAGCATTTCGAGTACTGCTTTGGGCCCGCGGCTGCGCTAAAAGGGCCTTCCTGCAAAGATGCCTTTGTCGACGCTGTTCTTTTAGATTTAAGAGGAATCCGCTCAGGGATCGTTTGCAGTACCAAGCACAAACCACCGCACGCTCCGATATTCGATTTCGATCAAACTGCCGGATGGCTTTCTTTGAGTAGAACCGCTAACTGTATTGTTTCTCATTATTAAGGGCCGTGGGGAAGCGGGTTTGGGCCCTCGGGCCCTCAGCACAAACCCCGTGTATCAAAAAACCCGGGCCATGTCACTCCTGAAACCACAGGACCCGGCACACCCGCCAAGTATTTTCCAAGCTTGGTCGAGGATGTGAAAAACACTCGGCGATGGTACAAAGGACAGTACAGCACCCCATCTGGCCGCGATCGCTGCTCCCCAAACTGGACCGCCACCCTGCCAGATCTTAAACAAGGGAATTGACGTTGCGAGCGCCGCTGTGTCCTTCAGATTTAATAGAATACTGAAGAGCTGCGATAAAGCCATTGCAATAGTCTTCATTGTCGCTGCGTTGCTGTTTGCGGCCCCCTTCTGCCGCCGGGGCCCACGATTAGTGTCTGCACTTTCCTTGGCGTATGAAGACGGCCCGTGCCCATCGGAAGCCTCAGCGGTGTACCAGCAAAAAGGGGGCAGCTAGTGCGCTACCGTCGGTTTTCTTGGTATGACATGCTCTGAAGAGTGCCGCATAAGCATTGCATCACTTTCTTTCGAGCAATAGTAGAGAGTAGCAAGGCGACGTGAGGCCATAACACGCGCACACCACCGAGCCACTCCCTTCATCCGCCCCCTGGTGGCAGGAGCAGCCATTGCGGTTTGGAGGAGTGTGTTGGACCCACTGCTTCACACCTGCTAAAAAAACGGAAAGACAGTCCAGCTTGTTCAATGAGGTGCAGATGGCTGGTGGACTTACAGGTTGGGATGACCGTGCTGCTTTTGATCGACGAAGGCTTCACGGCCGGCCCGGTGGAAGAGAACGCCGGCCAGCAAACAACCGCAAACTACTGGTTTCCACCCGGTGAGGCGTGCCGCGGGCGCGCTGCAAAAACCCGTCAGAAAGTCCTCGATGCCCATCTGCAATCTAGTCCTTCTCAAAATCCTAATCCAAGCGGCCGCTGCTACACCATTTTCTCCTCGGATCTGATTGGCATACCATCGACTTCCGGTCATCATGGCTATCGAGAAAACAACCACGCTACGGTTAGGCAGGGGGCGTGCCGGAAAGCCATTCCTTAGGCAGAAACGCGGCCGAGAGAGCCACGTAGGCTAAGAAAAACGCGGGCGTGTTTGATTACACACGGTAAAAACACGGAGCGGAGGGGTCGAGACCTGCTCTGGATCATGCTGCGGCGGTGACCAAAAGTGTTGCTGGCGAAGGTGTGTTCGGGACATATTCCTGCGTGCGTTAGCCGCCCGCCCGCATCTGTAAAGGCAGTATGCTGCCCGGGTGCCTGCTGGTAGCCGAGTCTTTGTCGGCACCGTGCGGGACGTCCCACGTTCCGGCCCTTTCTGCACTTTTACTGCGATCAATCACCACGCGTCCAGAAGGCATTACCCATTCAGCAGCCACTATACCGAGTGTTCGCCATTTTGCGATAGCATCTGCATCCGGCGTTGTAAAAAAGCTGTTGAGGCACCGGCTTCGAACGGGCTGCGTTGGCTTTGAAACACGAGTAAAGTTCGGTTTCCCGACTCGCCAAGTAATGTGTGGCTGCCCGTGCCGCCCCTGGGTGGCTTAAAGGAAAATTTTGCGGCGGCGCTAGGGATTAGGGTTCTTGGCACCGGGAGGCGCACCAGCACCGCCGCCCAGCCCCGCGCCCCCCACGACCACCAGCAAAGCCCGACCAGCCTGGGTGATTCGATGGGGTCGCACAGTTTCAATGCGATTAGGAGCGCGTTAGCACTACCGGTAGTCATCACCGGAGTGCTCAGCGTATAGTACCGACAATCCTAACGAGTAGAGCGGGGTATTCGCGTCCTCTTCCGGTTCGTCGTGTGTGGGAACGCACCGTTTTTCGTTGGCGCGCTCTGTGGCCGTGAAGTCGAGGTGTCTCCTAGTTTGTTTCCGTTTTGATGGGAAATGGCTGCGGGCCTCCTCGTTCCGCGTTGGTGTTCTCAAGTAGCCCGATTCTGTTCAGGAACTTGCCCGTTAGGGGGCCAACGTTCTTGACTGCGCTTCGTTACGTTGCGGCGTCCTCGTCCGGTTGAGAGAGTTAATGGTAACTTTTTTGCGGCTGGTGTAAACAAGCGGGTTCTCGATAACGTCACGGCATACTGGTCTAGCAGATCGCCGCTTTCCACTCTAGGGGCGAACGATGCGTGCACATACGTTTCCTGCACGTTTGCACTCCCAGTCGGTGCGCATCTTTGGGTGTAGATGGTGGTTTGGGTAGGGCTGTGCTGTGGTCAGCTCTCGATGGGTGCGGAGGAGGGTCGTGGGAGTTCTTCCTGTGGGTCCATGCGCTTAATAAGATTTCCTATCTGACTTTCATTGGCTTCTTTTGCCGTGGTGCGGCGGTTCTTTCTGGCGCGAAAAGGGGGCGCGGTGGGGCCTGGGGGGGGGGGGTTTTCTCGGCGCCGGGGGGCGCCGCCACCGTGTCCCGCTCGTCTGCCGGCCGCTGCGAATGGCTCCTAGCCAGCCCCACGGCGCCTCCCTTCAGAAAGCTTACGGATAGCCCCCGTTACTGGCGGGTGGCCATGGTCAGGGGTAGGGACGTGGGAAGGGGCGGTTGGTTGGGTGGCACGGTTTCCGGCAACGAGGGGCCAAGATTGCTGCTTTAGTTTGAGGGGGCCGTTTGAACTTCTAGCTTTTTTTTTCCTGTTGCGTTGCGTACTGGCAGATCCCCACACGGTGTTTTTCGTGGCGTCGAATTTCACTACGCCATTCATCCCTCTTTCGCCGAGCGGCGCCTTACGTTCGTGTGCGCGGCAGGTGCGTGCCACCACGGGGAGCGCCAAACGGTCTTTCTGTTTTTTTTGCCGTGTGTAGGATCTTGCGATGGGGAGGAGCTGCGCAGAAATGGCCGCAATGATGCAGAGGGGCTCTTGAAGGTGCCGGGCTTTGTGGCCAAAGAAAAAAGATGTGGTTGGCTTTTCTTTTCTAGCGGCGTTAATGGATAGGCTACGCCTTTCGTGTGGTTTCGGACCGTGCAACGTCACCCTCCTCCCTTGCCCGGGGCTTTTTGCTGTGCGTTTTCTGCGGTGTTTATGCCGTCGTGGGGGGGGGGGTTCCCGGGCTTTGGCTCAGCCCACAAAGGCGCTGATGTGTGCTTGGTTTTGCGTGCAAAGCGCCTTTGGTGGACTTGCTTCTTGTTTAGCTGCTTTGGTTTCTCTTTGCGGGGATAGGGTGGCTTTTGGGGTGGGGGAAACCGAGGGTGTGGGTGGTGATGTGGTGGGGCGGGGTCTATGGCACGGGTTATGACGACCAGCCCCGTGAGCACCTTGGTGGTGTGGTACAGGGGTGGCCTGTTGCCTCCGCGCGCTTCGACCACCTGCCACCGCAGCTCTCGATCTCCGATGTGTGCCGCCTAGACGCTCTTCTGTTCTTGGGAACTGGCGTTTTCTTTCGCAGCGGCTCGCTCGGTGTGCTGCCGGTGGGTCTGGTACGGGGCGTTGGGCGGGGAGGCACGTGGTGAGGCGCCCACGTTTTCTCTTCGTTTGTTCCGTGATCTGATCCATTTGCCTTCGAGTAGGGGTGAGGCTAGATTTCGTGATGCCGTAGAGAGCTTCTCGCCGCAGCGCTCATGCAGCCTTCTGCTGCGTCTTTCCCGTGGCGGTATCTGCAACTTGTTGTGTTGCGTTGGCGCTGGTGTGTATACGTGGGGCCGGCGTGCTCTTGCATTTTTGTTGCTTGGGCCTTACATTGACCGTCTGGGCTGCCTTTTCGCTGTTCTGCTATTGAACCTGGTCCGCTGCTGCGTCGGCGTTTGCGGTTGCGTTCGATACCACGGTTTATGGGGAGTTCATCTTTGAATCCACCGTGGTGCTTGCATTTTTACCGCTGGCTTATCTGTGGGTGGTGCGGTGCCAAATGTTTGACAGCAGCGCTTTGGCCAGAAACTCTGCTGTGATGGATGCTGTTCGAAATCGGCTGCACAACGTGGACGGGGTTATCGGGCACGTTGGGGTGCGGGGCACAGGGGGGTTCGCTTGCCGAGTGCCGCCGCAAGTGTGTTTTGGTGCTTCGGGGGGTCGGCCGCTGCGTTTTGAAATGCTCGGGTTACTGGGGATGGTTGCTTTGTCATGTCTGTTAACTAGCGTCGGGGGGCCACCGGCAAGGCGGAGAACAAGCTGTCCACCTCCGGGGTGCTGTTCCAAATGGTGTGCGGTCGGGTGGTTTCCGCTTTCCCGCCTCGTGGGGGGAAGGGCGCGGGCCACCGCCCTTCCCGGCACAGATGTGGGCGTGGCAGTGGGTTGGTGGCGGGTGCGCGTGTTTGTCTAGCTGTTCTTTTTTAAATGCCCGGGGATTGAATCCATGAAGAGTTCAAGGCGGTTTAAAAGGCATGGGGTAGCTGTTTGCTGTCGTGGCCGGCTGTCCGTCTTTCTCGTCTTTCTTCTCTCTCTCTTCCGCGGGTACTAGCTGAACCTCCGTCTCGCTTTTTCTCTTCTGATCGTCTTCTTTTTCGGTTCCTTCATTCCTAACCCCACACTAATGCACGCAGGTAAAAGTGGTTGCGGGTCCGCGGGCGGGTCTTGTTACCTCGTAGGTGCTATATGGGTGACAACGCCTTGGCAATAAAACGTCGAGCACGCAAGCTTTGGAAGCCCTGTTGCATCTTCCTTCGCCGTAGAGTGGGGAAAAGGGGGCGGGGTCGGCTTCGTAAGGCGGTTGCCCCTGCCTTGTGTAGACCAAGGGTCGGCAGGAAAGCCCAGGCGAGGCCGCCTGCGGCGCCATCTAAGGCTATGCGCCGAACCTTTTTTGGCGGGTGGCCAGGGGTTTTTGGCAGGTGTTGGGCTGAGCTCCCGCAGGCGGGGGGGGGAAGGCGAGGCGCGGGTTCGTGTGCATGCGGCTTGGCCCCGCAGAATGTATGTAAAAAGGTTGAAGGGGTGGGGGCTGTACGTTCAGCTTCGGAAAGCGTGGCTGAAGCTATTAAAAGGTTCTCGACGGATAAAGGGGCCGCTTTCGCGAGAAGAATGGGCCGTGGTGTTTTTGGCGGCCTGGCTGGTGGCGGGCCTTGAGGAGCGCGTGGCGGGTTCAAGGTTAGCTCTCCTTCGGCCGCTGGCCGGCTCTTCCACTCTTCTGGTGCTGGGTTTTTGGTGCTACTCAAGCGGCCTTCCGGGAAAACCCCCGCCGTCAAACGCCCGCTGCGACGAAAGACGGGCCGGATGCGAGAAAGGTCCGCTGGCCGCCTCGCGGGCCACGGCGCCGGCCTTGCCCCTGGCGCCGCCCGGGAAGTTCCCAGGGCGCGGCGTTGGTTCTGGGGGGGGGGGGGGGAGTGGGTTTTCGGGGTTGTGGGGGCGCGGTGGGCGGCTGCGTTTGGGCGGCTCGCCGCGTCCTCGTGGGCGCCCTTGTCCAGGCCTGGAAGGGCTGCCGTGGCGTGGCGCTTGCGACCCTTTTCGTGGCGAAGGCGTCTGCACAGCCCCCCCGGTTTTTTAAAGCCGGGGGAAGGGTGGGCTTCTCGGTCCCGCAGCGTTTCCGCGGCGCCAGGGGTCTTGTCAGGGTTGCGGCCCGTGAGGAATTTGGTTTGCCTTCGTGTGCGCTCGGCCTCGCTGGTGGGGAAAGGGGCTTCGGGCACCCTGCGCCGTGGGGCGGGCCGGCTGGTGCCCTATTTTAGGGTCTGTGTCGCTTCGTCGCTTTGGCAGGGGTGGGGTGGGCCGGCGGGGATCACGCGGCAGAAGTGCTTATGCGCCGCGCGGCACACCAACGTTGGGGACCTCCTTTGTTTGTGGGTAGGGCTGGCTGGTTTGGGGATGCTGTTTCCTTTTTCAGTTGCCTTTTCCGGTGGCGTGGTGCAACCTTTTCCCCTGCGGCGCCTCTCACAGGAGCGTTCTCCAGCTAGGAGGCTTCTCGGTGGGGTGGCGGGTGGGTGCCGAGGTGGCGCCGGCGATGGCGAGCGTTGCTTCTTTCAACCGGAGGGCATCCTCCCCGAGCGTGCGTCGCCATCCGATTTGGGGATCGCCGTGCTCATCCACAGAGCCTTCGCAGGGGTAAAGCGCAGGGTGTGCGGGAAAGGTGCTGCCTGGCGGGCTGGAAAAATATGAAGATGGCGCGGCGGTCGGTGCCCACGTGCGCACGAAGCCTGGGTGCGCTTACGTCGGCTTGGGCTTACGGCGCGCCGGGGGAGCGGTGCGCATTTTGGGCGAGTTTATCCGGCATCTCGGCAGGACGCCGGAGCGGGGTTGGGTGGGCGCGGGGGTTCTGGGGGCTGGTCGTGCTGGTTGGTTTGCGCGGTGAGTGTTTTGGGGTGCGCTTCGGTGGGTGTGTGCTTTTTGTTGGGGCTTGTGCGCCGCCGCCCGTCGCGCGCGAGCAAGGGCCCGATCAACGGTCGCGACCCTGCGCGGATCTCCCCCTCCACAAAGCTGATGCCCGGCGACTGGCTGGCCCTTGTGTGCCGAGCTCTCAAATGATTCCTCGCGTTGGCGTTACCCTAATTGCTGTTTTTTTCCCGGGTGCGTCGATTGGGGGTTGGGGGTGCGATGCTCTTCGCATTCTCGTCGCGTATGCGTGAAAAGAACCCCTCCTACGTTTTCTGAGTTTGGGGTGCACACCGTTTCAAAGCCCCCTCTTTTTTTTTCTGGGGTTTTCTGCTCTGTGACCTGGCCACCCGAGTCGTCAGCATCACAGCGCAGCACAAGTTCAGGAAGGCGCGCACCAAATAGAACCGTTGGGGCTGGGGCCGCGGCGGGTGGTGCGCCTGCTCCGCCCGCTGTGGTTGGGGGGTGCGGTTTTCCGCGCGGGGTTGGGCGGGCGGGTGGTTCTTGGGGCTGTCGGGTAGGGCGAGGTTGCCCCGGTGGTGGTGATGCCGAGCCACGAAGACGGCGCCCGCAAAACCCCACCCCCAGAGACGGGAGAGGGGGCCCCATTCGGTCCCAGATTGTGCTTTGTGCGGCAGAGGGGGCTCCTGGAACGCGGCTGCTCTTTTGGTCAAGGCTGGAAACGCAGAGCGGCGGGCCGCTTTCCTTTTTATGTAGCTCCTTTTGCTGTGGGGGGCGGGTGCTTGGCGGTGGAGGAGAGGCCGCGGCGCTGCGGTGTTCCTTTTTTTTTCGCGGGGTAGCGTTCCCGCCCCGCCCCTTTACCCAGAGCCGCGAGCCTCCCAGCCCCGCACGTCCACGTCCCACCGCCTGGCGGGTCCCACTGTGCGTCGGTGCTTTCGTGGGGGGTGCCGAGGAGCGGCCCCTACCGTTTGTAATGGCAGGCTTTGCGGCGTGCCGTAGGGGGGGGGTCCGTTGTTTTGGGCCGCCGCGTGCCTCTTCTCGCTCCGTGGGTGGTTCTCACCATGCGCATGTTCATGCGCGAAAAGCTCTTAACGGTGCTGAGGTTTGCATTGTTGCGTAAGCCAGTTTTTTTCTTCCTTTCGCCCAGCCCATATCTTGAGTGTTCTTCATCGTTGCGCAAGCGAGGTTGTCTTGGCGCTCGCGCTGCCGTTGCTGGTTTGTAGCGGTGGCTTTTTGCACTTAGAATTTTGGGCACGGCGCCCGAAGACCACTATGAGTGGTGACAGTGGGAGTCCGGCTTCGGGTAGCTCCTGCCGGCAAGCCCGCGCGACCGAAGAACTGGCGTTGCGTCTCCTGACATTTGTTTGCGTTTGCATTGGCTTCGGGTTTGTAGATTTCTCTTCTGCCTTGTTATTTCTTTTGCTTCTTTGGCATCCCAGTTGGCGTCTTTCCTTTTGCCGTTGTTCCTATTCCTCTTAACCGTTTGTTTTTCCTTACCATTTCATCTGTTGTTTTCATTTTCTACATGTTTTTTAACGCTGTACTCACCTGCCTTTTGGCTGGCTCTCTCTAACTTGTGCTTGGTTTCTCAAGTATGTTTGATGTGACGGTGTGTTGTCTTGCGTGCCCGTTTGGCATGCGGTATTCTCTGTTCGTTCAGTTTGCCACTGAATTGGGTGGTGCGTGCGTGCGTCTACATGTGTGCTTGTGCGTGCTGCTCTTCCCGAGTGCCCACGTGCGTGTCTTCCTCACACCAGTGTGCAACCCCCAAGAAATGCGCGCAACATGACGAGGGATCGCAGTGGGTGTCCGACGCGACTTAACGTGTTTGGGCGAGTCTACCGGAACAGCAGCTACGCCGACTGCGGCTGTTGTCGCGGAGTTTCCTTTGCCGCTTCCACCGTGTCGCCACTACATGTTTTTGTTTTTTCCATGCCTACTTCTCGGACCCACTTTCTCTCTTTCGTCCGGCTGCACCTCTTCCCGATTCAATCCAAAGCGACGCCCTCTGCAACAGGAGAGTGGCATTGGTCCATCTCAGTTTACGAAAACTGCGCAGGAAAGCACGCAATGAAGAACACTCTACAACGAGCAGACGTTTCCCTCGCTGCAGCGGATGAGCAGCGGCAACCCGCTCAACGATCGGTACAAATTCAGTTCCGGAGGTTCCTTTCTGCCCTGCCTCAAGAAATCCTTGCTGCTTGTAGGGGCCAGTGATCCCAAAACACCCTCCCGCCTCATGGTTCAAGTGCTCGCACCGGAGCGCACAGCAATCCGCATGTCCCGCATGCCACCTCTGAAGTCACTCAGATAGAGCACCGTTCACCTGACGACAAATCCTTCGAAACAGCATGTGGACGCAGCGGACGTGGAAGCGGTACTCCAGGTTGTGGATCTGCATCTACCAGTGCGCAGTGCTTCGGGCGCTCCCCATGTCGAACAGGACCACAGTCCGCTTCATCACCGACGTATGTACCTGTCCCTTCACGAAAGTCGCCTATGCCAGCCCGCTGATGAGCGTGATTAGAAGGATGGGTCTGCCAAGCGAGGTACTCTGCCCGTCGGGTCACGCGCAGCACCGTATTTGGCGCGGAGGACGCCACGTCGATCACCACCGCCGAACCCCCCAGAATGTGCTACCCGAAGAGGTGAACGCACGAGGGCTGTGGACGCGCACGTCGCATTGCCGCTGGCGTGGAAGACAGCTTGCAGCTGGAGCAACATTGATCCATGCGTGAAAAGGACCTTCGCGTTCGTGTCTCAAAAAAGAGTCATCTTTAACTTCTGCCACCGCACGAAGAGGTCACGACATGGAGACACCAAGCTGCAGCTCCCCGTGGTCTTGGCTGGCGATCTCAAAGAGGAGACTCTTGCCTACCTCCGACCAATCATCCCCAACCGGTGAAGCAACGGTGAGGGCATGGCGTTCCCCAAGGAGACCGCCACGACACGTGCGATCCTGCGCCTGAACGGAAGCAAACCGCTGCGCGACCTCAGCAGCGACGCGACGTCCGATGACTAGGACACCGTGTGTGCTGACCGCCGCACCAAAGCCACCATCATTCTCGGGGCCCGGTGGCCGGGGGAGACACGGGCCATCATGGCATAGTCGGAGGTGTGGGGGAGCCCCCTGCGCGAAGCACACATCCACGTCCACATCGATAACACGTCTGCCTTCGCGTCGGTGCGCCGTCGCTACACTCGCTCCTACCATCGGTAGAGCGATGTACTCTGACGTCGTCGTACGTGCGATCCGCAGCGAACTTGGTGGATACCTTTAGACGTGAAACATCCCCTTGCCGGCGCCACGGGGTAACGAGCGTCTCAGGCGTTTGGCGCTGCAGGGCAGGAGCGGAGGAAGGTTAGAGTGTTGGGTCCAGCGTTTCCATCTCCGCCGGTGAATCAACCATCAAGGAAAGAAGGAGAGGTGCACCTGAGAAACTCACAGCGCGAGTCCATCAAAGGGACACCACAGGCACAGGACAGTTGTGGTGCATCCTGACAAGACACCCAACCTTCAAATCACCGTCCTTCTCTTTTCTCTCCAATGCTCTGTCTCGAGCACGTTCACTCATCAAGGATCCGGAAAAAGGACTAGAGTAAAAGTAAACCCAAAGAAAAAAACACGCTAGCCTATATCGACGAGAAGGGGTTGGCTATCCTGTGCCGCAATGGTCAGGAGCAAGGGGGGGGGGGGAGTGAGAGATCGTGGAGAAGTTAGATGGGAAAACGTCGTGTCACCTAGCGAGATGCTGCTACTTTTTCACTAGCCGTCTTATCCGTTTTTTTCGTGGAACACAAATGTGTGAGTTGTCGAGTTTGACGTGCGAGATTTGGGGGGTGAATAAACAACAAAGAAAGAAAACAAACAACAAAAGGAAGCAGGACAGTTAATTTGATAACAGTCTTACTTAGCTAGAGAGAGCATGGTGGATACACTAATAGAGATAAGCTATGGAAAGTACCTCATTTTCCTCTGCTCGGCGAGTTGCTACACACCGAAACATCCTTCGGATTGCTTCACCAAAGAGTTCAAGAATACTTATAAAAGTGGCGCAGGTATCCACATAGGGCCTGCTTACGCGAGGAGAGGATCGCCTAGCACCACACTTCGTTAGCAAAACACTCGTTTATATGGGACTGCAGTCTGAAAGACGTCGCCCCATGAATTTTGTTCCCAAGAGAAGCAAAAAGCAAAAAAAATGTTGTCGATCGTTGCGGAACGCACTGCAATGAATGCGCTCAAAAGCGAGAGGGGTGGGAAAAAAAAGAAAAGAGTGAAAACAGCACAGGGAATATTGGACGGAGAAAAGCAACAGCAAAAAAAAAGATCTTGCGGTGTCTTCATGTGCTGACCAACTAAGAAGGCGGGTTCTTTCCTTCTCTTGTGCCAAGCACATTTGACGCTGCTCATTCCCAAAAGTCTGCATACCCTGAATTGTAGTGAATGTCGTCTCCGTAGCCTTCTTCATAAAACTCCTCGAGGAGCAGCAGTGGACGAAGCTTTGGAGGACACTCCGCATCGCTGTAGTTGCTCCGACTCACTCGTATTACTTCTAGGTGAGGAGCACCTACCAGCGGTGCGAGATTGTATAGGTCGTTGCAGCCGTCGAGAAAAATCACCTTCAGCCGCGAGCAAGTTCCGAGACCATCAATGCTGAGTACGCCGCTATTTGCAGCGTTGACAGTTGTCAGCGCCGACGCGCCGGCAAGAGCCGCTAGGGAAGTCAGCTGTCTGCATCGCTCAAAGTCCACTGACGTCAGCAATGGACATGTATTGAGCCCGGCAAGGTTGCGAATGCCAGAATTGGATGCTTTGATGAGTCGTAGCGAGGGAGCACCGGCAAGCTGCGACAAGCTGTGAAGGTCTTTGCATGAATCGAGTTCGACACATTGGAGCTTCGGGCAGTCATTCAAGCCGGTGATGTCACGAACTCCACTGTGGCTGGCGAGAACAGTGCAGAGCTTCGGCGAGCGAGCGAGTGGTGTCATGTCGGTTAAAGCGGCGCAGTGCTTGACGTCGATCATTTCTAGCTGTGGGCAGTTGCCAAGCCCGGCAACGTTGCTAACACCCGTGTGGCTTGCCTGGATTCGTTGCAGCTGCTGCGCTCCTCCTAACGGGGACAACGTCGTCAGCCACTCACAATGATCGAGTTCGACAAACGTGAGCGCGACACACTGTGCTAAGTACGATATGTCTCGAATGTTACTGAAACCAGATTTGATGAATTGAAGGTTTGAGGCACCAGCGAGCCCTGAAAGGGATTCAAGCGCCGTGCAGTGCTTAAGCGTCACCTTTTCCAAGCGTGGGCAGCAACGCAAGGGTAGTACGTCGTTCACATTGGTGTGGCTCACCTTCAAAGTTTTTAGCCTCGGCGCACCGGTTAGTGGAGAGAGGTCGTGCAGCTGCAAGCAGTGGTCGAGCTTCAGCTCCTCCAGTACCGGACACTCACCCAAGCCAGTAATGTGCCGAACACCGCTGTGCTTCGCGTTTATAGAAGTTAGGGACGGTGCTCCAGCGAGTGCGGCGAGATCGTGCAGCTTGTCACAGTGTTCAAACTTCACACTGGAAAGCAGCGGACATGTCCCCAGACCGGCGATGTCCGCGATTCCACTACGGTTAGCGTTTAAAATCCGTAGGGACTGCATACCAGCCAGCGATGAAACACTCTCCAGCTGGTCGCACCACCCGACATCCAGCTGCTCGAGAGACGGGCAGGATGCAAGTCCACTGAGATCCCGAACACCACTCCCGCGAACATCAACAATTTTCAGTAAAGGTGCCCCACTTAATGGAGCAAGAGAAACCACGCTTTCGCAATGCTGAAAATCAACGATGCCAAGGGACGGACAGCGGTGAAGACCGCTTATGTCGCGAACCCCGCTTTGCTTGGCGTGGATTTCCTCCAGACGACGAGCTCCGGAAAGCGGTGAGAGGTCGGTGAGACGCATGCAGAGATCAGCGGAGATATACGTGAGAGATGGACAGCTACCTAGACCAGCAAGGCTGCTTAGTGGAGTATTGCTTGCCATGATGAATTGCAGTTGTGGTGCTCCAGCCAAGTGGGCAAGGCTCGTCAAATGCACACAGTGGGCCAAATCAACGAAGGAAAGTTCCAGACACTCCTGCAATCCTGCAATATCGCGGACGCCACTGTTCGCCGCGTAGACGGAACGCAACCATGGGGCACTGGAAAGAGATGAGACGTCCGAGAGATGCTTACAATATCGGATGTCGATAATTTCCAGAGCTGGCCATGTTGCATTGCCACCGAGCTCTTGCAGCCCGCTGCCGCTTGCGTCGATACTGCGCAGGCGCGGCGCGGCAGTAAGAGGCGCAAGGCTCCTCAGTTCGAGACAAAGTGAGAAGCAGACACTGGTTAAGGAGGAGCACGCTTCGAAACCGGAGAGGGTCTTAAGCTTCAATCCTCTGAATCGAATCTTCTCCAGACAAGTGACGGATGCGAAGTCGCGCATATCGATGTTTTCCTCGTCGGTTGAAACGGAAAGCGCAGTCAGCGCTGGAAGCTTGAAAAAACAGCGAATGTCAACAGAGGCTGAAGATTCCGCGGTTAGCTCACGAAGCTGTATCATATGAGACGGATCTGAGCCTAGAGTAATGTGTGGTGCGTTGGTCAGCTTCAGTTCCTCGATAGACAATGCAGCGGTATCTGGTAAGACGAAATCGAGCACCGGTGTGTCAAGGCACAGGGCCTTCAATCGAAGTAAAGAAAGCGATCGTACCATTTCTCGCCATCGTAAACCGTACGTTACAATGCTCAAAGAAAGTGCGCACTTCTCTAACCACCAAGCGATTTTTTCAACCGGCTGAGTGTCTTCCGCAGCCTGTAAGCCATATTGAAGTCGGTGTGCCACGTCACCGTTCACGCAGCAAAGTGACAAGTTTCCGTGAGTCGCACCGCTGGCAAGCAGTTCTGCAAGCAATCGAGCTTTCGGATTCGTGGCTTCATAGGTCAGTCGACTAAACTGCAAAGTGTCGCAGTAGCTGAGAATCAGCGACAAGCTGTCCCACTTCATAGACGCCAAAACGTCGCTCGGCGTGATGGTCCTATTCGTCTCGCTTGCAGTTTGACAGCATTGGTATCGTTGTAATGAAAGTTGAATGTTGGTAATAAAAGAGTTCATATTCCGTTATTGGGAAAAGCAGAGGAAGCTGCGCGTAGCTTTCACTATTTGGAGCTCTTGCAGAACTGGGGAGAAAAAAAGTGAAAGGAGAAGCAATACTTAACGTCCACGGCTTTATCTGACAGTCCTGGAGGTTGCCAGTGGATGCCAGTACGCTGATGCGCCTACCGCACCGATGAGCTATAGATAAGGAGCACAGTTTAAGTGTTGGGCCTGAAGCGGGAGGGAGGGAAATAAAGAGAGAAAGTCCACATGAGCTTGGGAAAAGCAGATCAGATAAGAAAAGAAACACTATTCACAAATCATCAGAAGCACAGCGCACTGTCAGGGACAAACGAAGCTGCAAATCACACCGACGGTTGTTCTGAGCGAAAATGTAGCACACTGCACCACAGAATCCACGTGCGCATGTGATAATCCTACATTAATGAAAAACAACATACGTGTGACGGGTCCTGGGTACCTACTACTGTGTATAGCTGCTGTTGACATAGAGCGACTGGTGCATCAACAGCTTCAACCATTGCAGTAGAACAATTAGGAGAATAAAAGACATCCGATGGTACCTTGTGGAGAGACAGTATTCGGTGTTCACGTGCATTTTGCTTCCCATTTTCTTTCATTACAGACTGTCTCAGTCGATGTACGACAAAAGACGAACCAGAACGAGAAGAAAAGCACTCGCTCCTCCAGATTCTCTCTTTTCATTTACCAACTAAACAAAAAAGGTCCAAAGTATTCATCAAAATCTTTTGCCTTCATGAGCTGATAAAAATCTTACTTTCCGTAGTCTTTTTTTCTGGCGGAAAACTGTTATTATCAGAATATCTTGTCCGCTACACGTGTTGTCCTTATGAGGACAGAGCTTTCTCTCAACACCTCCACGACCGCTGCATCCGACTACTGCTGTCCTTTGCTGTCCTCGCGTCGCAACGAATCAGATAAGCATGTGTAAGGTGCTGATACTGCGCATGCGTGTGTGCTAACGAAAACCCTGTAGAACAGCACAAGTGGTGATAAGGAATACGTCAACAAAAAAATCACTGTAATATATATGTAGAATAGAAGTTAGTGATAAAACTACCCCTTTTCCTTTCCAAGAGACGGGGAAAAAGCAAACAAGAAAAAGGTACCAGGCTTACTCGCGCTTACGCTCCGCCTTGCGCTTGATGCTCTTGTGGAGCGCAAGGATTTTGTTGGAGACATAGTCGGTAGGGAGGACGGCCAGCACAGTCTCCAGAACGGCGTGGTTGACGTGGCCAGGGGTTTGAGGGACGGAACCAAGCTTGTTGAGGGTCTGGTGAGCCATCTTCGCAGCGTTCACCGTGAGGAAGGTCTCGCGTGGCTTGCGAGAGCTGACACCCTGAGTCATCCGGCTCACTACCATGTTGGGAGACACAGCAAGGACGTCGATGCCGAACTCCTTAAGCTCGTAGTAGAGACCAGAACCGAAAGAAAGGTTGAATGCCTTGGTGCCAGCGTAGGTGCATAGCAAAGGAGCGGGCGTCACAGCAGAGACAGAGCCCAGCATTACGATGGCGCCGCAATGCTTCGCTTTCATCTTCGGGACAATGTACTTCGTCATGCGCACGCTCGTCTCGCAGTTCACCTTGAGAAGGCGGAGGTCCGTTTCGAGGTCGACCTCATCGAAATAGTTCGTGTAGCTGTAGTTGATACCGACATTGTTCACCAGCACGGCGATCTGAAGCTTATCCAACTCGGCGAACAGCTCGCTGTAGTTCTGGGCAGTAGCACCTGCGAAGTCAAACGAAATGGCCTTACCCTGCACGCCAATTTGCTTCAATTCTTCCACAACGGCGTCAAGCTTCGACTGGGTGCGAGCAATGACACACACATTGAAGCCGCGACGGCCGAGGTCGACGGCCATAGCGTGGCCGATGCCCTCACTGGCACCCGTGACAACGGCCCAGTCTCCAGCTGCGGCGTAACGCTTCTTCATGTTCAAGGAAGTCATGTAGTTGACCTTTACGAAGGTGAAAACCTTGAACAGGACGACGCCAAGTGCCACAGCACCCACAATAGAGAGAAAACCCACCATGTTTCTTGCAGTAAAAAAACAGAGGCAAAGAAGATAAATAAAAGACGGCAGTTTTTAGAAAGCGTTTAACAGTAGTCACTTGAAAAGAACACAGAGACTCTTAGGGAAAGGAAACCATTATATGAATACGAGTAATTATGATTGATTGATGTCGAAAGAGAATGTCAGAGGCGAATCAATAAAGGTTGTGATGAGAGAGAAGGCAGAAGAGAGAACGGTTGTTTGTAAGGAAAAAAACAATATGCGCAAAGGTAGTTTACTGGGGTTGGCAAGATACAGATCGACGGAAAAGTCCATAAGGCGTCTTCAGGAGAGAGAGTTTTGAGTAGAGCGACAGCACTCTCTTTTTTTTTTTTACGTGGAAGATACCAAGACAGCGTAAGGGCACAACAAGCTGCTGACCCCTAGAGCTGGTACCGACATTTTCATTCTTCGGGAGAGAAAAATGGTGTTTTGTTGTCTCGACAAATTTTGAAGGGCAACAGACTCTTAAAAAAGGCATAGCGTATACCACTGAGAGGTTTGTCCATATATGATTTAACAAAAATAAACTAGGATAGCATATCTGTTTTTTTTTTCTTACAGCAGCGAACCGCAGTAAAAGCAAATACACATAGAAACCTTGTGGAGTTAATTTCTTACAGTTCTGCCGTGTCCCTCAGCAAAGGAGGGATAGTGGGAGTATGGCTAGTGCATAGCGAAAAACACGTACTTCTTTCCTTTTGCTACGGGTGATCGAAAAGGAAAAGGCGAATGAAAGGTACTGCCGATCTGGGTAGTGATTCAGCCATGTTGAAGCGGAGGATTGTTTCTGCTCTTCTCTTGCCCAAGTCGCACTATTAGAGTCAGAGTTTAGTCTTTTGTTTGATTAGCGGTTAGGGGAGAGAATAAACGCTACGTTCTGTCCACCACCGCCCACTAGTGTTTCTTTTTCAGCTCTTATCTGGTCACCAACCACGCATGACGGCAGCTGACGGGAGCGAGAGAAGAGGGGGGGGGGAGGGAGAGGAGAGGAGGGGGGATTACGAACTGCACGCATGTGCAAAGTCGGTGCTGCAAAAAGGAGAAGAACGGGTACTTTACCTGAACCTTCGCTCGGAAGCGTCCAAAAAAAGGAGCTTTTGATGTCGAAGAGTGAGAGCAAGGGCAGAGCACTATGAGGCAATGGTACAGTCGAAAAAGGCTTCTTCTAGCACCCGGTGCTGTTGATGCAGTAAATCAGTTATCCTTGTAAGGCGGTTTGTGTGTACAGGAGTGAACTTGGCTGGATTGTAGAATCCGACGCGACCGAAAACACCCCCGCAGATAGAAGAAGAAAAAAAAGTGTTGCCTGTCGCTTCCGCTTTTGATGAGGCTTTGGAAGTCGCTGGACAGAGCCGCCGTGTAAAGCATAAAACGGTGATCCAATTTGTTGCTTCGCCCTTTTCAGAACAAGCTATTTGCTATTGGTGCATGGAGGATGCATCGCTCTCTATCATGTTGAGCTCACAACTACTCGAGAAGGTGCTGCCCGATGAATTCTTAGGTTTTCTTCGTTGAAAACTGCTGCGTGACTCCCTTTCTACCACTTTTGCACACTCTTCTTCGTTCTGACAGGTTCTTCGATGCGTGTACTAAGATGGGAATTGCTTTATGCCCTTTTTTTTGGCTCTTTGCTCCGAGTACGTTTTTCTCTGTGAACCTTTTTTTTGCTGAAAATGCTATACGGAGAGGTTTGCTCGTATTTGGAGCATGACACGCCAGTGTCTGCGCGAAGAACACATATGATGGCTGCGATGTCTCATTTTACTCGACGCGAAACACTGAATAGTTCAGGCTTGCAATTTGGTCCGGTCAAGGTGTTTATCAGTTCTGAGGGTGTGTCCATCAACGTTTGCGAGGAGTGCTCAATCCCTCCGATAGGATGGTGGAATATCGAAGGTCCTGTGTCTGTGAGTGCGAACTGTGCCTCCTTAACGGCGTGTAAGCTAATCGCCTTGCTGAAGCGCTCGTGGTGCCAGGCAAGCATTACGCGTGTCGAGCTGAGCCACGAGGACGAGGTGGGGGAGCAAGTGCAGGAGAAGATCATCCACACCCTAGGCATTCTTCGGGACGACTTGATTGACCTTCGCCTAGGAAATTTCTATCTTAGCGACGAGGGTGAAGTTCCCGATTTTACCCATCTCCGGACTTTACTCCTCACCGATTTCAGTGGACCGATCCAGAAGTGGAGTCCAACACTCAACAACTCTGTGGAAAGGGTTGAAATCTGTGACACCGTAGCTTTTACAAGCAGCTCGTTCGCTCACTTGGAGGACAACATATGGTACCGCCTTATTTTGGACAATACAAATATCACCACTTCAAACCTAAAGCAGCTTAGATGCACGCATACACTGAAGACGTTGAGTTTAATAGACTGCCGCCGAATCGATAGTTTTGATGCGGCAATGTTTCCAGAACTTCGTCTTCTTTTGCTTGGCCGTACCCCCATTTCCAGCGACTGGCTGACTGGGATTGAAACCTGCCGTCACTTGCACCTCATCAATCTCGGCGGCTGTCGGGCAATCACTGATATCAACGTTCTGGGTCAGCTGAAAGAAATACGTGAGATATTTGCTCACGAAACGAATGTCACAAACAGCGGGATCGCTGGCTTAGCCGCATGTGAAAACCTTGAGAAGTTAAATCTCGGTGGTTGTAGAAATATCTCGAATGTAAATCATCTGGGTTGCCTCACTGCACTCAAGGAGTTACATTTATGGAGCACCAAGGTTTCCAACAGTGGAATACGAGACTTATCCTGCTGCTCATCGCTTACAGAGCTTGTCTTGGATGACTGCACACATATTACCGACGTTTCGTCACTGGGCCATTTGCCATCACTTCGGTGGCTGTCTCTTATCGGAACTGAAGTTGATGGCCACGGCATCAAAGAACTGCTTCACTGCCGAAGCTTGGAAACACTTGCTTTGGCTGGAACGCGTATTGATAAACCACCAAAATTGTGGCGCCATGCGACTATAATCGAGTTTCTGTCCACATTTCGTTAATGGCACAACAGTGAATGCTCAACCCAATCAAAAACTGCTCTGACATGTGCTTTCCTCGTCAATTCAGCAGATGGGAAAGGAAGTGAATTGCCTCCTTATCTTCATTTTACATTGCTTGACAATTGCTTTGTTGTAACGACAAGCAGTTTTTGGGAAGCTCTTTTTTTTTTTTTCATGGTATGTAAGCAAATGAAGCCGTACCTGACTGTGAACGTATTTTAGAGATAATCAAAAGAAAAGAACTCTTGTCATATGCGTGTTACGGTTCCTATTAGCACTTATCACTGAACTACGCTGTTTTCGCATCAGCGAGCTCGTGTATCTTTCTATAGTCTCTTCGTGCCCTCTCTCTTTTCGTACCGGCTCATCTTCTACTACAACGTAGTCCTCTTTTAGTCCCGGTTAGACGGCAGATCTTCATATCTTAACTAACAACAAATTCTGCGTTTTTCCCTCTCTCTGCGGTATTCTGCTTTATCTGTACATCTGCGCAGCTTTTCATTGTAATTTGGGAAGATCTTTTTGTTTTTGCTAAATACTCTCAAAGAGCTCAACTCTACTGACAAACCGATAATTGTATTTACAAGGCTCTTTTTCCTTGCCACCACAGAGCACAGCTGACTGTACAGAGCTGCACACAGCTCCTTAAAGCTCCCCATTCAGTAACGGCTCCCTTTTTCTGTTTTGCACGGCACGGAGTGGGGCAGCTGCTTCCACTTTATCTGTGCTCTCCTTTTTTCTTTACCGGAGGCTTATAAAAATGGGCAATTACATTTCATTGTGCCCGGAGCCCGTTCAAGGACTCATCAGTTCCTATGGCATCGGATCAAGCTCCAATTCGCACCCTTCCGGTGTTATCGTCAAGGGAGTTGACTATTCTGCTGTGAAGCTTGTTGGCGAAGGTGGGTACGCTTTCATCTATGAAGGCCACAACAATGCAACTGGGCAACGTGTAGCTCTTAAGCGCTACGTATTTTCTGACATACATCAGCAGCAGAATGCAATAGAGGAAATGTCTATTTACCACGACGTATGTCCGCAGGATTACATAGTGACGTACCTCGACTCCGAGGTGCTTTACCGCCCTGGTGCCCCTCTACCCGAGATGTGGGTAGTGATGGAGTTTTGCGACGGCCCATCGCTGCAGGATTACATCAACAATCGTTTGCAATCGTCGCAGTCGTTCTCCCTTCGCGAGGTATACGAGATTGTGGACAACATCGTTCACGCTATTGGCCATCTTCACTCCCAATCACCGCCTGTGTCTCACTGGGACATTAAGCCTGACAATTTTCTTTTCGCCGGAAACGGAAGACTGAAGCTGTGTGACTTCGGAAGTTCCACTCGGCAGTTTTACGCGCCCAAGTCTGCTGAGGAGATCGCAGTCACGGAGTCGGAGCTGGGGGCGAGGATGACCCTGCTGTACCGTCCTCCTGAGTCGCTTGATTTGTGGTCCAAGGATCGTGTTGACACAAAGGCCGACGTTTGGGCTCTTGGTGTGATCATTTACGTGCTAGTGTTCCGTGAAATGCCATTTGAGGCGAATCCAATGGATGTGATGGCGGCGGTTCCCAAGCTCTATAAGAGTGGCGATGATTGCTGTCCTCCTGAGTTTAAGCCTCTCATGGGTCTCGTCCGCTCGAAGATTCTCACCAAAAAGCCTGCCAACCGCGCTGATATTTTTAGCATATCTGAAGAACTGGAGAAGATAACCGAGCTGCCCTCGCTGCCTCGTCCGCGACCCGGATTTCAAAGTGCGCAGCGTCCGCGTTTTCCTTAGCTGACGATCAGCAACTGTGCTTATTGAGATCGAATAAAAGGTGTCATTACTATTGTTGTCTGCTTTTTTTTTTGCCTTTTGCTGTTGAAGCTGGTTTTTCTTTCCTTTTCATCCTGGCTTGTTTTGAGCGTTTTTTGTTGGCTGTTTATCCCCTTTCGACACACAATGTGTAGGAACCAGGAAAAAAAAAACGCTTTCGGGTCTGAAAGGCACCGATCAGCACGACTACCCGAAAAAGAAGTTCTACACTTTGATTTCTGCAATAGTCAAAATTCTAAGGACGTGCTTCTTTTTGAAAAAGGAGGCAAAAAGCGCAAAATAAACAATTAAGGAAAAAACTCCTGAGAGTTTAAGGAATGACACACGCACACAGACACAGAAAAAGCCAAACTGGTGCGTGGTCATTTGGCCAACAGCATTTAAATCTCCTCAAAAGGCGACTTTACTTATCCAAAGCTGGGTCGAGTTCACTTGCATCTCTGGTCCTTTCTTTTTCTTCCTTTATCTAATACACTTTTTCACGTGAGTCTCTTGGCATCTTTGCTAAAGTCCTTTTTCATTTTAGCTAGCTTCCCAATGCTGCCGGTTAACCTTAAGGTGCTTGAGGGTGATGGAGTGGGGAGCTCGCGTACTTTGTCTTCGGAGGTGCTGGAGAAAAACAATGACTTTCGTCGGTTCACCGAGCGCATGGCTGGAATGGGCCGTGTGTTTGTCGTCAAAGCGAAGAAAGAGGCCAATCCTCGTCTGGTGCCGCCGCCTGATGGCGATCAAAGCTCCGATGTGGATAAGGAATGGATTGATTGCTGTTTGCGGGAGTACCTGGAAAGAAAGAGAGTCTTTGGAAGTAAATTCCAGAACCGCAAGCGTCTCATTCTTCGAATTGTAGCCGCTCTCGTACCTTTTCTTGCAGTTCTGTGGGCCATCTGGCCGATGTGGTCTGTTTTGATCGACGTCGAGACAGACGCCTACTACAAAACCTTGGGAGTCCCTTCCACGGCAACCCCGAGTGAAATCACTCGAGCGTACCGTACCATGATGAAGAAATGGCACCCTGATCATAATCCGCGTTGCGGCCAATATTGCCGTGACCAAACGGAGCGCGTCAAAGAAGCTTACGATATGCTTCTGTCGCGTGGCGACCACCAATTCACATTGGCGAACCAGTATCACGAAGGTCTAATGACATTGCGGTCAACCTTTTCGTTCCGTGGCTTTCAAATATCGGGCGGAGCCGCAATGGGGGCTCTCATGGTTTTCTCTCGTTTGTTTCCAGCAAAGGCGAAAAGTAGCAATGCGCTGCGGCTCGGATGCAGTGTGGCCATTTTGCTTCTATGCACCATTCACGAAACTCTGTACGTGAGCGGCTTTAGCGTTTCAACTGTCATTGGACTCTTCTACTATGGCTTGTCCATGGCAAAAGCTTCCGCGCAGCAGCGCTCGGTTGAGGAGGTCATGAGAAACTCCTACTTTGACGTTCTCCGCGACGCGGCGGTGCTGTTGGGTGTCGCTGGAATGACGACAATGGTGCTGTTCCTCACCGAGCGCACAACGGTGTCCATGGAGGAGGTATTCCGCATGCTGTACGGAAGTGTGTACGTGATGTCATTTTTGTACAAGTTTGCGCCAAACATATATGATAATTTTCTCATGCGCAAGTATTCACTTCCACTCACCTACCTGGACATGGGAAGCTCTAGATTCACCTGGACACGTTTTGCGCTGAGTGAACTAAGTTTTATCGTAGACGACCTGTTCGTCTTCACGTGCCGAGTTCCTAGTCCTTATCGTGTGGTAGTGTACATTGCCCATTTCGTGTGCCTTTGCCAGCTTTTCATGCTTCCGTGGGATGCACCTATTACAACAGGCAGGACGCGGGCAAAAGCAACCGTGCCGAGCGCTAAAGAGGCGAGTGGCACTGCTGCCGCTGTGAGCAACGAGGAAGCATCGCTCTCAGACCGAGTCGAGGACGTGGAAAGCGTGTCTAACTCCGTAGTGCACGAGTCCCCATTTACAAAAGAGGAAGAGGAGGTTGTGACAGACCTCGACGACGAAGTGGTCACATGGATGGACATCGTGTCGCTGAAATACAAGGTTCTCATCACAACGCTTGGGCGCAAGCACAGTCGGCAGCATGGGCGAAATGCCGACGCAGTTGATATTGCTGCAACCGCTGATTTACAGAATGTGTGTGTATTTGCCCTTAGCCGCGCCACGACTGCGGGAGCCGCCGGACCGGCTCAGCCGAAGATAGACGTCTTGTGCCAAGTTCACGACCCGGCACTCAGTCGCCTCATTGCCCAAGATCGTGGGCCGCGAATGCTGGTGCCGCCTCGATCGAACATGCTGTGGAACCTGGACATAGCGCGGGCCGAATACAGCAAGACCTTTGGTGAATCAGCTTCATTAACAAACTCACAACTCTGGCGGAGACGAACAGCGAGAAAGGCGTTGCAGCATTGGTGGGCGGTGTTCGTGTTGGGGATTGTCTACTGCGGGATTGTTGTCGTTTGTGTGTTGCTTGGCCCTTCTCCTCATGACGTTATTCGTAGCACTAAAAGGGTCCACAGCTCTCTACGCCCACAGCTCTTTAGCCGCTTTTCCCAAATCATACCAGCAAACCACTTCATCAACAAGTTATCGGGAGGTCTTCTTATGGTGTTTAACCTGACTCTTTGTACACTGGATTGGTGGGATGCCGGCGCCACGCTGGGGTACGTTCGTTAATTCGACGAATCGACGGTTTAAAGAGCCTGTTTTTTTTATTCTTCGCTTGCGGTGTCCGCAAAGCCGCTTGTTCTCACTGTTACACTTTTGTTCCATCGTGTTGAGGCGGTACCAACGAAAAAGACCCTGATTGCAGTTCTTCCCTCTCTTCCTCCCTTTTCTGGGAAGTTGGAGGGCCGGTATGGTGGCCGCACCCAGAAATAACTTCGACCGAAAGTCAAAGACCGCACTGCTCAGCAAAGCTTAAAGCTGCTACTCTCCCTTAGTAATCTAAGAGGTGAAGCAAAAGGGTGGGGGAACAGTACTTCCTCCAACGAGTGCTCAATGCAAAACAATGTTGGCGTTTCTCAGCTTGTCCACCTACGTCTTTCTCCCTTTCGTTTCCTCCATACTTCATCCCCCCTCCCCAAAAAACCCCGACTGTTTGGACTGTTCCTTTGCTATTGTTTTCAGACGCGGCTCCATCTCACAAACACGAGACAGGCACACCACAAAGCACTTAGGACTCGTGTTTCTGCTCTTATTACGCTGTGTGAACTCAGACTCTTTCTTGTTTCTCTTGTGGACACGGTATCGACTACGGAGTAGCATGGCAGCTACCGACACACCCGCGAGGCGTGAGGAGGGAAACGCGAACCGTGGCGGCCGGGGCTGGTCATTTGCATCCAATGCCGTTTTTTACATAATGGTCTCATTGCTTGTTTCAAACTCTATTTTTCCAAAGCCATCTGTCGATACGGCGGAACGCGCGGGGACGGAGGTTCAGGGCATTGCGTCGAAATCGCTCTCCGTTGAACCTTTGAGGCCGCTGGCGCGAGACCGGGAAAAGTTCAGCGTCGTCGTGGAGACGGAGCCTCCACTGTTTCCCCCTATCCATTATAGTAACCTTTTTTTCAACCACGCCGCTCTGGCTGCAGCGGGACTCAACACGAGCGTTCCTGTTCATCTTTCCACCTGCTTTGCCGAGAACTGCACGATAACGCTGAGGGTTACCTGGTCGCTCCGCAATGTGTCGTTTTCGGCGACGTCGCCGCTCATCCGTTTCTTCCACGACACCACGGTGCAAAAAAGATACCTTTTTGGGGATAAACGCAGTCACAACGAGTCGACTGCCAGTGGCGCGGCGGACGGCACCAGCGCCATTAAGAGTTACTTCCAACCGGATGTCACCCTGAACCCTGTTGTCTTTTTCAAGAGCCCCCTTCCCGATGTGTATTTAGATTTCACGCCTGTCGTGGAGTCGATGAAAGGCTTCTATGGCCCGGCGCTCTACATCAACAATTTCTGGGCTCTGCGAGAGCATTACATCGAGCTGAACGAAAGCAGCGTCGCGCAGCCGCACAACTTCACCGTGCAGCTGACGCCACTGCCGCTCTGGAAGATGATGCTGTACACGCAGTTCGACAAATCCATGGCGTCACAGGCAAGCATCGGCCTCTCTAGACAGTCCGAGGCCGAGGAAACAAAGCGGATGTTGTTGGAGGTCAGCACAAAGAACCCGATCCTGCTCGCTGTGACGGCCATTGTCACTGTTCTGCACACTGTTTTTGAGTTCCTGGCCTTCTCGAACGATGTGAAGTTTTGGAAAAACAAGAGAGACTTCCGTGGGCTTTCTGTGCGGAGCATCGTGATCAACTGCTACTTTAAGACGATTATCTTCCTCTACCTTTTCGACAGCAATGAAACTTCGTGGGCTGTGCTGATGCCATCCGGCCTTGGCGTCCTTATGGAATACTGGAAGCTGGCCAAGACGATGAAAGTGACCAAAGTGACACCGCCAAGAGACGGCGCGCAGAAGCAGATGTCGGAGGAGATGATTCGCAAGCCGAAAGGTCTGATAGTAGCTGGATACGTCATCGGTTTCAACGACACGTATGACTCCAAAACGCAGAAGCACGACGATGTCGCAGTGCGGTACTTGATCTATGCTATGGTACCTCTTCTGGCTGGCAATGCTGTGTATTCCGCTCTCTACAAAACCCATCGCAACTGGTACTCGTTTATCATTTCGACCCAGGTGCAGTTTATCTACAGCTTTGGGTTTGCCCAGATGACTCCGCAGATTTTCATCAACTATAAGATGAAGAGCGTAGGACAGCTGCCGTGGCGCACCTTCGTCTACAAGTCCCTCAACACCGTGATCGACGACCTGTTTGCCTTCGTAATAAAAATGCCGTGGCTTCACCGGCTCGCCTGCTTTCAGGATGATGTGGTCTTTGCGATTCTGCTCTACCAGCGCTGGATCTATCCCGTTGACATGACGCGCTTCGACGGTGAGAGCGGAGGGGAGAACGACAGGGATAGCAAGGAAGAAAAAGTCGAGGACAAGAGGCAAGGCGAGGGTGCACAGACAGATGCCCCGGTCCCAACTGAAACAAAGAAGAATCAGTAAAACGCACATGCTTTTTTTGTGTGGGGGTTTGATTTGGTGTTCTATCTGGTTCACGGCAACTATCAGGTGTAGTCATTCATTGGTGCTTCCATCAGCTGCAAGGGTGGCAGGTCCTCTAGCTTTATCTCATTTCTCGAGCAGCGCGCTGAGCAACAACGGTAAGAAACATGGTGTATATATGTTTGTTCCCGACGTTCTGATTCTGTGTGAATACTTGCGGTGCCGAACACAAGTTGTGGTCCACTTTATTCCATTCATTGCTTGGCTGCATAAAGAAGAACGCCCTTTAAACACAGCGGTCGAAAGCGTGGCTCATTAAAAGGAAAAGATAAGAAGGAAAAATCATCGTTGAAAAGCCAACAAAAGTAGTAGAAATGCACGTGGACTCTTTTTGTGCTTTCCTCACCTGTCTCTCCGATGCAAGGTGAAGACAGCAATTTTCAAAAGAGCGTTTGTAACGAGAAGCAAGTCATGCAACAGTTTGTCGCTGCTCATGGTTTCCACTCTGAGATTAAGCAAGGTCATTCTTTGCTCAAAGCACTTTGTTACACAGCTGAACTCTCCTTCAAAGATCTCTTGTCTTTTTTTTTGCTGAAAAAAGAATAATCTCTCTCTTCTTGGGAGGTGTACGCAGCCCTTTGAGGGCAAAGCAACCACAACAGTAACAAAATCAGGAGTGCTTTACAGTTCATTGCGGGAACTCTGCGCAAAACTGCAGAGGCACACCGTTTTTTTTCTCTCCTTCCCTTGTCTCTCCTCTTTTTAGAACGAAACACAAAGCATGATCTTCGTAATTGAGTGAAGCTAATTACCCCTGCTGGATTTGTTTTTCTTTAAACAACAGCTAGTCGGTGTCGATTTGACTTGCTTTAGCGCGCTGACACACACTTAAGACGAACGCTAAAGTAACGTCTCTTCTTTTCCTTCACTGTATACTCAACCAAGGGTCTTTTTTAAATGGGTGCACTTTACAGGGATGAGTCACACCCGAGCAAAGCAATGTCTTTGGCGTGAAGTCCTCGACGAAGTCAAAGCACAACAAACCATCATTGACTCCATTTTGCACCCCGATCGCAGGGATTTTGGAACCCAGCAGCAAAGCCAGTCCTTCACGGCATCCTCCGCCTTACCACAGGGTGTTGCCAACACGATGACACCACAGGGTGAAAGGTCATATACCCGTGTAAAGGCGGGAGGTCAGCCCACGTTGCTATCTCCGTGTCTAGATGCTGCGGAGGACGAGGATAAGCCCACGTCGCCCGATTCCTTTGATCCCATGAACGGAAGTCAGGTCGAACAGAAGGGCACGGCGAACTACCGCCGCGGCGGATCAGCTGCGGAGAGCGGCTCAAAAGTCGTCGAGGCTCTCGTGGAGGCATTGTCGACCTCTTCGTGGTCGAGCGAGAGTAACGCGGCCGTGCCTGGTGCACCTGACGAGCTTTCACCAGTGCCACATCCGCCAGAAACACCTGCGGTGCAACCTGAAATGAGCGCAGTGTCTTCGAATCCTGTGCTTGGCGACCCAGTTGTGGCACACGCAATGGCGGCTCAGAAAACAGCACTACAATCCGCCCCATTCTACTTGCAGGCCACTCAAATAGCGGCAAACGAGTTTGAGGATCGTCAGCATATAATGTTCAACGAGTTCACGGCTGTCACCGAGCTCATCTCGCTTTTCGTGTGCCATATGTCACACACTTCGGCAAGCAGCTGAAGTATCGCAGTAAGGGGTCCTCGTGAAAGAAGAACAGGGTGGGGTGGGGTGGGGTGGAAGGGCCGCCATACATCATTCGTCGTTCAGGCTCATGCTGTGCTTGCCGGCCGCCGCGGTCTTTCATGCTGTGTACTCTGCTGCACTGAAATTCGAGGTGGTGTGTTTATCAACAATCTCCGCAACACTTTGAAGAAAATCAGCTGCTCATCTTTCAACACAAACACACTTACACGAGCTCATACAACGAGCTGAAACGAGAAAAAAAAAGAGATTTACGATTCGTTAGCTAACCGCTTTTTTTAGCAAAGCGGAGACTCCTTTTCTAACTCGTCCTACCTTGTGCAAAACGTTCAAAAGAGGGAGAAAGGTAATAGCGCGCACGTGCAGTACTCTGAAGTCTCGCCGCATGCACTGCTGCGATTTGGTTTCTCGAGTCCTGCAACTTTGAAGCTCATTATGGGACGTCTTTGTGTTTCCTTCCACCTCGTTCTGATACTTGCTTTTTTCCCTCCCTCCCCCTGGAACATCCAACTGCTCCTCTGCCTGTAACACTGCCTCACATGGCCTCCCTCCACAATACACGGACGCAAAGCAGCAGGAGCTCCTTTTTTCTGCTCTTTTTTCCCCTGCGTCACTTCCCCTCTTGCTTAGCGATTACAAGGCCAGCATTCCCGCTGTACATATATGTCAAAAAAAAAAGAGAAAAAACCTGTCATCAACACCGACAGCTATCCAACCAAGAGTAATGCACGTAGAAATTCGCCTTTATGAGGTGGAGCAGGCATGCGCTTTTGACATGCAGAGCTTTTACCGAGTAAAGCAGCTCCTGGCCAGTCGTGGCGGCTCCAGTGGGGGAGACGACAACTCGTCAGTACGTACCATCTCACCAGAGCCAATGATCTCGCTCCGGCAGAAGCACAATTATACCCCGCAGCTGAAGCTGCAGCTTGTGGTGGAGCGGTTGATTGAGATGGAGGGTCGGGCAATCGGGGCTCGAATGAACAAGAAACAACACGAGGCGCGCACCAAGAGCAACTGGAACAATAGCGACGTTGGCACCGCGTATCACAGCGCAACCATCAACGAGGTTATTTTGGCTGCCTTGCCGCTCGCCGCGGCGGATAGTGTAGTGAAGATACGTCTTCTGCAGCTGCCACCACCACTTGACTACGATGCCCAGCAAACCGTGAAGAAAGCGCTTAACAATGTCACTGTGAACGAATACAGGCATGACACCCCGTTGTGCATTGGAGTGGCAAAGGTCACCCTGCGCGACATGATGTCTGCGCGGCGAACGGTGAACATCGCGATGCAGGCCAAACGGACCATCTTTAGCACTGTAGAGGCGCACAACCTCGACACGCTGGTCACGAACGCGATGTTCGGCAAGGACGAGGAGAGCGGCAGCGCACTCCTTTCTATCCAGATCAACGGGTACACTTTCGGGCGGGTCCCGAGGGGACGGTTGCTGATGTACAACGGCGCCGGCGACGGATCAGCTTCCAATTCAGCAAAAGAGTCGGAGGCATTCAGCACCGGCAAGCAAAGCGCTTCGACAGCGGCGGTTGACAACGACCGCCTGGAAGAGGAGGCGGAGTTGCTCAACTCACCCGCCATCCGCTTCGTGCTCATCCCTTATGTCGCCTTTGTGGATGTGCTGCTGCGCATCAGCGATGTGGTGTCATGGCGTGTGCCGCGCAAAACAGCAATGGCGTTTGCGATGGTGCTGGTGGCGCTGTATGCCGACCTTTTCGACGCCATGATCGTGCTTGTTGTGACGCTCAACGTACTGCTGTTCCTTCGCAACATTTCTCTCTTCTACTGCGTTCCCATTAGTGACTCTTCGTCGCGCACGAGCGCGGCGCTGACGCTGCAGAACGGGGCGATGAACTATCAGCCCTACCTCTACAGCAGGGACAACGCGCTGCTCAACAGCCTCCTGCGCGCGCGTGTGTTTTTCTCGCGTGGACTACTGCGAGACACCTATTTCGAGCTTGCCCTCAGCGCGCACTTGGCGCGTCACTCTCGTCGGCAAATCGCCGCCTTTGTCCTCGCCGTTTGTGCCGGCTTTCTGTCTTTCTCGATGGGCACGGTAGTCATCCTGCTCATCGTGGCCGTTTTCTCAGTTTACCCGATGTACCTCAACGCACCGGCGGCGCGTCGCCAGCGCAGGAAAGCGTTGCTGGGGCTGTCCACCCTGCACAGCATCGCTAAGGCGTTTCGCACCCCCGAGCGTCTGCGTGTCGTGCGGGTGGTTCGCGTCGCTGTGGTGAAGTCGAAGAGCGTTGCGCCTCCGCCGGAGGACTGCGTCGCCGCCTCCAACTCGGAAGTCCTACAACAGCAGTTTCTCGGTTACCTTCGTCAGCGCACGGAGTCCATTGGCGCTGGCTCAGCCACAGACCGCTCTGAAGTTTCGCCGCAGGGACGCGAGGGCAGCACCATGGGCATCCACAGGCGAGCGAGAACAATGGACTTGGACGGTATTGGCACCAACACCGCCAACTTCTCCAGCACAATTGACCATTTTCAGCTCACACACGCACTGCGGTACTTTGTGGCCTTGTGCTTTTCGCCGTCCGTCTCTGAAGCAGTAGGGTTTGCGAGCACGACGGGGAATGCGCGGCGGGCGTCCGGGTGTGGGTCTCTCCAACGTCGCATGGCGGATCAGCTGCGTCAGGCCCGCGCGCTCAACATCTTCGTTACAACTGAGTTTCCTCAGATCAGCAGCATCTCTGCAGGCAGCTCGTCTGCTTTTCCAGCTCAGCCCAGCATGATTTTGACCGAGTCGAAGCCGAGCGCCGTCTCGAAGGAGGTGCAAGACATGTTTCACGCGTACTTCAACAGCACCATCAGCTTTCTCTCTTACCTCCGCCAGCAGTCGACTGTGCATCCGTACGTGACGCAGTCGATCTTGACCAAGTGCGTTCCAGACAGCATGCGCAGCGTGAGCGTGCTGGCGCCAACTCACTGCCTCGTCGACGTCGGCGACGATGACGGCGTCACAAAGGCGATTGTAGGCCGTCGTGTCTCTGCCAGCGCCCTCCCCGCCGTAGGGAAGTTCAACATCAGCAGCTCCGTCGAAATCACCGGCCGCGTCATGGCGCTGTATGCAGCCTACCTCCTGCAGGGTGCGCGTCTCTCCATCTACACCTCCGCAAGTGGGTGCTCGACGATCATCCCGCTGATGGCGCCAGGCGATCGCGTCGAACGCTTTTCACAACCGAATCCGTGTCCGTTGGACCTACTGAATACGCTGGACTCTGTCTGGCGTGGCGAGACAACCGACACCGCCATGAAAGGTGAGGAGGTCTTCTTCACCGCGGATGCGGTGATTCAGATCATCACAGTGTACAAGAACTTTTGGACAGGGGAGACAGGGGGCTCATCTGGCCGTACAACGTCGAAGTACGACCCAGGCAACACCGCTGATGCGTCGGCCACTCATTCTCCCCAGCGCAATCCTATCCGCAACGTCTTCGCCTCTCTTGCCCCCATGCCAAGACACTTGTCGGCGCTGCGCAGCGCCACGACCAACGGTGCTGCGCGTTCGCCGAGAGGCCCTTTGAGTCCCGGTGTGCCAGGAAACGGCACCACCGTTAACGTCTCGACTTTTTCTCGCAGCGACCTGAGTGCCACACGTGCCGGCCCAGCCACCCCTGGTCTGGCGCCCCTGCGGCTTCCTCCGCCAACGATGGTGGAGCGATCCCATACGAATTTTGTATCGGAGACAACCGGGTCGATCGAGCTCGACGGTACGACAGAGGCCATGAGCGAGCCACCCCTCCTCGAAGCCACCACCAACGGCAATTCACGTGCGCATTCTCTTGTGCAAGATGAGAAGGACAGCCCAAATCCTAAGCAGAGCATTTCACGTAACGTAAGTACCCGCTTTGATGGCGCAGACAAAACGCTGAAAACCACTAAGAAGCCGTGATGAAAGGGGGAAGAAAGCAGAGGAAGAAGTGGATGATGTGGGAGGTAGGGGAAGGGAGACTGCGAGGCTCTCATCTTCTCACAGTTTGTTCTTTTCCTTTTCTTTTCTCTTTTCTCCATCGTGCGCACAGGTCGATGCCCAGACGACAAGTCGGCAGGCTAAACAGCTGCCGCTCGGTCGCTGAGCACATAACATTGTTGGAACTGCGCAGCAGAGGGCCCTTCCCCCTTTTCCCTCTTCTCCTCCGACTTGTGCACCATTGCATGGCTGCCTTAATGATCGACAGTGGATCTTGCGGATAAGAGAGGGAGACGATACGCTTTTTGAAGGTCTTCTTCATTTCTTTGGAAAGGTCTTGGCACACTGTGGAACCATAGAACACAGAGGATAGCAGAAGGTGATTTGATTTGTGATACACATGTTCTCACGTTGTTGTACTTCTTTCCTGTGCTCATGTGCTACTAAATAAAAACGCACATAGTGCCTCATAGCCAAAAAGACAGAAACCCCCAAAACTGTTTCTTTTTTCTTGTTGCTTGTTAGCTTGATTTTAAGCTGCTGCTGATTTCATCCTTTCGCTTTTTTTCTTGACCGCTGCCTTTTCTTTTTTTGTTCTCTTCTCTACATCTACCCAATCTCAGACGTCGTGATCTTTTCAGGGGTAACAAATCGAAGAGTAGTGATAATGATAATAATAAAAAAAAACGAGTTAACGTGCGAGCGCAGATTGAGCTGGTTTCTTTTTCTTTTTTTTACCCCATTTTTCACGGCGCTGTTTCCCTTTTTTTTTCCCATTGCTGTGTACGATTACGCTTTTAGCACGTAAATTATCAGCTCAGTGGGTCGAACTGCCGACTGTGTTATGCGTGGCTATTATTGTTAATTTCGTTTTTTTTTTCTGTATGTCGTGTGTGGCGCAGGTGTGAGTCTTCAACGCACGCACAGGAAGGGAAAAGCTGTTGAGGCGGAAGCAAACGAGCAAAATCGACCTTTGTGCCGTCTTGTGCTGGGAAGCTGCAAAGTCCGGTGCTCGTCAAATGGAAAGGTGTCGCCTCTGCGACAGTGTTTTGTTGGCTTGTCTCCCATCGACTGAACCTCGCTTTTTTGATGTTCTTTTTCCTTTAGTGATGAGATGGGAAGTCACGCACTTTGTCTTGCCTCAACTTTCGTTCTCTTTGCTTCTCTTCATCTTCTTCTCAACGCCTTCCCCCACCTTTCCCCTTTTCCACTACACGTACACAAACACACACACACACACACATTCACATGTCCTTCTTAATTTCATTTTTCATTGTCTCTCGGAGTGCCGAAACTGTACAGTCTACCCATACTAACGTTTTTTTCCCGCTGTGCGTTTTAGGCTCGCCACAATTTGAGTAAGAGCTGGATTTTAGTGTACGCCGTCTTCAGTCACCATCCACCACAGGTACAAACAGCAAGTTTATCAGCACATCATGTTCAAGTATGCATCCGTCCGCTTTGGGCAGCGTCTGCTCCCACGTGTGTTCCTTCGCTTCCCCACGGGCACGCGTCGTGCCGCGGGCTTCGCTACGGGTGTGGCTGCTGGTACTTTCATTGGTGGCGCCACCTTCGTTTTATGCCATCCCGGCGGCGCACGGGTGGAGGAGCCACCGTTTGACATCCGTGGCCTCCGTGCCGATATTGAGGACCTCATCTCGAACAATCTGCCACTGGGACCAGCTCTCGTGCGCCTTGCGTGGCACGAGGCGGGCTCGTTTGACTGCCATAAAAAGGATGGAGCTGCAAACACCGCCTCGATGCGCTTCAAGCCGGAGTGCGACTACGGTGGCAACAAAGGACTCGAGGTTCCACGCGAGGCGTTGGAGCCTCTTAAGAAGAAGTACCCCGATATCTCTTACGCCGATCTCTGGGTGCTGGCGGCGTACGTCGCCATCGAGTACATGGGCGGACCGCGGATTCCATACAGCTGGGGACGCGTAGATGCGAAGGACGGGTCTGTGTGCGGGCCGGAGGGCCGCCTGCCCGACGGTGCGCAGACGCAGAAGCACGTCCGCAGTGTCTTTTCTCGTCTCGGTTTTGACGATCAAGAGACGGTGGCGCTCATTGGTGCCCACACGTGCGGCATGTGCCACCTAGAGTACTCCGGCTTTGTCGGCCCGTGGACACACGATGCAAACGGGTTCGACAACTCCTTCTTCACAGCCCTCCTCGACGAGGAGTGGGAGGTGAACCCGCATGTTGAGCAGATGCAGATGATGGACCGCGCGACGAAGAAGCTGATGATGCTGCCGAGCGACATGGCCCTCATCTTGGATCCCAAGTACCGCAAGTACGTTGAGATGTACGCACAGGATAACGACCGCTTTTGCGCGGACTTTTCGAAGGCGTACAAGAAGCTAACCGAGCTCGGCACCAAAAACCTCCACAATGCCCCAATGCCCGAGAGTGAGTAGGGTTTTTTTATGAAGAGAACAACGAAACGGAAGTGTATGACAACACATGTACTCCCTCTTTTTTACCTTTTCCTTGGGTTTACGTTAATGTGACGGAAAACGGAGAGTTGCGAGTGTCACTGGACCCGTTTCTGTTTTCTGTTGCTGTTGCTTACCTTTTCCTTCCCTCTGTTATTTACGCTGCTGACTTTTTACAGCTGTCCACAACAGCACTTCCTCTTCCCCCTTTTTTCCTCTTTTATTGCTCTCTACTACCCCACAAAGGACCCACGCTGGCACACGGCTTTCTTTTCAGGTGCGAGTATCAGGCGTCTCTGAACCCACATGGGTGTACGGAAAGGAGAGGCGATAATATTAAATCTTACAGCTCGAAAACCGTGCGACGCATTTCATTGACGAGGATAAAACAGCGGGGAAAAAAATCGCTTCGTGAAAGGAGGGTGTACGACTTATTAAAGTTACCACTATTTACTTATTTCTTTTGTTTCTACTATTGCACAAGGCGTTGACACAAGTTTTTGGCGTTTCGATGTTATTGTGGCTGTTTGCTCTCTCTGATATTGCTTTTTGCACTTCTGGTGCTCCCTCGGGAAGACGTACACGAACCTCTATGGCAGGAACAACCACCACAGAAAACGACAGCGTTTTCGGCTTTCTAAAGGATCGACGCTTTAATTCGCAAAGGTTCGAAATGGGTAGAAAAGGACAAGGCTGTACAACTCCATAAGGCATCTTGTTTTCTTTCCCAGCCTCCTTTTTTTTTCAAATCATCTTTCGTGTAGGTGCAGCGCCTCACCTTTTTTTTTTTGGTTCGCCTCATTAGTGCTTTTTTTTTTAAACAGCACCTTATGTCTGGTGACCATGGCTCACATTATTGCGTCGGGAAAGCCAAAGTCCTTCTATTCGTTTTCGTTTTCTATTATCATTCTTCGCTTAGGGTCCGCGTTCAGTGATCCGCGACAGAACGAAAAAGGGCAAACAATACCTCCATAGCAACCTAGAAGTCAAGTAGTCGAATTTTTGGCGTGTGCTGTGGCATTCGACGTACTGCCGAAGATAACCAAATAAGGAGAAGAATCGTTTTCTATATACCATGGCAGTCGCTGAGTGGACTCCACACGCTATCTTACTAACTGTAGAACTGGTGAGCCTTGTGAGTCGAGAGGGCTGTCTTGTACCTTCTTTCACAATCGATTCATAGTGCTCCACATTGCTATTCGTCAGATCGTAGCTCAACCTCTTCGGTTTTCTCGACATGCCTCTCCCCTTTCTTCCTCCCCCTTCCCAAGCCTTTCCGCTCCCCCCTGTTTTTATCATGTGTTGAGTTACCGTTAAAACCCTCTTTTTCTCTCCACGTATACACACGTACGTGCATACACGCTTGCACACTGGCATATTCGATTTCATGTCTGCCCGCTCACTCACTGCCATCGGCATGGAAGAGCATACACGAAAAGGAATCTGTCTTTCCTTCCTTTCTTAACTTTCGCACCACTAAGCTGCACACATATTTTTTCACACACCCTTTCTTCCTCTCTATATAAAACACTTATTTGAGGCGTCACACCCCCGTCTCTCCCGGTGGTCTTTTCGTGTTGACAAGCTCTTATACATCTTGGGCTGAGAGAACAATGCCTGGAGATCACCCCAGTGTCGACCGCGACCCCTACACCGCGGACGTGGACAACATCCTCGATAGCCTTCGCGAGAAAGTCCTGGAGAAGAAGCCGGATGACGTCTTCACGTTTCTCTCGACGACGGCGCTGGAGCTGCAGAAGGACGAGAAGCGGGAGTCGTGTGAACGTATCGTGTCGAAGGTGAGCGATGAACAGAAGAGCCGCGCATTGACGGTGATTGTGCTTGGTGCCAGTGGCGACCTCGCCAAGAAGAAGACGTTCCCCGCCCTGTTCCAGCTCTTCTGCGATGGCTTGCTGCCTCCGCAGGTCAACATTGTCGGGTACGCCCGCACAAAGCAGGAGAATGTGGAGAAGTGGAAGCGTGAGACGCTCGCCAAGCACTTCACCCGGCTCTCGGAGCGCGGCTGCCACGTGGAGCAATTTCTTAAGCACATCAGCTACTTCACCGGGAGCTACGACAAGGTGGAGGATTTCAAGAAGCTGGACGAGCACATCCGCAAGCTGGAGGGCGAGTTCAAGGGGCCGGAGAAGGGCGGCGACCGTCTCTTTTACCTGGCGCTGCCGCCGAGCGCGTTCGCCGGTGCGTGCGGGAGCATTCGCGGTGGCGCGGTGCCTCAGGAGGCCGGCGGCTGGGTTCGTGTGATTATCGAAAAGCCGTTTGGCCACGACGCCGACAGCTCCGCGGAGCTTTCCAAGGCGATTGAGCCCTTCTTTGACGAGTCGCAGATCTATCGTATCGACCACTACCTTGGCAAGGAGATGGTGCAGAACATCATCACGACACGCTTTGCCAACCGCATTTTCAGTGCCATCTGGAACTCGAACAACATCGCGTGTGTGCAGATCACGTTTAAGGAGACGATCGGTACGGAGGGCCGTGGCGGCTACTTCGACAGCATCGGCATCATTCGCGATGTCATGCAGAACCACCTGACACAGATTCTTGCCTTGCTGGCAATGGAGAAGCCTCGCTCCCTCGACGCGGAGCACATCCGTGACGAGAAGGTGGCTGTGTTGAAGTGCATCGCTCCTATCAAGAAGGAGGACTGCGTGCTGGGCCAGTACACCGCCGCGGCGGACGGGTCGATGCCCGGGTATCTGGAGGATGAGACGGTGCCGAAGGGCAGCACGTGTCCCACCTTTGCCGTGGTGAGGCTTCACATCAACAACGACCGCTGGGCTGGCGTGCCTTTTATTCTCAAGGCCGGCAAGGCCGTGGAGCAGAAGTACGTTGCCATCCGCATCCAGTTCAAGGACGAGATTCGCCCCTACGGCGACGCGGCCCAGCGCAACGAGCTGGTGATCCGCGCCCAGCCATCCGAGGCGATGTACATGAAGATCACGACCAAGATGCCGGGCCTCAACGAGGATCTGCGTGAGACGCATCAGACGGAGTTGGACCTCAGCTACCACTCCCGCTTTAACGTGCACTTGCCTGACGCGTACGAGAGTCTCATCAACGACGCCCTTCGCGGCAACTCGACCAATTTTGTGCGGAAGGATGAGCTGGACGTGGCGTGGCGCATCTTCACCCCACTGCTGCATCAGATCGACCGCGGTGAGCTGCACCCAATCCCATACCAGGCCGGCACCCGTGGCCCGAAGGAAGCGGACGATTTTATCCTGGAAAGCGGCTTCAAGTTTCAGAAGGGGTACCACTGGCTCGCTCCTAACAAGCTGTAAGGTGAAGCATAACGACACTGGGCGCGTGGTGTGCGTGTGAGCGCGCGCTAACCACACCCACACTTCGTGATTAGAAGGAGGAAAGGGGAGGAGGTAGGGGAGCGAGAATCGAAACAGCAGTGCTAGCAGTGCCTGGGAGTGTCACTGGGTGTCTGCCTAACATGAGTGAAGCGCTTTATTTTTGTTTGCTTCTCTCTCGTTTTACACTATTTAGCGCTCTCGGTTACGGTCCTTGTCTTCTTCTTTCTGCTGCCTCGTGTGATTCCTCTCTCTTTCTTTCGTTCTCTTGGAGATGGTGTAGCCGAGGCTCTTTCAGAGTTTGGCGGAGGAACGCAATAACCACAGCTTTTCGTCTTTGTGCAGATTCTGATTTTTTTTTGTTTGTGTTAGGTTAGGAGAGACAAGAGCTCAAAAAGCGAAAAGCCCTCGCTGCGTTTGTCTGCGCGCGCGTCAGGGTTACTGAGGCTGAAGGAGACTTATTTTCTCGCTTCTTTTTTTTTTTCTATTCTCTTGGAATGGTGTCGACTCTTTCATGCCCCCTTTTTTTTTCTTGCGCTTCTGTCCTTTTTTATTTTGCTCTTGCCTTGAACCACGGGAACGCAGAAGGGGCAACTGATTTGTGAGCACTGGGAAGGGGGGAGAGTGTGCTTTCTGTTGAGGGCTGCAGGGCAGTACACGTCGAAAAAGGCAACCCCTATTATTATTTTCTGATAACGGACGCGATCTCTGGCAACGCCTGTCCTCTCTCTGAGAACTTTTTACGACTACGGATAAAAACAAACGTCGGCTCAGCAGCGGCGTGTGTGCGTGTGCCGAACTTTTTCCCCGGCGCGAATTGCAGAGTCACACTATCTTCACTATTTAACTGTTTTCTTCGGCTCCCGCTGATAAAACACATATACCGATACATATATATATATACATATATACATCATGATTATGGGACTCCTTGAGATCGCTCCCTTTTTGCTCATTATTTGTTTATACACCCCTGACAAATACGCCTTTACGGGAATGATCATGATGAAAAAACGAATTCTCTCTTTATAATATATATGTATATATGAGTATATGAGAATAAGAAGCTGGCTACACCCAGGTTGACAGCGATGCGATGAAAACACGAACGCGAGGGAAAAGAGGGAAGGGGGGACAGGGGGAGGGAGGATAGAAAGGAGCGTGTAAAAGGAAAACACAAAAAATGGCGACTGAAACGCAAGCTTTCGGACTCGGTGCTCCCCAGCAGCTTTTTTTTTTTCTCTCCCCCTTTCATGTAATGAGAAAGGAGGAATACAAAATAAAAAAACAAAAAGTAGTTTTGTTGTTGCTTCGGGTGCACAGTGGGCCACATGAGAGAAAGACAGACTCAAGGGCGGGCAGCTGTTTGCGTCCCGACCTCCTTCGCTATTCGCCTTCGCTCTCTCTCTACCTGTAACTGTGTTGCTCTGCCAACGAGGTACTTTCTCTCCCCTCTTTTCCTCCCTTTAGTTGTTTTTCTCTGACCGATCTCCTCTCTTATGGCTCTCCCCCTCCCCCGCGTTGCCCAACACGAGCTACGTGCCTGCGTTTTTCTTTTCGCTTTCTCTTTCTCGGTGCTGCTGCCAACTTGGAAAAAAAAGGTTGTTTCTTCACCCCAACCTCTGTTTCCTCATCTGTCTACGCCACGTTCTTGCAGCTGCCCAGTCAGCCAACATGGTCAGTGCTGACGGCTCGTACTCGCTCAATGAGAGTGCGAGAGACGACGCAGCGAACGAAAGCCGCCGCCTCGAGTCATCCCACGAACCCTGTAGCAACGAAGCGGAAGGCAACCAGCTTGAAAGTGGTGCTTTGCATAAGGGGGAGCCTGCCGAGGTGCAGGTGCGGCAGGCTCCAGCGGAGGAGGTGGTGGAGCGGAAGCACGAGAACTTCTTCATAGTTTATCTTCGCCGTCTAAAAGGCGCTGGACAGGCGGCCCCCTCGTTCTGGGCACCCAGCTGGGATGGAATCCCCGCTTTTCTCTTTACGGCCATCTGCCTAGAGGTGCTCGCTGTCATTGAGGCGTTTGGTCTGCAGCCTTACGACAAGGGTCTCCTCTCCTACCTCCCCTCATTCGGGGCCTCCTGCTGTATGGTGTTCTGCCTTCTCACCTCGCCCGGTGCACAGCCGCGCGCGCTGATCCTCACACACATCTTTGGCGCCTTTTTTGGGGTGTCGTGGGCCCACATCACGAATCACCTCCCAAAGCCGCTAAGCCAGCAAATCGCTTGCGCATTTGCGGTGGGCATGATGACGGCTCTTATGATGCTGTTTGGTGCACTGCAGCCGTCAGCGTCTGCCACGACGTGTCTCGCTGCTTTTCACCTCTACGGCCAGATGCGTGATCAAGGCTTCATGTTTATGGTAACACCCGCCACGTTGGGGCCCTGCGTGATTGTATTTTTGGGGATTCTGCTGAACAACCTTATTCCCTGGAGACATTGTTATCCTGTGTGGTGGTAGCCACGGACAGGGAGGGCACACCCACATGCCCCCCTAGGCAAAGAGGGAGAAGAAAAGAAGAAGCAGTCGTGCTTTTCTGTTTCTGTCTCTTTTTTTTTCTCTTCCAGCTGCGCTGTCCTCAAACGGTGATGAGCGGGAGGGAAGACGCTGCAGTGCTAAATCCACTGCGTCACTTCCAGCAATCGTTTTGATGATGATCTCTCTGTTGCTCGCTCTGCTTTTTTTCTTCCGTTCAAGATCGACCTGCTTCTATTGTATACAGCACAACGCAATTTCTAGTAACATCTTTTCCCCACAGCTCTGTGATCTTATCTTCTTTTTTGGGTCCTCACAATTAACTTCTCTTTGCGTGTGCACGCACGGCACTGTTGCTTACCTTTCTTCCAGTGCATTTCGTTTCTCTTTCACACATACGCGCATTTTGTGCACACTTTCAGTGCAATTGTGCCTGTACGTCTGGCGGGAGAGAAAGAGAAAGAGAGAGAGACAGCTTTTACTGCCACAACAGCTTTCTGTGGTTTGTCCTGACACCTCACACTCCCCCCCAAAAAAAAACAAACAAACAAGAAAGACGCAGCGATACCACACCAACGGATATGTCGCTCTTTTCGTTTTCGTTTTCGTCTCCTTCATGTTTGTGATTTTCTTTTTTCTCCTTTGACACCAATACGGCAAATGAAGAAGAGAGGCAAACACGAAAAAAAAATGGGAGGCTCCGCTGTCAGAGACGCGTGACACTGCCGCAACAACAGCGCCTCACCTCTTCATGAGCGCAGGCTTTTTCCCCCCCTTTCTTCAACCTGTTTTAATGAACTAATAAAACAACTGTATTTGCCTTTACGCATCACCAATCTGTGCTGTTTCCTTTACGGGAGCACAGGGTAGTACACACACGCACTCACTCACTCAAAAAAAAAAAAGAAGAACATCTAAGTGATTGTAACGCTGAGTCTCCGAAGCAAGGAGGAAAGCTCGCCTCTTGCTTTCCACACTCCGAAGCGCGTGCTGATCATGTTAAAGAAAAGCAAATAGCCGGAGACGGCATTGCGCCGGCCTGTTGTTTCCCTGTTTTGCTTCTTATTTATCTGTCTACCTACCTATCTATTTTCAAGTCGGGCTTTTTTGTTTCCCTCCCGCTTCGAAGACGTGTGGGATGGCTGTTTTCTTTTGCAGGCCTTACTAGTAGGTCTTCAGATGAAACCGTTGGTTGAGGTCGAATTTAAACTCCCTCATTCTATCCCCGGGCTAGCCGGAGGCTTTTTTTTTTAAGAACGACCAGGGAAGAGGTAGGCATTCCCTTCCAAAATACCTTTTGTTTTCAACACGAGCTGGGCGTGACGCGCGGCTCTTGGGACATCTTCAACGGAAACGGGTGTGCGTAGTACCGAAGCGTGGAAAGCACAGAAAAACAAAGCAAAGCAAAAAACACTCTTACCTATGACTTTTTTCACACCTGTTGAACCCAACTCTTTGATGCATGCGTGTGTGTGTGTGTGTGTGTGCATGTTTATGCGGTTTATTCTTTTTCCACGTCCTGCTTCTTCTCATTTGGCTAACCCTCTCTTGTTTTTTTTTTTCTCTCTACTGCTGCTGTTGCTTGAACGGGCGGATATCACATCCGCCTGGTCAACGTGGGTTGCTGTTTACACATACGTGTGCGTATGCGACTTCGCTGAGGTGTTTGCTTTCGTGGCGGCTTCCAGTGCGGCAGGTCTGCGTGAGGTAGCCCGCATCCACGCTGTTGCCACCACCAGCTACGTCGAGCTTCGCAAGCGTGCTGTCGTCTTCACTTGTGCTTTTTCTTTTTGCTGAAATCGGACATGTCATCTGCTGGGGACAAGTTCTGGAAAAGCGTCTGCCGCGATGCCACCCACACCTCGCCAGCCCGGCCATGCGGAGGGTGACGATGCTGGAAACGCGCAGCGCGATGATGCGTTTGTGGCGGTGCCACCCAGCCATGTTGAATCGCGGCTCTCCGTCGGAGAGGGCGGCATGGAACTCTCAGCGTCGGAGCTTTCTGACCGCCCGCTGCGTGAGCTGAGTGCGAGCGAGCTTTCCTCCAGTCCCGCCCACGAGCCCTTCACACGACTCGACAGCGATCGAAACGCCGCAGCGGGCGAGGAGAGCGGATCGGAGCCGGCCCCACAGCCAGCCCCTGAGGGAAAGAAGGGGGTCAAAGCCCCGCACGGCTGGCCGTCGATAAAGCAGTTTCCGCGCTGGTACTGGAGCCGCGTGCTTGGCTTTGACGAGTCGCTCGACGTGTACGGCTTTTACCCCTCGTGGGATCAGCTGATCGCCTTCGTCTTTACGGCTCTCACGCTGATGGTGATGGGGCTTATCGAGCACTACGGCATTCACCCTCTTCTCAACCACACACTGTCGGTCTTTCTGCCCGCCTTTGGCGCCTCCTGCACCGTCGTGTTTGCAGTTCCCAAGGCACCCATCGCACAGCCGAGAAACGTCATTGTTTCTCACGTGTCGGCGGCGATTATTGGAACGGCGCTGACGAACGCATTCCGCTCCGTTAGCGAGCAGCCGTTCGGCCAGCACTGCGCCGGTGCGATTGGGGTCCCCCTGCATTTAGTGTTCATGATGTTCACCAACACGTTGCACCCTCCTGCCAGCGCCACCGTCATCTCCGCAGCCACGGCGAAGATCAACGCATACTATCAGGATGAGGGGTTTCTGTTTGTGATCACACCCGTCCTCTTCGGTGCCGTCTTCACAACGGTCTTCTCTTGGCTGCTGAATAATCTAGTGCCGTCGCGGTCGCCTTATCCGCAGTATTGGTAGCGTCGTTTTTTTTTTCGGGGAACGAGCGTATGCAAAATGGGGAAGGCAAACTCTCGCAGTCCCCCTTCAAACGGTCTCCCCCTCCTGCAAGGCGACACGACCACAAATCACAAAAATGCCCGTTAAATATACATGCCTATATATCTAGCCCTAGTAATAGGAGTAATCACCACCATAGCTGTGGTGCCTTAGTTTAGTGTGTGTTCTCACGCCCCTGCGGGGAGTTTTTTTGCGATGTGTTTATGCGTACAGGTGTGTATGGGTGTCGCATTAGGTCCTACGCACATTTAGCTGTTGAGTCTTAAAGTGACTCCGTTTGTCTAAAAACAGCGTTTTTTTTGTACGCTCCCATGCTGCTGCTCTTTTGCTTTCCTCTTTTCTCCTGTCATTCTTCAAGGGTATTCAGTAGCAGCAGCAGCACCTAAATGACACGCGACACTTATGAATGCTGGAAGCTAAACTGAATCCACTGACTCTAAAACCCTCCGTCTTTCTTCTCACCTCCTGTTGACGCGGCAGCACTAAGATCTGCAAAAACGAACGTCAAGAGGGAAGCTTGTGGTGTCGCTCTCAGGTTGTTGCATTCTATCGTTCTTCAGCTTCTCACCGTCAAAGACTGGTAACGAAGTACCAGTGCTATGAGCGGATGTAGGAGGTCCTAGCAGCTTACAAATCTTCTATTGTGCTTGTTATTACACAAGTACGCCGGACTAACACACACACACACACACATTTAGAAAGGAACAATGGCTGGTATCGACGGCAGTGCCATCCCACCACTGCAGGCGTTCTCATGGCTGAGCGCGCGCGCGTTTGACACCGGCGCGTCGTTCTCCACAACACCGGCGCTGAAACTTCTTGGGCAGTACCTGCACTCGCAAAGCTGTAACCCAAGCGAGGTGGAGGCGTTACGACAGTGGGATCAGCAAGTTAACCGCGGCGCCGTCGTACTCTACGACAACGGCGTTGACCTTGAGACGCTCGAACGCACCGTCACCTCAAAGGCAGCTGCGGTACGTGCGGTGCTGGATGAAAACAAAGGGAAGACCGCTCTCATGACCAGCACGGTGTCCGGCGCGGCCGCTGCAAACCGCGCCGGAGCCCCGCCGGAGAGTACTAGTCGGGGACCGATGACCTCCTTGGTGCAGTGGTGGCATCTTGGTGGCTCAGGCAGTCCGTGGAGCTTTGCGTTGCACCAAGACGTCAATGAATCACGGCAGCATGCCCAGGAGGGGGATTACTGTTTTTCCTGTCTGCGCGATGTGATGGACTTGATCGGGCCTTTCTTGAACACCATGCGGTGCGCCGCGGCACTCGGCGCTGAGGACGCGGTGAGTGCTGCCTATGTGAATGGTGCTGCCTACGTCAGCAGTGGGTGTGCACGCAGCGAGGCGACTTCCATCTTCGCGTCACTTGAGCTCGGACGCACCCTTGTGACGCTGTCCTTTGGCACACGCGCCGGCGTAGCAGGCGTGGCACGGGCACTGCAGGCGGCCCGCCCCTTCGAAGAGCTGCGACGGATGACGGGCCTGCTGGACCGATTCGACATGAAGGAGGATAATACGCAGGAGACACATCGGCCACCGTCAACCACCGACTCGACTTCAGGGACGCTTATGAAAGCCCAGGCGTACTGGCGCCTTGCGGTGTCGTACAGCGTCTTCTTTCACACCGTCGCCGCCTACCTGGATGGCATCAAGGGCAACTTTGAACAGTTCGCAGCGGCGGTGTTGGGAACTGGCGAGGGGCAGCAGGCCGGCTTGTGTCTGTGGGGAGCGTCACGGTTTCCTTTTCTCGCTTTCGCAGTCGCAGAGAACAATAACGCTGCCGCGGCGGCGGGGCGTGGTGGTGAAATTAACCGAGACGCATCCAACGCACCGGCCACAGTGCACACGCGGCTCGCCACCTTATTTCCTTCATCCAGCTCCCACGTGATCGGTGGGGGAGCGGATTACTACCTAGCCGAGTACAAACCCCTGGTGACGCAGGTCATTGCACCGGCGCGGGTTTTCAGCACCCTGCTGATTCTCTCTGCGGTGGCCACGTTGCCGCTGCAGGTGGTGACGCGGCACCTGCCGTTGTGGGGGGAGCTGCGAGAACTGTATGAGAACTGTGAGGAGTTAGAAAGCGTACTTCGCGCGCTGCAAGAAGGCCAGCTGGGTGTCGCGTGGCGCTCATCCAACGCAGCGGCGACGACATATCTTGTCAACACACCCTATCTTCCGTCAGCGGTGATGGACAAACTGCTTGAGGGGGTGAAGAGGGCGATTTGCTTCCATTACCTGAACACTCGCGGTGCCGTAAGCATGGCACACGCTGCAAAGGATCTTTGCTTTGATTCCACGGAGGAGTTTGCGCATGTCGTTACGGGTCTCATACGCGATCAGTTCATCGATGCACGGATCGACCTCGTCAACAGGAAAGTTCAGCTCCAAAAAGAAGGATCGCGCCACGGTGATGACGGCGCTGGTACGGAGGAAGCCGCGGCTCGTGCGGTGCTTGGTCTTTCAACGTTAGAGATGCAGTTCACGTGCATGTCGGCCGAGCGCAACTTGATCTTTGTGCCTGCGAGCTCAGGAGACTGACGCAGCGGGGATGTGGTCCTTTTTTTTTCTCTGTGATGCGCGGATCTCGCTTGTTCCTCGTGGTGTGGCGGCGGTCTTGTGTTTGCTATTATTCGTATGGTGCAGCGGTGTGCTTCATCTGCAGCTAAGAGTCTTTTTTTTTGGTTGCACTATCTCTTTTTCTTTCTGTGCCACCACAGCTGAGTTTGTTGAATAAACCGGAATACTCGAACGAAAAGAAAAGAAAAGCGAGAACGATGAGTAGAACTGACGAGTAAGACATCAAGAGTGGCAAACTCAAGGCGGGATGATGTCGTACACTCTCTTCAGAGACTCGTTTGATATGACGCGCTCTTTTTTGAGCAGGTAGTGAGGGCTTGGGTGCGTGTGTGGGAAAGCCTGTTTTACGCCAACCACTGCACGGCTCCACCGCTCCCTGTGCTCGTTCTCTCTCTTCATTTTTTCACGTACGTTGACTGACTTGTATGTATGTGTGCTTGTATTTAGATCCTACTCCTGCGCTCTCATCTCCTCTTCGTTGTGCAGTCACATCGAGAAGCCATAAGAATCGAGAAGACAGAAAAAAAGAAAAAGATCCAACTCCTATTCTGTCTTTGATCGTTGGTTGGGTGTGCGTGTGTGTGTGTGCCCACGCGGGAAGACTGCAAAAGCAGAGCACACAACGAAAAGAAAGAGCGATTTGCCTTTTCATCGTCTCCTCTGCTATTGCACGCCACGGTGTATGCACACGAGTCATAAGGCTTCTCATCGCCTTCTTTCATTATCTCGTTTTGTTATTCACTGCTGCTGTTTTTTTCTTTTTCTGGTGCTTTCATGTCGATTTGCAGCGACAGGGACGGAGGCGGCGCGTCGCCGTCGTCGACGTTGTCCTCTTCTTCCTCCGCCTTGCCTCTCGACCGCTCAAGAAAACGCAGCAGGCTGGATCACAGGCGCACCGTCGATGACGACGATGGTGACAAAGGCTGCGATGACGACGGGGACTACGGAAGCTCGATTAACCCTCTTTTTGTGGCGTCCGGACCGCGAGGCGGTGCCATCAGTGCCCACAGCGCCGCCGCCGAGCTCGAAGCTCTTGCTGATATGGTGGATGATGGCGTGTACCACGTGCTGAGACAGGCGTGGGACGAGGTGGCCGTCCCTGCGGACACGTACTGGAGCAGTCCACAGCACCTTTGCATGGGTAGCAACGCTACCACTACGGCGCTGCTGCGCGGGGACGCGATAGCTGCACTCTCCCTCCCTCCCTCACTGCCACCCCCGCGCATTCCAAACCCGCGCCAGCTGATGGCCTCGTTTTACCCTGCACGAGTCGAGGCCTTGGCGGCTCGCGGGTATCAGCCGCACCGTGGTCTGGTGCCGGTGGCGGTGGACCGCAAAGGCGGCAAGGGAAGTAAGATGTTTAACGTGCTGACAAGGTGGGGGGAGGGCAACTCCGCTGGCATCTCACATCCGCAGGCCGCGGAAGGCGAGACAAGGAGTCGTGGGAGCCCTCGTCAGCGCATCAGCGCCGTGGCGCAGTTCGTTGAGGCTGTTCCGTGCGTGACGGATCGAAATCTCTACGTCCTCGTTGATGAAGGCGGCCCCGTGGATCCGTACTTTGACGTGGACTTCACCTACACCGCTGCTGCAGACGACGGCGGCAGCAGCAGCAACGGCGGCGACACGAAGTTGTCGGTGCTTTCCGCCATCGTCGGTACCTGTGACAAGGCGACTGCCACTGTCGGCGTTCTTGATGTGGAGGTGGTGGAGACGGCATTGCTGCGGGTCTTGCGCAGGCTTCGCGATGAGGTGCAGCAGACGTGGAGCACGCGAGTGGAGGAGTGCCTCGTGCTGACCAGTAGTCTGCAACTGGGAAGACAACTCAGCGCAGCGGCGCCGAGACAATCCGCGCTGGAGCAGCTCAAGCTTAGTTTCCACGTTCATTTTCGGCTTGCAAATAGGACTGCGGTAGAGTCGGTGACAGAGCTGCATGCGTTCATGGCCGCCCTTCGCTCGAGGCTGCAAAACACACAACACAATTGTGCCTCCAGCAACTCTGCCGAAGAAGTCGAGGCAGCGAAGGAGGCAACGCTGCTTCTGAGCTGTGTGGACTTCGGCGTGTACACGCGGTGGCGTGCGTTCCGCCTCCCCTATAACGTGAAGGCCCCTGAGAGCCACGGTGTCGCAAAAATGCTGGCGGGCGGTGCGGGGGACGAATTGCTGGCGGAACAGCTGAACAAGCTTGGCATCTCACTACCGGATGTTCATGTAGGAAGCGCTGCACCGGCAGTTCTTCAGAGTGTGGTGTTCGCGGCTGACGTGGAGTTGCAGAGAAGACAGCGGTATCTAGTTGAGAAGCTGATGTTGTCTTTCCGGAGCCTTCTCCCGCTGCTCCCCGGTGCGACTCGGATTGCCTCGGCGAAGCTTCGAGAGTTCCTTACCGACGTGACCCCAAAGGAGGTGTACGCGGCCGTGACGCGGAGCACGACGGCCTCGTCGCCGTTCTCGTCCTCAGCGCCGGCGTCTAGCGACGCCATCAGCGCGTGGGTGATGGATATGGCCTTGATTTCGCGCGATTCCACCGATTTTCAACCCCCGGGGTCATCGAACCTCACCAACGCAGCGAGCGGCAGCGAGGGGGCTGCAGACGTCTTTCGTCTTCTCCAGTATCGGTCAGGGAAGGCGGCTGAGTTGTCGTTGGTGCAGGTACAAGATCTCGGGAGTCCATTCGATGTGCCGATGCCACCGATGCCACGCAGCATTCGTGCGCGAGTGGAGGACAAGGAGGTGAAGCGGTTGTTGGCGGAGGTATTTTGGTGCATCGCACCGGAATACGGGCCCGTCGCCCGGTCGGCGGGGACGAGCTGGGAAGGGTCGGAGACGCACGTGCCAAGTGCCGCCATCACACCCGAGCGCATCAACGCCCAGTTCGAGGAGTCCATTCGCGCCTACTACGTCTTTCAGAAGCAGAACAAGTTCTGCATGCGACTGCAGCGAACCCACAAAGCCACCTACGCACAGCTGTACCTGACGTTCGGCTCGATCAAGCTGCGCTGCTATTCCAACGACTGCTTTGACCGCTGCTGCATCATTCCGTGGGAAGCGCCGGAAAACCCCCAATCCGTCCCGCAGCATCACGCCGGGTACCCGAAGTTTAATCGCCTTGCAGAGATCCACCGGTCTCTTTTTCCACCGCTGCCTGCAGGTGAGCTTGTGCGCCGCTACGGCACCGCTGTGCTGCACCATCAGCCACAGCAGCCGTTGTGATTAGACGCGTGCTCGTTGAAGCGCTTCTTCTCTGCTTTTGGGCAAACCAACGGGAAACACAAAGCTGAAGAGTGAAATGTACGAGCGAGAAAGACGTGACGGTAGAGCTCATCCCTGCTGTGATCTTTTCTTTTTTTTTTCCCTATGGCGCTCTGTCCCGTCACTCTCACTTTTTTTTTTTGGGGTACACTACACAGATAGATTTTACCTCATCTCCACCCTGGGCATTCAAGCAGTGGACAACAACAAAAAGAGGAAGAGGAACAACACTATCGCACAACCCCCCTTGCTGATCCATTTCAACGTGACCCCAGTTGTTCTTCACCCTCAAGGGGAGTTGATTATCTCATATCGTATCAAAACTCCAGCAGCGGAAGTTGTCGTCGTTAGTGCCGAGAACGACTTGGTTGACCCACAGTCAATAAAGCAAAATAAAAAAAGAAAAAAGACAAAAACAACGGCCACAACAGCAATCAATGTGTGCATGTATGGTTGTGTGAGCTTCAACGTACACTAACCCGCTCAATCGGCTGTATTCATCCCTGCTGCAAGCACCTTTTTTCTGTCTATTAGCCCCCTGTTTTGTGGCGCAGTCCCTCTCCCCGCATCTATTGCCTCTCCCTTTTCTCTTTCCGTGTCTCCGCCTCTTCATCTCATTAAAAAAAAAAGCAAAACACAAAACGGAACTTCAACATCAACAATTACAGCGACTGAATTCCTTTTGAGTGCTTCACTACTTACGTCAGCCCACTCTAACGCTTTCTAATCTCGCTTTCTCTGTCTCGCTACTCTTCACCTTCCTCCCTAAAAAAAAAGGATGAAGATTGTGCTAATGGGTGCCCCCGGCTGCGGTAAAGGTACGCAGAGCCCCTATGTGCAGGAGCGCTACGGGCTGTGCCACCTCTCCACCGGCGACTTGCTGCGTGACGCGGTGACGCGCAAGACGGCGAATGGCTTGCTAGCCCGGGATGCGATGGAAACCGGAAAGCTGGTGAGCGACGATATCGTTTTTGGCATCGTGAAGGACAGCATCAAGAACCCGGAGTGCCGCTACGGCTACATCCTAGATGGCTTCCCCCGCACGCTGAAGCAGGCACAAATGATGGAGGAGGCCGGCGAAAAGGTAGACAAGGTAATCGAGTTCAACGCACCGGACGACGTCATCCTACAGCGCACGAGCGGGCGTTGGATCCACAAGGCGAGTGGACGCACCTACCACGATGTCTTCCGTCCCCCAAAGAACCCCGGTAAGGATGACATCACTGGCGAGGAGCTGTACCAGCGCCACGACGACCGTCGCGAGGTATGCGAAAAGCGTCTTGACATCTACAAGCGCGAGACCCGGCCGCTCGCGGAACACTATAGTAAGCTCGGGGTGTACACAATGATCAACGCCAACCGCACCATCGACGAGGTGCGCAAGAACATTGCAGCTCTCCTCGACCCTATCGGTATTGCCACTGGGCTGAAGTAGTGTCATCAGGGGGCGAGTGAAAATGGACGGGAGGAAGAACAAAAAAACGCTAGGAGAAGGAGGTGGCTTTTCTTTTCTTGATATAAAGCGAATTCTGGAATAGGAGATATCGCACACTACGGAAGTTTAATGGCGCCGGGTTTTTTTTTTTCTGCATACCTTGCCTATTTCTCTCTGTGCGTGTGTGCGTGTTTGTTTGTGTTTGTGTCTGTCCCTCCCTTTTTGTTTTGTTTCCTTTTTTTTTTACCTGGTCGAACATTGAGGGTGTGGCAGCATAGAGTACGGCGTGTATTGTCGTAGGTCACCGTTCTTCAGCTCTGCGCCTCTTTCTGCACACCTGAGTAGAAAGAAAGATGTGACGGAGAAACAAACAAACACGAAAGGAAAAACAGCATTGACATCCGCGGCGTGTTGGGACATTATTATTATTATTTTTTAATGTTGGAAGAAGCCACTTTTATGATTGTGTGTAGTAGTGTAGTGTATTTCTTTTCGTGTTTTGTAATATATTTCTCCTCTCCTCGGGTGTTTATCGCACTTGCTTTTTTTTTTTTGCTAATTACTGTTGCTGTCGTCGTCGTGGCTCGCACCACGGAGTTTCGTAGAATGGGAAAGGTGAAAAGGGGGTGAACGAAGCGATGTAACACCTGCGAAGGAAAAAAAGGAATAGGAGGTCAAAAGAAGAAGATAGTGTGCTCTGTGTGTTGGGATGGGAGAGGAGAACCTTAAAAAAAAAAGCCGGGTATCGCGTGCAGCTCGAAAAGGAGAGAACAAAGAGAGCAAAAGAATCTTTTTTGTTTTCAAGTCAGACATAAATGCAGTTTTTTCCCCCTTCTTTTTCCCTTTGGCTTTCTCGTCATTCTCGGTTTCCTCCCATGCGCATTTCGCCTCACACTCAATACGCTTTTCTTATCGGCTTGCAGTGCTTCTAGCGTGTTGTTGGTGTGTTCTCGTGAGCGCTCTTCTTGTTTCTGTACCAGCGCTTTTCGTTTTCCCTAGAAACGGCTTCCTTTCCTTCCCCTGCAAAAAAAAAAAAACGATGGTGTAGAATGCTAAAGCAGAGGTAGACTGACAGCGCTTTCTTTTTTGCATATAATACTCCTTTTTCATATCTCTTTTCAGCCTCTTTGCTTTCATTTTTGGCGCCTCACTGCACAACAGCCCCCTCTCAAGGGGTACCACCATAGACGAATTACTGCGATGAATGCGGTGTGACCGCAGCGTCGCCTCGCGGCCTACTCGGGTATTTTTCTTTTCTTCTAGCGTTCTTCTCATGTAGGCGCTTTACATCTCTTTCTAGTGCTCGCTTGACACGCCTCCTTCGCCGTGTTTTGTTTCTTCCACACAAGTGCACTTAGGTGAAAAGAGGGAGAGACAGGAACAAACACACCTACACACATGCAGGTGTGCCAGGCACGGATTGAATAATTCCCACGAAGGTAGTTAAGCACCTGCGCACTTGAATAGAGACAAAGGTGTGGCAAGGAAAGATGCTCAAGTGCCCCTTTTCTGCGTGGTGAAAAAAGAGGAAGAAAATAGGATGACTAATAGAGAGAGAAAATGCAAAAGAGGAGGCTAGTGATGGAAAGGAAAACCTATCTTCTCTTTTTTTAATGGTATCGAACACCCATGACGCAAGTATGAGGCAAATAGGACTGACAAGACAAAAGGTAGAGGGGCGTGCGCTTTTTTATCTGTTTTAGGTACGAGCGTACTACACCCTCCCCGTCGTCACGGTGGTACGGGCAGGGATTCCCCCTTCTTCTCCCTCTTTTTCTCCCTACCGATCGCAAACATATATTTTTCAAGTTTTTTTTTCATCTCTTTAGGTTGTCGTTTTGCCTTGTGTTTCTCTCTCGCCGGTTAGTTGAGGAAGGACAGCACCGTTATTTGATGATGCATTGCGGTGCTGTTTTTTTTCTCTCCGGTTCTCTCTCTTTTTTTCTTTGTGTGTTTTCTCGTTCGCCATGATCGTACGTTTGTATCACCTACTCCTTTTCTTGTGTCTTTTCTCTTTTCGTTTTCTCTACTTTGCAGCTACGCATTTCATGGATAAGGCGCAATTTGCGTGTTTGTGGACCGGAGCGTCTCTCGGTCTTCTCTCCAATTAGCTGTTTTTCTCTCTTTTTTCCTCTTCGCTGGTTAGCCTGCCGCGCAACGTACATCCTCATTTTTTTTTGTTTTGTTTTGCTTTTAATTACGGAGGCATTTTGCTCTCCACACAGTTTTTTCTTTTTCTCTCATCTGTTTTTGTGCTTTGCTTTTTGAGTTTCTCGTCCTAATACCGTTTTCTCTTTGCCTCACCTATGCTCTTTTTTTTTTCTTTTGATTTCTCTCTCATTGGCGAGCGGCTCACACAACCTTGGAGCGTTGGAAGAGGATGTTGTGCATATCTCTCTCCTTCCTTCCTTCCTTCATGTTTTGTTAACTTCCCTCCGTTTTTCGGGCTTTTTAACGAGGGCAAGAACAAAGCCGCGAATAGGCGCTCTCTTGCTTTGTTATCTTTGTGCAGTGGTGTGTTGCGGGGATGGCTGCGGTGGGCAGCGCTCGTGTGCTCTCAACGAGGGGCTTGAGACATATCTTTTTTTTTTAGTGTGCGTTTTTTCAAAGCGATTTCTCTCCCCAAGCGTACCTCACATGTTCTCTCTCCCTCTTTGAAGGAACCAAATGGAGAAAAGAAGCAAGCAGAGAATTATGGAATAATAAAGGAAAGAGGGAAATGAAACGCTCTGGTTGTGCAGGATAGCTGTGATCCACGCACACGCGTTCACACACGCACACAAGCACACACATGCACACACACCCACATACATACTGTAATCAATAAAAGTAGGAAGTTCCAGCAGCAAGGACAATCGTCGGCGCAGGGAAGACAATAGCGTCTCTCTCTCCCTGTCTCCCTTCCCTTTCTTTTTCTTGAATGAGGAGGTTTCAGTTTTAAAACCTCATGAAGAAACACCCTCGCAATGTAGACACCCTCTCTCCTTCCCGTATGCTACTAGTGAGGAAGGCCGACTGTAAGCTCTCCATTACGGGCTCCCCCTGAAAAAGTGCGGTGGCCGAAGAAAAAGAGGTAAGACAGCCACGTTACCTGTTGGCCTTACCATAACTCTGAGTAACTGAGCTGAATCGCTTCTTGAAGAAGACAACCCACACTTTATCAGCCCTCTCACTACTTTTCCTTTGCATTTCTCTTTTTTGTTCTCTCCTAAAACTGATCGAGCTCCCTACCTCTTTCTATTTGCTCCGGGGACACCGCTACCACAGCCACTCATCAACAGGTTTACTGAAATAGTTCGATCATCAGGGTTGGTCTGAAGGCCCTCCTTTTCTTTTTTGACTGCCGTGAAAGCACCGAAAAAAGACTGACTTCTCGGTTTCTGGGCACCGCTTCAAAGCAACAACCACCGCAAGCAGGGTAAAAAACGTCACTTTTCTGTGGATAATCACATTGTCTGAAAAGCTGAAGCGCATTTTTCTGGTTTTCCTTTTTAGCTTCGCTCCTCATAGCTCCACACACCGGAGGGCAACACCAACACCATTGTTTTGTGGTGGAAAGCCAATAATTCTTGCGTGTGTGTTCCCCAAAACAAAACCATACCCACACCCACGCACGAGGAAAAAAAAATACGCAGGAAAGGCTGAAACTACCGCCTACATTCCCTCCTTCTTCATCTTCTCACTGCAACCTTCTTCACTTCTCGTTGCAGGCTGTTCACTCTTTCTCTCGCCGTGGACAGGTGACTGCAGGGGCAAATGAAAATTGTAATTGAGGGACCGCCGCAGGGTGGCAAGACCACCGTCGCCTCCGTTGTAAAGGAGCGCTACGGGCTGTGTTACGTCTCCACCAGCGAGGCGGTACGCAACGCAGTGCACCTCGGTAACAGTGTGCATAGCGCTACCCTTAAGCGGCTCATCGATAGTGATGAGCTCATCCCTGACTCGGTGCTCGTGAAGGTCGTGGCCGAGGCGACGCAGCGACCCGACTGCATCAACGGCTTCGTGCTCGACGGCTTTCCACGCACCCGCAAGCAGTCGAAGCTAATGCAAGAAACGGAGAACGTTTCGGTGGACGCGGTGGTGGAGCTTGACATCCCAGACAACGTGTTGCAGTCGCGCTTCGGCGGACGCTGGTATCACGCAAAGTCGGGCCGCGTGTACCACAGTGTGTACAACCCACCGCTCGTGGACGGCAAGGATGACGACACGGGTGAACCGCTCGAGCAGCGGCCGGAAGACAAGCCTGACATGATTCTGCAGCGCATGCTCCAGTACCGTCGCCAAATGGGTGAGTTGCGGACAACCTTCGCGAACGACGCGTGGACTGCCGTGGAGGCGAGTGGCAGCGTTGAGGCCGTGCGCAACAACGTCTTTGCTGTGTTGGACCCGCTGTACTACGCGCAGAGCACAAAGAAAGAAAAGAGTGGCGTTCGAGCAGTGCAGAAGCCGTGGTGGAAGCTCTGGTAAGAAAAGGAAGCACCGGACATGTGGACGGCTCTTCCCGGATCGAAACGAGGGCGGCTTACGTTTTTCCTTTTGCGGTTGTAGTTGTTGTTGCTGTCGGGCCTCCTCGATCTGCTTTTTTTTTCCTTTTCTCGCCTCCTCTTCACTTTACGTTTAGGACTTCGCTGCTAACCCTTTGGATTTTTCTCTCTCTCGTGTCAGGGTGGGGTTAGTGGAGGCGCGGACGTCTCTTCTAATCCTCACGTCTCTCTTTTGTTTTCGTTTCTTTCGCGCTTTTATTGCACTTCGTACGGCTCGATGCAAAAGGAAAAGCAACAACAACGGTACGTACATCTTTCTGGTACGTCTTCAAAGCGTATAACGCGAACTGCCACACGAAAAAAAAAAAAGAAAAGAAAAAGAAAGAAAGACAAGAAATAAAAAGACGGCAACCAAGTCGAAAAGCCCCTGCGCTCATCTGCATGTCTGCCACGTATGCTGCACGCCTGCACTGCTGGAAAGGAGGAGGGGTCGGAGGGAGAAAGAAGGTGTGGTTATAATCAGTCACTTTTCTGTAGCGTGAACACGGGGAGTGTGGGAGAGAGGAAGCAGCTGAGCAGCCTTGCGTTTGTCTTTTTTTCTTTCTCTCCTTCCGTTGGGCTAGTCAAGGCATGCCATGGTGACTTTATGCGGGGAAAGAGCAGAAGAACGGTTTGACATACAAAGGTGACGTTGCATAGTACACGAGGTATCGTGCATCCTTTGGCTGCCTCAGCTTGCTCCGTTGCGACACAACCGGTTGGAAGCTGCTCGTGCGAGTCCCATGTCTTTTCTTTTAAAAATAGTAATTAAACTGCACACTTCCTGCTTTCTGGCTCATAAACTGCTTCTCGCTCTTTTTTTTTTTCATGGAGCGTGCAGGGACGTTTTGTACCGCGCTCGCCCACCGCAGCGCCTCCGACGTGGTAAACACACACACACACACACACAACAGGTAGAATAGAAAACGAAAGAGACATAATGGGTCTCTTTTTCTTCCGCCGCGCACCAGTGAGCCTGAAGAGTGGAAAGGTTGTGCTGTTCGGCTGCAACAACGCCGTGGGCCAGCCTCTCTCTCTTCTGCTAAAAACGAACCCGCACGTGGAGGAGCTGGTGTGCTGCAGCTCGCAGGCTGACGGTGACATGCCCGCCGCCGGTGTAGCGGCGGACTTGTCGCACCTGGACACAATGTCGAAGGTGTGCTACGCGCATGAGGAAGCGGAGTGGCCTGCGCTACTGCGCGACGCACAAGTCATCCTTGTGTGCTCCGGCAGCAGCTTCGACCCACTGCGCGAAGACCGCGACGTCGCCCTGCGTGCCTCTGCACCGGCGGTGTTTCGCGTCATGCAGGCCGTGGCAGCCTCCGACACGAAAGCACAAGTTGGCATCGTCTCGAGCCCGGTCAACAGCCTCACGCCTTTCTGTGCTGAACTGCTGAAAAAGTCTGGCAAGTTCGATCCGCGCAAGCTGTTTGGTGTGACGACGCTTGACGTGATTCGCACACGCAAGCTGGTCGCTGCGGCGCTGCAGATGAACCCCTACGATGTGAACGTGCCGGTGGTCGGCGGGCGTGGCGGTGTCACCGCCTGCCCGCTCATCGCCAAGACCGGGCTGCGGTTGCCGTTGGAGGAGATCGTCCGCATTACTGCGGAGGTGCAGAGCTACGGAGTGCCCTTCGAGGCTGCGGTGGGGGCCGACGCGCACGACGCCCTCAGCACCGAAGTGGCGCCGCCTGTAGCACTCGGGTTGGCCTACGCTGCGTGCGACTTTGCCGTTTCTCTGTTGAAGGCGCTGCGTGGCGATGTTGGCATCGTGGAGTGCACCATGGTGGAGTCGACGATACGCTCGGAAGTGCCGTTCTTTAGCTCACGTGTGGAGCTGGGTCGGGAGGGCGTGCAGCGGATATTTCCGATGGGTTCTCTGACGCCATTTGAGAATGAGCTGATCGAGACGGCAGTGCCGGAGCTGGTGAAGGATGTCGAGGCCGGCATGAAGGCGGCATCTCAGCACTGAAAAAAAAAAAAAGACTGTCCTGGTCTTGTTCCCCTCCCCCTCTGGCGTGGCCGCAGCAGTGCTGAGAGAAAGAAAGAGGTAAAACAGCGAATCCAGCGACGCTTTCGTCTTCCTTCGTTTACCCTCGTGAGTCTTCTCTGTGGGCTGACGGTGGTAGCTAGGAACGCTGCAAGTTATGCTGTGATCCTTGAACGCAGACACGCACGCACACACATACACGGCGGCAGTTTGCAGTGGTGTTTGCCTTTTCTTTTTTTACTGTTGCCAGCTTCTTAGTTTCATTCACAGGCTCTCGCTTCTTCTGATGAACACACACATGTGCTCGAACGTGCAGCTGAAAAGAGAATATGCTTATGGGGGAGTAGCGACAGAGGCCGTCGGTAGAAGAAAAAAAGTGGAAACCCTTTCTTCGGCGAGGGTGCGCAACGGCATGGTAATAGAGAGGAAGAAAGAACACAGCTTTGGTACCGATGGCTTCTCGTCGTCAGCGTCGTAAACCAAGTTTTTTCCACAAACGCGGCCCTGCCGCGACCTTTTTTTTTGTCGTGGGGGCGTCACTTTCTCGTGAATGGATCGCTCCTTGAAAGATGAAAGGTGCAAAGCGTGTGTCTCGCCTTTGCGGCAACCCAAGTGACTTTTTTTCTGCCTTTGGTGCTTGCGACACATCTTGATGGTTTACAGCAAGAACATCACTCCACTATCTCCTCCTCTTTACCCCTTCTCTCCCCTTTTCGTTTTCCTGGACGCTGATGTCGTCGTGCTTTGTTTCCTCTCCCCTTCTTTCCACTTCTCGCTTTATTGTTTGCTTGCTTGCTTGTGTGCGTGCGTATGCATGCACTCAAGGTTTTAAACGAGAACTACGCTATCCACTTCCCTACTACCGCCCTTTCTTCCTCCCTAGTCTCTCTGCAAAGCTACGTCTTTGGTTCTGTCACACCTGTTCTTCGGCTCTGGCTATCTTTCCGACTTCTCCAAGAATGCGCTGCTCTCAGAAGTGCCTCACCCGCGTCGCCGTGCTCGGCGCCAACGGCGGTATCGGTCAACCCCTATCCCTGTTGCTAAAGGAGAACAAGTACGTGACGGAGCTGAAGCTGTACGACGTGAAGGGTGCCCCGGGTGTCGCGGCGGATCTTTCCCACATCAACACGGAGGCGAAGGTCACCGGCTACACCGCAGAGGACCTCGCCAAGGCGGTGGCAGATGTCGACCTCGTGCTCATCCCTGCTGGTGTGCCGCGCAAGCCTGGCATGACCCGCGACGACCTCTTCAACACGAACGCCGGTATCGTGCGCGATCTCGCTGCGGCGGTTGGCAAGGCGTCGCCCAAGGCGGTGATCGGCATCATCAGCAACCCTGTGAACAGCACAGTCCCCGTTGCTGCGGAGGCGCTGAAAAAGGTCGGCTGCTATGACCCCCGCAAGGTCTTCGGCATCACGACACTGGACCACGTTCGCGCGCGCACCTTTGTTGGTGCTGCCATCGGCAAGAGCCCAGCGAAGCTGCGCATCCCCGTTGTTGGCGGACACAGTGGTGAGACAATTGTGCCGCTGCTCTCCGAGTTCTCGCAGCTCTCCGAGGAGCAGGTGCAGCAGCTGACCCACCGCATCCAGTTTGGCGGCGATGAGGTGGTGAAGGCGAAGGCCGGTGCGGGATCGGCCACGCTGTCGATGGCCTACGCCGGCAACGAGTGGGCCACGGCGGTGCTGCGCGCTCTCAACGGTGAGAAAGGCGTCGTCGAGTGTACATACGTCGAGAGCAACGTCGAGCCGTCGTGCGCCTTCTTCAGCTCTCCGGTGGAGCTGGGCAAGGAGGGTGTGGAGAAGATCCACCCAGTGCCGAAGCTGAACGCCTACGAGGAGAAGCTGTTGCAGAAGTGCATCGAGGGTCTGCAGGGCAACATCAAGAAGGGTGTCGCGTTCGGTAGCAAGTAAGCACCAGAAGAAAGCACGTGTCTCCGTATCAACGTAGCGGAAAAGCGGAAGAGACGTAGGGAAACTGGTGAGTCTTGACTGACACCGTTTGCCTGCACACATCATCCCTGTCCATGGGGTGGTGGTGGCACAACTCTGGTTGTGCATTTGCTGGCAATCTGCTGTTGAGGTGCACTGGCTTCCTGATTTTTTTTTTTTAGCTTGGGTTGAGTATGTAGCTCTTCAGCGTCATTAGTGGATGTCGCCTCGACGCGCTTGTTTTCTTAGCAGCTCTTTGGTTTTTCTTTTGTTGGTGCATTTGGCCAGTGACGGGTAATGCGCTGAAAACAAATGTACGCAAGCAAAGACCAACACAAAGAGAACTAAGAAAGACCAATAGTAATCTCCTTTTTCTTTATCGGACTTCTCTCACAGCCCTCTCTCGCTTTTTGCACTGATCTTGTTTCCTTCATCACGTCACATTTGTTTTTTCCCCTCTTTCTGTTATTGTTATTACTACTCTTATTTTTGAAAACGTTTCTTCACATTACTTTGTTTCTAGGACGGCCCCAATTGGTGTGCCTTGATAGCGCGTGACAAGTGAAGTGAAAACTCTAGTTCAAGCAGAAGCAAAAAGTGGGGGGAACTGGACAGGCTTCAGTAAGGAGATAAGAATGTAGTGGAGGCTATTCAGGCTCTTCCCGATTTACAGCGCTTTTTTTCTTCTTTATGTCGAGCTTCTTTGTTTACGGTTGCTGTTTGTTTTCCAGTCAAGGGGCCAGCTGACTTTGTCGTGCATGTGCAACCAGGGGGTGGTGCTTGCTGCGATTGGAAATACATCTTTTTTTCTTATTTTCCTTGTGGTTTTTGTCGACCACAAGCGCAGCGATATTTACAAACGATAGTTTTCTGTTCTCGGAAAGAAACCCCAACAACATACTCACTCTCAAAAAGAAAACGAACGAAAGTTTGAGTTTGCCCTTCGCCTTGAAAGGTGTTACACCGTGTGTTTTATCTTTGTGGGTACGATTGAGGACTTTACTGCGAGTTGGATCCAGCAGTGCTATGTGCGTATGAGACGTAGGGGAGAGAAACAAGAGACGGAGTAGCGTTGTTCCAGCGGATTCGGCGAAACAACAGCGGCGACACTCATATCACAATACGTGTGTGGTCGCTCTGGGCTCCGCTTCTTTTTTTTTTGCTGTGGACGTTACGTGGCCGCACTTTTTTCTCGTGTTTTATCTCTCCGATGCCGCCCGGAACTCTGAGAAAGACGCGCGTTCTTTTTCATTGTGTGTAGTCACACATGCACAAGGACCCATGCACGGTCGAGATCGTCTCCTTAACGCGGTAAACACGCAAAGAAGTAGTACACTTGCTATGTGCACTTTATATACATATGTATGGCTCTCGTACTCTTTGCATGGCAACTTGTATGTTATCCACATGCAAGAAAAGGGTATCAGTAACACAGCTTTCTTGTTCAAAGGAGAGAATAAAAAAGCACTTTGAGGCAAACACTCTCGACTCTTTCATACGTTTTTTTTCTCTTCGTCACGTTTTTTTTTTGTACGACAATTTATGCCTTTAGCTTTCTTATGAAAATACCTCTTTTTTTGTGTGGCTTTCTTTTTCTTTGGTTTTGTTTTTGTTTTTCACTAAGCTCCCCTTCTCACCTGATCGTGTTGCTTTTACCTGTTTCGCGCAGCGTTCCTTCTCTTTTGTTTTCTTGTGTGATGCGTGGATGGCTCGTTTCTCAACAGTCATCTTCCCTCGCAAGATGTTCATCGCTGGTGTACGGCTCTTCTTCATTCCGAATGAAGGGGTGAAAAAGGATGAGGGATAAGCCACAGACGCCAAGAGAAGCTGTGTGCATATCCTGGCGTCTGCAAGCTCCACTGTGAGCAGAGAAAAGATCGCTAAAAGAAAGAAAAAAAACAATAAAGCAAAAACGAAAGAAAGAGTGCCTTTGAACAATGGTGTGCAGACATGCAAAAAGCACAGGAGATGTGCGCATCTCAATTGTGAGAGTCGCACCGCCAACAAGCGCGTCTGAAACCTAAGGCCACAGCGGCCTCCACGCTGGTCGGCGCGGGTCCTGCCTCACGAGAAAAAGTCTACTGTACTTTGAGAGAAGGGGGAGAGATATAGAGACAAGAATGCAGAAAAATAAACGTGGGGAAGCAACGAGGCACGTGGAAGGCTGGCTTCTTTATTCTTCGCTGTTTAAAGGAAGAAAGAAAAGCAAACAAGATTGAACGAGAAGGCTTCTTCTCTGTTGTGCTTTGAGGGCGAAAGGGAGGAGGAGCTTTCTGACTTCACAGGCCGTACCAGTACCCTGCCTCATCATCATCTGTCCTGTGCCTCTTTCCCCACGTCTAGCACACTTCCCTAACGTATCGTCCTCGCTATGCGACTGCTGTGTTGTCTTTTTTTTTTCCCTGCCGAGGAATAGTGGGAAGCGAACAACAGCAAAGCAAATCAAGCACCTTGTGGAAGGCCAACATAAAAGCCCTTTTACATCTCCTCTTCTTTTTTTTTGGAGCGGAGGGGACGAAACACAGGTACGAACACAGCAACAATTACTTATCATCCGTCTTCAAAACCGACGTTAGGTGCCGACTGAAAGCTCCCCGACGCCATCACAGTGACACACACACACACATATACATACACACCCATACACACAAAACAACAACAATACGGTGGTCTCTTCTCTTGTCTGTGTCTGCCTGCCTCTCTTTATTCGTTAGCAGCGTAGTCTTTTTTGTAGAGTTTCCACGTGTCTTCACGAAGAAAAAGAACGGCTAAAATAATACACTAAAAAAGATGCGTCCATCGGCACGGCAACTCTTCAAGGTGGCTGTCCTTGGCGCCAACGGCGCGATCGGGCAGCCACTCTGCCTCGCCCTTGTGCAGAACCACAAGGTGAGTGAGCTGCGGCTGTACGACATCGTCTCCCCGCAGGGTGAGGTGGTCGACCTCTCGCATATCCCCCGCAAGGTCAAGGTAACGGCCCACACGACAAATGGGATCAAGCGGGCTCTCGAGCAGGCTGATTTGGTGCTGATCCCCGCCGGGTTCCCACGCCGCCCGGGTATGTTCCGCGAGGACCTTTTCAACGCTAATGGGAACGTCATACAAGAACTGTCTACAGAGGTGGCGCAGCACGCCCCTCGCGCTGTCATTGGTATCATTAGCGACCCCTTAAACAGCATGGTCGCTGTCGCAGCAGAGGCTCTGCGGCAGTCTGGTGCGTACGACCCACGCAAGCTGTTCGGCATCACCGCGCTGGACACGATGCGTGCACAGTCGCTGCTCGGCGACTTTGTGGGGAGGGATCCGGAGCAGCTGCACGTGCCCGTGATTGGCGGCCATAGCGGCCAAACCATCGTCCCCCTCTTCTCACAGTCTGGCGTACCGCTGCGCAGGGAGGAGGCAGAGTTCCTGACGCATCGCGTGCGGCGGAGCGGGGATGTGGTGGTGAACGCCAAGGAAGGACGCGGCTCCTCGTCGCTGTCGACGGCGTTTGGCGTGGCGGACTGGACGGATTGCGTGTTGCGTGCGCTGGATGGCGAAGAGGGTCTCGTACGAACGGCGATGGTAGAGAGTCCGCTCTTCCCTGAAAAGACGCGCTTCTTTGCCAGCCCAGTTCAGCTGGGGAAGAAGGGTGTGGGGCGAGTGCTTCCGCTGCCGCCGATGAGCGAGTATGAGGAGGAGCAGCTCGACCGCTGCCTGGCTGATTTGGAGAAAAACGTGCGGAAAGGACTTCAGCTCGCTGCCGCCAAACCATCTGAATAAGCTTTGAGCGAAGAGCTGTTTTTTTTTATTTGGCGCGTGTGTTTATGTGGGTACAGGAGTGTATTTGCTTCTCCTGATCGCACCTTTGTGATTTTTAATGGCCCACCCCTGCCCTTTCTCTCTTCTTTGTTTTTCCCCTTTTTTTTGCTACTTATGGGCTTTCTCAGGTTGCGAACGATACCGCTGCAGTTTAAAAAGAAAAAAGAACTCAAAAAAGAAGAAAAACAGAAGCTCTCCTCCGCTCAGACCCGACACGTTTCGTCACGTCCCCTTTTTTTTGCTCTCTCTCTGCTTTAAACGAGTTCGTTTTCTCTTTCTGAAGCAGGGCAGCTGGAGCTTGTTAGCTGCCCTTCTTCATTCCTCTTTTCTTTAACCCCTTCTGTTGTGATTTTAGTTTTTTTCTTAAAACACGGGCTGCGACAGCTTTTGAAGCGAGCGGCGAAGCGTCTTTTTCTGCGTGTTTCGCTCTTTTTTTTTGTACTCTCTTTTTTTTTTCTCTCTTTCCTTGTCACGACGCTGTGCTGCGGAGGCTTGAGACCGACAGTGGCAAAGCAAAAAACAAAACAAAACACCCCAATTCGTTTTGCGAGATATTTGCGCCTCGTTCTTGCATCAGGCTGCGCGGATGAATTACACATCACAGCACTCTTTTTTGCAGGTTTTTTTTTTGTGCGTCTGCGTTTTGCCGCGGTTCTCTCAAAAGGGTTGCACACGCTGACTTCTTTCCTTTTTTTTTGGTTTGAAGAAGAAAACGCGTGTGGAGGTAGGAAGACGAAAATGCAAGGGAGCGATGAAAAAAAAAAAGTAGGAGAGAATGACCACAACATCTACACAAATTGAATACATGCATTGACGATCGAGGACGCGGATGCGAAACACGGAGAAACGAAAAAAAAGGTCGATGAAGAGGCAGATGGCATTCACGGAGGCCTCAGGGAAGGGCCCACGTTTTTGTGATGAAACGCTCACCGTAAGTATTTGAGCGTTCATGGAGGCGGTGGCAGCTGACATCGCTGACCGTCCAACGACGACGCGAAGAGCATCAAGAAGAAGGGAGTGGGAGAGAAACAAGAAGAAGAGGAATAAGAAAGAACTAAGACGGATATTTTCAAATCCACGAATCCTTATTGCTGCTTCTTGTTGCATTGACCTTCGTCTTTCTAGAAAAGGCAACATGTGGTGGATCGAGGCATTGCTACGCGTTTTCTCCAAGGCTGCTTCTCCGTTGTCAGTTGGGGGACTCTTTCTTCATGATTTGTCTCTTCTCTTGCGTTTTCTCCCCTCGCACTTCAACCTTCCGCCTATAAATTGGAATTCCATTCATGCTGCTTACTGGCCGCGTCGCGAAACATCAGCCAACAACAGCGAAACAAAACGCAAAACACACACACGCGCTCATACGAGCTCAAGCAATCCATCAGAACAGTGAACCACCTCTGCGCCACCGTTGGAAGAGCAACTAACGAACTGGCAAACGCCTCCGTCGAAGCGATGCGACACTCTCGGGCGCTGCTTTCTCACGTTGCCGTTCTCGGCGCTGCCGGCGGCATCGGCCAGCCGCTCTCCCTTCTCCTCAAATGCAGTCCACTTGTCACGCGACTTGCGCTTTACGACATTCGCGGGGCCCCTGGTGTGGCCGCTGACTTGTCGCACATCCCTTCTCCTGCTGAGGTAACCGGCTACGCTGCCGAGGAGCTCGAGGACGCGCTGAAGGGTGCGGAGCTGGTGCTCCTCCCCGCCGGTATCCCCCGCAAGCCCGGTATGACCCGCGATGACCTCTTCAATGCGAATGCCAGCATCGTGCGCGACCTCGCCATTGCTGTCGGCAACTACGCCCCCAAGGCCATCATCGGCGTCATAGCAAATCCGGTGAACAGCACCGTTCCCGTGGTTGCGGAGACGCTGCGCAAGATCGGCTGCTACGACCCGGCCCGGCTGTTTGGGATTACGACCCTTGACGTCGTGCGCGCGCGCACCTTCGTGGCGGAGGCGCTGAAGATCAGCCCGTACGACGTGGATGTGCCGGTGGTCGGCGGGCACAGTGGGAAGACGATCGTGCCGCTGCTCTCCCGCTTCACTCAGCTCTCCGCTGAGCAGGTGCAGCAGCTGACCCACCGCATCCAGTTTGCAGGAGACGAGGTGGTGAAGGCGAAGGCGGGGAGAGGCTCAGCCACGCTGTCGATGGCTTACGCGGCATCAGAGTGGACATTTTCGATGCTGAAGGCGATGCGTGGCGACAAGGGCATTGTGGAGTGCTGCTACGTGGAGAATGATCTTCAGCAGCCGGATTGCCGCTTCTTTGCCTGCCAGGTGGAGCTGGGCAAGGAGGGTGTTGAGAAGGTGCTGCCGGTGCCGGAGCTGAACGCGTACGAGCAGCGGCTGCTGCAAGCGTGCATCCCAGCGCTGCACGACGAGTGCGGGAAGGGCATTGAGTGGGGCGTCAAGACGCACCTCACTCCTGACGAGTGAGGAGCAGCGAACGAGGAAAAAGGGGGAGAGAATGAAGGAAAACCGAAAAACGCGGTGTTGCTTTTGAAGCCGAAGTGAGATGCCCGTAAAAGTACGCCGACGTTTTTTTTTTTAAGCGTCTCCTCGCTTTGCTTTCCTTATTGGACTCGATCTATATGCGACTGCTGAGTAGCCGAGTCTTCCGCGTCCCCCGGCCTTTTCCTCTTCTTTTCGATTCCTCTTTTCCTTCTGTTCGTTTTTTTTGGCTGGCGTCGCAGCATCACAGAAAAGACCCCGTGCACTCTCAAACGTCTTTTTATTTCGCTTTGGCTGCTTGTTGTCCGCCTTTGGTCGAACCCGTAGTGCCGACTTATCTGAGTAGAAGCTGCGCGAATGTAAGCTGAAAGCGGGCAAGCTCGCTGCATGGTGTTCGAAGGAGAGAACAAGGATACACACCGCAAGTGTACGGCTTGGATGCATGTCAAGGTAACTCATCTCTCTCCAACTTTACTCACCGTTCAGCTTTTTTTACTGGTGGCGCCACCGCGCTCTACGTTTCTTGCCTCCTCTGCGTAATCCTCGTTCTCTCTTCTCCAACTTCTTTTTTTCCTCTTGTGTTGCGGTGCGCCATTTTTTTTTTTCGTTTCTCTTCCCGCTCCATCACGCAGCGCTGCTTCTCTGGACGATTCCCTCGCATGACTTCTCCGCAGCACAGAACAGTTTTGCTTCCTTAGTTTTTTTCTTCTTCGTCCTTTCGCCGTTACTTCCTTAGTTGCCTTCCATAATGGTCAAATACGTCGATGCCGGTACCGACACCGGCGACGGGTCCAAGAAGAAGAAATCCCGCAAGGGCTTCAAGGCGGATCGGCTGGAGAACTACAAGCGCATGATTGCGAAAAAGAGTGGGAAGAAAGTGAAGGAGACGCCGACACACGCCATCAGACCCAAGACGCTGACCTTCGACGATGCCGACCGCCGCAACTACCTCCTCACCCTCCATAAGAGGAAGAACGAACGACGGGTACAGGCGTTCGTTGGACATGAAGCGAAAGCTGCGCAAGGAGAGCGCCAAGACACGTCGTGAACAGCGTGAGGAGGCCCGGCGGGCGTATAACAACTACGCCCGCGTCCCCATCTTACCTGACTACACCTACCGTCTACCCGACCGTCAAGACGAAGGCTTCGGAGACGAGGAGGAGGAGGGGGACGAGGAAGGTGAAGACGATGTAGACGGCAGCGCGGACGAGAACATCAGTCACCACAGTGACGATGAGAGTGATACGCCGTGGATGAGCGTCGACGACCCCGAGGCGGCCGCGCGTGACGCAGAGGAGCGGTTTGAGGCGGAGGCGGGGGCCGAAGCAGCGCGTCAGCGCAAGAAAGCGAAGCGACTGGCGACGATGGCGCACAGTTCTCATGCGATGCCGGGGGCGATGCTGCGCCGTGATGGGACGGAGGCGGATAAAAAAGCAGCGGGAGAAGGGGTGAAGGTGGGGGTGGTGGATGACGAGTGTGTAACAGTGGAGGTGAAGCCGCTGTTCGATCGTCCAGGTGTCTCTTCTTCCCCCTCTTTTCCCGTCGGAAGTGGGGAAACGAAGGCAGCGTCTTCAGCCGCGAAGCCGCTGCCGTCGAGCAACTTCGATGACCTGCCTGCGGTGGTGCAGCAGGAGCTGCGACGCCTGCGACAGGAGACAAAAGGGCCCGCCAAGACAAAGCCGCGGATCCGCATGATGAAGGAGCTGGAAAAGATACGCAAGATCCGCAAACACTCGCGCAAAGGCCACGGTAAGCGCAAGGCCTCTGGCAAGCGCAAGAACCGCAAGAAGTAAGACAGAGAAAGGTAGACAGCGAAAAAGAGGGACAGAGGAGGAGAGAAAGATAGTCGCATGGAGGAGGAGCAGGGAACACGGCTGCACCACTTTGGAGACAATGAGACCCCCTCTTTTCATTTGGGCGTTTTCCTCTACTGTTTTATGAATCTCTTCAGCACTCCCACTGCGCAAAAGCGCCGAAAAGAAAAAGGACGGAGAATATTGAGGGGAGACACACAAAAGAACGAGGCTCTCTCTGCCGCGAAGCACCTCCTTACGTGTGGCGACTGCGGGTACGATGGTGTTTTCAATCTACGAATAAAACCCACTGCGGTGCTTGCGTGACAACTAAGAAGACTGTAACAACAACAAAAAATGTATCTGATGCAAAAGGGAGCCAGAGAAAATCAAGGAAAAGGGTGAACAGCTCATCACCAGCCACTGCCGCCTTCCCTCCCCGACATCGCTTTAGCAACATTTTCAGCGTCAGCTAACAGTGTTAGCAGCGGCGAAGCGTTGCATTTCGTGTGATTTGGAGTGTCGAAACGTGCGGACAGTGCAGCCGGTGCGCTATTCCCACACCGCTTCTAACGATGTCAAATGGGGCACCTATCTGGACAAGTATGGGACGCTCTCTTCCTTTCTTTTTGCCCAGCAGGGAAGTCGTCAATGGTGAGCCACCAGCGTGCTCGGGCGGTGACGGCGAGAGCAGGCGTGGGTGGGTGGTTAACCCTCCTTCACTTTTTGTTTTCTTTTTCTGCGTAGTGGAAAGCAGTCGGCTATCCTTACCCTCTTTCGTTAACTCTTTCCCTCCACACCATCTATCCTCCTTCCCCTCGCTAACTGAACTGAAATGTACTTATACACACACACTCACATGCATACGCATTCATGCACCACGCTTTTTTTCCCCACTGTATGTGCGTCTCCTCCATCCAGGGTGACCCATAGCATAACGTGACGCGCCAGCCACCAGGCGCTCTGCTGGAGCCCAGTCCGGCACCTCCTCTTTTTATGTTCCAGTGATCCCGGGTTTTTTTCTTTCCTTGCTTCAGTCTACGTCTACATCACCCCTTTTTCTCGCTCTTTTTTTTAAGTATATTCCTGTCCACATACTATCGGGCACAGTGCTTATCACAATTGGAGTCGCACCCGCTGGCACGCACACGCGCAACTGGCTCCTCGTCCGTTGCCTAACATCAACTGTACCAGGAGGGGGGAATTCACTCTCTCCGCGCCACGACACTTAAAGGGAAGAAAAACAATAAAAGAGAAACTTGCATACACAAAAAACCCAACACACACACACAAAAGAGAAAAAAAACATGTCTCACCTTCTCATGAACCCCAGCTGCCCTCTGGTTTCCGGTGATGGCGCTTCTCAGCATGGCATGCCAGTGAAGCCGACCGCGCAAGCAACCCACGCACGCGCACGCCAAGCGGCATGCAACTTGACGGCGGCACCTCCGCTGTCGACTAACGATTCTGTGGTGCCACCAGCGCCGCCGCACGCGGTGGAAACGTGCCAGCAAGCAGCGCTCCGGTCAAACCGCAGCGTGCAGCAGGACTGCAGCACCGAAAGCGAGGAGTGCCACTATCTGCCCAGCGAGGCAGACTCAGGGTGTTACAAGGCGAAAGCGATAAAGGGTAATGCCGTGAGGTGTGGAGCTGAGGTGGTAAACGCTGATGCGGTGCAGACGAGTGCAAAGCCGTCGACATCAGCGCGTTCCGCCGTGAGTGGTACTTGGCGGCACCAGTCTACATGGCACGCGACGTCCACCCCCACCGTTAACGCCACATCGCAGAATTGTGCACCACCGTCGACGCACATCGGGACTCCCGCACCTATTTTGTTGGCCACCCCGTCAACATTGCTCGACCCTACTGTGTGGCCCTTCTTGACAAATCCGTCAGAGGTGCAGCACACGGCATTGATGACCGACATCGCAGCTGCAGAGGAGCATGAGCACAACAAAGATGGGAACAGCACACTGTTCAGCCTCGCACCTGCACGCGCGGTTCTCGTGCGCAGCCCAGAGGAGGAGGAAGATGACTGCGTGTCTTTGGCGAGCGACACCTGTGGTTGGGATGGCGCTGCGGTACCGTCCTGCAGCGTTGAGTGGCAGCTGCCTCTTATTCCCTCGGCTGGTCGTGCGTCGCCGCTACTGCCTGCTTCAGATGGCGGTTGCATGCCGTTGCGGACGGGCGAGATGGGGGAGCAGGATCAGGTTGAAGAGGACCAGGCCAGCGATAACACAGTGAGCATCGTCACCTCCACAAGCGGTGCCTTCGCCTCTGGCGCCTTCTCACCCTGCTTCCCCATCGATGGATGGAACCATGCTTCCATTCTGCAGTCACCACTCGTGGATCCGCTGCAGCCGGTGCCAGCGACGGAAGCGGCCGCGCAGACAGTTTCGTATGCGGGTTGTGACCGCTACGCCGACGGTGGAGCCTCGCCGCCCCTCCCACGCTCCTTCTCTTACTGCTCCGCCCTGTCACCGGAGACGGAGGTCGTGCTGCCGCGGGCGAAGAAAGCCGTGCAGGACGTTCCAGTCTCGGTGACAAGCGAGAACTGGGAGACGAAGCGGGTCCGACACGTTTCAGCGACGCGGCGCAGCCCCGACCGCTCTCTCATGAGCCCCGGTGCGTCTGTAATGTCGTTTTCTGCGACGCTGTGCTCCTCGGAGCAGGAGTGGCGCTCCAGCAGTGCCTCAGGCCATGAGCGCGTCCGGCACGGCATCACCAACAATAACAACAACACCCAGCAGGAGAGTGCCACCTCGACCTTCAACGACGCACCCGTGCCCTACTGGACGTTCTTCCCTGTCATCCAGGCCGCTGCGTCTGCAGGGACCGCGCTTGCGCCACAGCTGCCTCGCACTCTCAGCGCACCACCCTTTCAGCCAGACTCACCCTTCCATCGTCATACGCCCGGCTTCGCTGCGGCTGATGGCGCCGGCGTCGCGGTGGGCGACCCCATGCGGCGTTGCCACAAGAATCCTGCACCACCATTCACGTCGGAGGACAGGCAACACTGGTGTGCGCCGCCGCCTGTGCGCTGCGCGGAGTCGCGTGACACACCTCGCGCGTCGCACCTGTCGGTGTGGCTCGGACCATATCGTGGTCGTCGATTTGCCGTACCGCAGCCCGACAGCGCAGGCGAGTTGGATTTGCCTCCTGCTCACTAAGAACTCCCATCAAAGACTCTACTGTCTTGCTTTATTATCCCTCTTTTTTTCTGGGTTTTGCTTCTAAGTCCATACTCCTATTCCTTCAGTTTTTTTTTTCTCCCCCTTTCGCTGTATTGCCCTGATGGATACTTCTTTTTTTTTTAATTCTCCTCACAACTCTCTCGATATGACTCACGTTTCTTGTTTTCATTTCCTTCCAACGTACACAATCGTATTTTCTCTTTTGATGGGGGGGGGGAGGGAGAGAAACAGAGAAAGATAGTTCTGTTTTATTGTGTTCTATTTTTCTCTCTCTGTTGTGGTGATGATGCTCCCCTTTTCACATCGTCAGCGACGCCCTTCTCTTTTGTGGTTTTTATGCTACACAATAAATAACTGTCTGTTTTTTTTTTCTCTCTCTAGTCATTCGTTTTTCTACTGTTGCCGTTATCTTACATAGCCGACTGATTCCTGTCTCTCCTTTTTATATCTATATTTGGTTTTCAAAGGCGTGTGACAACCCACCAATGAATAATCCCGCACCTTTTTTAAAACTCTCTTCTCCCTCTTTTTTTGTTTTGTTTCGAACGACCTCATTGGAATCCTTAGGTCTCAGCACAAATGACTAATTAGTGGCTTTTAGAGCTAGGGATGCATCTTACAGTAACGGGTTTTCTGATGCATGAGCCCCTCCCCCTTCCTTTTCCTGCTTCCCTCCCTCCCTCTTTCCCTCCACCTGATCTCATTCTCCAGGCTGTTTCCTTTGGCTTCTTTCCCCCCTTCATTTCACCTGCTCGCGTGCTTTCAGTTATTCACGATATCGAAAGTGCTCTTTTTTCACTTAGATGGGTATTCTTCAGTCTTTTCATTACCTGTTTTACTATTATTATTATTGTTGTTTTTGTACGTGTGTGTGTGTCAAACTGAAAAGATTGTTTTGTCAAACACCAACGACTTTCTGTATATCGCGGTGCGTGTGCTTCAGAAAAACGCATCAATCATTGTCTCTCTTCCCTCTCCCTCTTTTTTTTTTCTTTGCTTGGCGTTTGTTGTGCCCTCTCTTCCAATCCACGCTGCTTCTTTCTCTTTCCCTTTGTCTTCTTTTTTTGTTTTGTTTTTCTTTTCAAATGACCCCGTCTCTCTGTCTTTTCTTCGTGTGTATTTTCTCTTGAGGCGTGTCTTCTCCTCCTCTGCTTTCTCACTACTCCCCATTTTCCCCCTTTTTTCTTCGTTATCTCCGTTCAGGCCGTCCCTTGATCATTTTTCGTCTATATGCCGTCAATGCCACGCCTTCTACGCTTTCACATACACCCACACCGAATTGATCGTTTGACAGTCAAGTGCTGCGAGTTGCGGGGTTGATGATACTTCGTTTTTTTTTTCTTGCTCTTCACTTTGTGTTCTCCTCTGTTATATGAACTGTGTTTGATTCGTCTTTTTTTCTGTTTTACTTTGTGTGTGCTGTGTGCTGCTGTGTCTGCAAGAGATAATAAAAAAAAAGGGATCTCGATTAATCCGTCACCCTTCCCTCTCCTCCTTCCCACTTCCCCCTACCACCATCCGTCTTCAAATGGTGTTGCTCACCGTTTCTTTTTTTTTTTTTCTCTTTTTTGCGCTTCGCGTACAGTGGCAGCTCTGCGCACGACATGTTTGAATGTGTGCTTCGACGGTTTCGGTGTCGAAAAAAAAGGTGTTTTTTTCTTTCATCATCTGGCAGACGTGCCTTCTTTTTTTCACCTTCTTCGGGCCCGTTTCGTGGTCGTGTTTTGCTGTCTCCATAAGAAAGAACATTAATGATAATAATGGTGCACCATACGTGTCCTTCAGGAAAGGGATCTGGGGGAAATAGAGGACCGTGGAAAGCAACTGCAGCAGCGGCGATACAAAGTGGAAAGAAACAGCAGCGTTTTCTGGAAGCACTGTCGTCACTGTCAACGTGCTGGCCTCCCTGTGCTTCCATGAGTTTTGTCAACACTATTTCGTTTTTACTGCAGCGTCTTTTTCCCTTGTTTTCTCTGGTGCTACCGACGTGGCGTGTTCAACAGGGTCGAGGGTATTGAAGCTGGCAGGTTTTCCTGCTTTTCTTTTCTTGTTTTTGCACAGTGCGCGCTTGTATGATCCATTTAGGCAGTCCTTCAAAAAAACAAACAAACAAACAAACAAACAAACAAACAAAAGAGTGTTGTCATCATCTCAATGGGTCTTTTCTTATGGTTATCCGCTCGTGTTTTTTTTTTACCTTTTTGTGCTCTCTTCTTCACTTTCCTTTCCTTTCTGTGTATCTGTTTACGTCTGTTTTCTTCCCCTTTTTAGATACGCTGTTGTGAATCACATTGAAAAAAGAATCCTTCCACTCGTCAGAATTCAGCCGGTTTATCCTCTTTCGTTATGGTATTGCGCGCTCGCGCGTGAGTGTGAAGGCAGAGAGGGGAGCTCGCTATGCTTCTTTTCGAATCACGCCGATGATGGAGCAGTCCAAAAAAAAGGGCGAAAAACAGACAAAATAGTAACAACGAAAAGCAGTCAAAGGCGAACGCAACACCTGCATTAATGCGGAATAATTGTTCTTTTGACATAATAATAATAATAGATTTACAGGAAAAGATGCGTGCTCGGAGCTGGTGCTGAACCCGCTCTGCAGCAAAGAAAAGCGGTTTGAATTGGCTTCTGTCTCCTTTTTTTCTATGTGCTTTCAGCTTTGCTTGAGCTGCTGTAGAACAGCTTTTTTTTCGCGCGTGCTGGATACACGGCGACAAGCTTCCACAATCATTAATCCCTCCTTGTTTTTTCTTCGTTTAGATGTCTTTCGTGTATGACAGGTGTTGCTCATCGAAGTCGGCTCTTTTTCTTGCTGTTTGGAGTTCAATAGCCTCAATTGCGCACTTGACAAATGAACATACCTCTGTTTTTTTTTTTTGTGTGTGTGTGCGTTTGTGTTTTACAAAAAACAGCTTTATTCTCCCCGCTTTGTTCTGATTCAATAGCTACTTTCCCAAGCCAGGGTGTTTCTAAATGCGCTGACGTCTGGGGGGTGGGGGAAGATCGTTGACCTTCAATAAACTCGACCAGCCTCTTTGGGCCGCACATCGAGCCAAAAGTACCTGGATGGGACTTACACTTTTGGCTGTTTTTCTATTCTCTTTTTCTCTCGTACTTCCTAGCTTTTTTTTTAAATGAATGACACACACACATACAAAAAACTGCTGTTCACACACATGTGCATGCGTTTGTGTTTTTTTTTTTCTTTGGTTACGCTTTAAATGCCGAGTTTTTTTTTTGAAATACGCATCGAACAAACGAACCAAAACCGGAGGAACCGCCGCATTTTTATTTGATGCGTCTCTTCCTTTTCTTCCTTTTCTCTATTTTCTTTGACTATCTCGCCTTTTCTATCGTCACACACACAAAAGAAAGCGAAACGAGATATCAGCAAACTGCAGTGAGATCGTGAACGACAAGTTGCCGTTAGAGGTGAATCGACTGCTACGTGTTTGTACGATTCTGTCTTGTGCCGGTGCTTGCTGCTGCTTCTTGTGGAGAGAGAAAGATGAACCTTCTTACTGACAGGAGAGAGAGAGGCGGGGAGCAGCAGCTCATGTGTTGGCATTCCTGTCCGCCTTTCGAACTTTTCTCTCCTACCCTTTTTGTGTCTATTTGACACTGGTAGAGGTGCAAGCTCGTAAGACCGCAAGCCAAGATAGTGATCAAAGTGCGAAGGGCGTGGAATTATACAATGAGATGTGCTTTATGATAACGGTGTTAACTGGGCTATATATGTATACCTGCCTTTTTTTTTCTTCTTTTCCTCCCCCTTTTTCATCTGAACCTCATTTCTCTGAATCGCCTCTACTTTTTTTTTGTCAAGAAGAAGAGAATAACAGTAACAAAAGAACGCTGCTTGGGCGGCGCCTAGAAACGCACACACGCGTAAAAAGAAGTTGAAGTGCAAGCGGCTTGCTCTCTGCACACCATCTATTATCACTACCGTTTTTTCTGATAATCAGCAAGACGGGGAGAAGCTGAGGCGTTCCCCTCGACGCACGCGCACCTCTGCAATACGCCGAAAGCTAAGGAGGGAAAGCGACGCACCCAGTTTTTTTCTTTTAGCTTTCTGCCTTCTCCTTTTTTTTTGTGTTTCCAACTACGTGCGCTTCTGAAGTAATGAGGCCACACCAGCAGTTAGGGGGACTTCGCAGTTCCGCACTTCGATGGTGCTCTACGGACTTTGTGTGCGTCTGTTCCCACCGCACCTGTGCCACCTTACAGGCGCAACGCATCACGCCCGCTACTCCAGTTCTCCACTCCACTCTCACCGACGCTCACATCCACGCCAGCTGCCTCCTCGCCGAATTGGTGGAGGCACGGCAGCCGGCGTCGCTGGTCGCGTATGTGCAGCTGACGGAGGAGTGGTGGCGGGCCGTTGAGCAGCTCGTGCTCTTGCCTCTGCAGGCGGAGGCGATTCACGACCTCCCGCAGTACCTGATGGAGTGCGCCGGTGTGTCGAGACCGTCCAAGGCGAGTGCGAGGACGCACACGCTGCGGGCGGCAAGCGACGCCCAGGCAGCGGAGGATGAGGCGAGGCTGCTGGAGCAGTGGGAGGAGTGGGTGTGGACGAGCGTGCCGCGCACCGCACCCACCGCCGCTGCCTCCCGTGAGACCATCGACGACGGTGACCGCGACAACGAGGAGAGCGGGGCTGGCGGCTCCAGCTCATCACGTGGCACGCTCGAAGGCCGTGAAGTGATGTCGTTTCCGCAGCTCACAAGTCTGCTTTCGTCCTACAGCCGCTACCACCGCGGCGTGCGCTGGGGTGCTGCTCACCCTCCCAGCGGCAGCCGTGGGGGAAAGGCTGAAGACGGCGCAGCCGCAGCTGCGTATTATCGGAGACGTTATCTCCTGCATCCATGGCACGGCCTGTGCTGTCCTGAAGGCACCGCGCAGCAGATGCCGTACGTCCACGTGCTGCGGTGGATGCTGGCGGGTGTGGAGGGTCGCAAATCACCTGAAGAGCTGTGGCGGGAGCACAAGGCTGTGGAGGGGTTTGCGGTTTCAACTGCAGCCACTGGCACCCCCTTTCGTGCCTTAGACATGTGCAGCCAGAGTGGCTATGCGACGGATTTGTTGTTGAGGGCCGGTGCAGATCTTGTGGTGGCTGTCGACCCCGATCAGCAGGCGCTGGGCAACACCGAGGCGACCTTCCACGAGCACATCCGCGAGGAACGCAGCAAGCGACGCGGGCAGGTGCTGCTGACACGACGCTGCGACGGTTTGCCCATGCCCAAAAAGCTGGAAAACAGCGTTGTGGAGAAGATGCGGCAGGAAAGCAGTGATGAGGAGGCGAGCACTGCGTCGACCAGCGCGTCTGCAGCGGAGCGTCGACGACAACGTGCACGACAGGAGGGCCGCGGGTACAGTGGCATGCGTTCCGGCGCACAGAGCATGCTTAACGAGCCATTATCGTCCTCCTTCCCTCAGGGCTGCGCAGACGGGAGCCCTTTTCACGTGGTCTACGTCCACCCCCCAGCAGCTCACACGGTGTGGCCCATCACCGCTGCACACGCGCGGACTTCACTGCACAACACGCCGTGGTGGCGATCGCTCGTGCGCCGAGCTGCCGCGGATGGCGTGCCACCGCAGCTGCTTCTTCCGTTTGTGCCCTGCGATGCCCTCCCCACCACCGCAGGCCGCCGCTGCCCCCTCGCAACACTGTCAGGACTGCGGCGCACAGTAGAGTCGCTCCGCGCAGATGTGACGGAGCGCCGCTCCACATCGCTGCCCAACTCCTCTGCAAGCGACAAGCTCATCCCCGGTAGCCACGGCAGTGACGCACTGCTGGAGGACGAGGGTTATGTGGTGTTGGTGTTACCCCGCACCTTCGACACCGCTGATCTGCTTGTGCGAGTCGACGGGCAGCCGCGTCAGCGGACGGCGCAGGAGGAGAGGCAGCCAAGTCTCTCGTTGTCCGATTGGGTCGTTGCACAGCTGGATGGGTATTACGACCTCGTACTGCGACGTCGTTGTGCGGTAGACCCCCCTCCTCTTCCGTCCTCAGGGCTCCATCTGAGTGTTGCGGAGGAAACACTGCTCACGTACCCGCTGCGTCTTCGTCACGTCAACAACGCAGCCGGTGACGAAGTCAACAACAAAGGCGGAGACAACTGCGGGGGGCTCGCAGAGCGCAGACCCTCTGCAGTGTCATGGGCGGAGCAGCTCTCTCGCCTGTACCAGAGCGAGTGGTGGCAGGACGTGCTCGTGCTGCGGAAGAACCTGGCCATGGTGCGAAGATGCGCCGCAGCGCGCGACGACGCCCTCCCTTTGTTTCTGCAGCAGCGTCTGTCGCAGCTGCGCAAGGCGAAGACCGACGTCGCGTGGGAGGATTCCTTTGAGTACAACGAGTACCACCCTCGCGACGTCGCCCCCCTCACAAGTCACCACTGGGCAGATCTTGTGCCTACCTACTCCTACCTGGAACCCGACTTCTATGACAGCCCTTCCGTCCAACGCAACTTCCTCGCCGTCGGACATCCCCCAGCACCTTCTCCGGCAGCATCATCAGCTGCAACAGCGAAGGCAACGTCGACAGGCTACGGTGTCCCCGCGCTTGAGGGCGGTGTGACGTCAGCGAGGGACGACGGCGTGGTGGAAGCCTCCGCACAGGCCGCGATGAACTTCCACACGCTGTTTGCCCAGGAGCTACGGACACGTCGCCGGTCGAAGCTCCGCAAGCTGGCACTGAGTCCGTTGGAGCGGCAGGAGTGGTACATCGATGAAAAGCTGATCAAGTCTAGCGGGGCCAGGGTGGAGCTGATGAACGAGCTCTCCAGGTGGGACTTGAAGGATTACGACAGGTGATGTGCAGCTGTTTTGGTCGGAAGGTTAAGAGAAAGGGAGAGATGTGGCTGCACCTGGCTCCTTGCTTCTGTGGACAGGACTCTTTGAACAATTGACTCCACCATCTACACCGTAGGATAACTTCGTCACAGATCTAATTACATTCATGCATCTGAATTGTACTAGCGACGGCAATAAAATAAGAGCGAGAGAAAACATGCTTATGAGAGGACCTTCTTTGTGTGTGCCCGACGAGCAGCACTTACGCGATCAAAAAGGGTGTCGCAGCGTTATTATTATTAGTCTTATTTTTCTGCTGTTCTCGTTTCGTCAACCACGCTTTATTATTTGAAGTGGGAAATATCCCTGTACGCCCCTCTCATGACTCTGTTTTGCTTTCAGTGCACCCGCACCACTACCACCACCACCACAACGGGAGGGCTCGTCAGGCTCCCACTTCGCTACTGCCTCTCCTTCCTCTCCCTCGACGTTCTCTCCACCACAACGCTCGCTCTTCTTGCGCTGGTTTGGCACTGCCACGCCGCTTCTTCACGCCCCACACACGACTTGTCAGGTTCTTTTTCCTTAAAAAAAAAGAAAGTCTCCGTGTGCTCATTCCACCCGTTAGCGATCCGCTCTGCTCTTCACGCTTTATCTGTCTACTTCACTTTACTGGTGACTGCGCATATTTCGAAGCGAGCAACTCTTCTGTTTGTCGTTGTACCCTCTTTTTTTTTTTTCTCTCTCCCACCCAAGTCTCCGCCATGACCGAGGAGGTGACGCAGGAGGTTCAGTTCGAGAACGGCCACCCCGCTTTCTCCTACGACCATGTCTTCCGCTGTTTCAAGGGCGACAACAACGGGCTGCTCTTCCGCCTGGTGAACGACACGAACCACAAGTGGGCCTTCTACAATGACACAAAGGACACGATCATGCGCGTGCGTGCGCATTTCAGCGCCGACAGTAAGGTGAAGGCGGCCGGCCGTGCGAAGGCGACGAAGGTACCGGCGGGCGACCAGGAGCAGCTGGAGGAGACGGTGGTGACGGTTGAGGTGCAGCCGATGGGTACAGAGGTCTTCATCGACGGCGAGGCTAACGGCTTTGCGCTGGATTTCCAGACGGAGCAGATGCCTGCCACCAACGTGAAGTTCATGAACCAGCGCAGCACGCTCCCGCATTACACGAAGCTCTACAAGTGCTTCAAGAATGAGGGCAACGGGCTTTTCTTCCGCCTGTTGGACGAGGAGAGCGGGAAGTGGTACTACTACAACGACACCAAGGAGTTCATGATGACCGCCACCGTCTCCTTCCCCCGCACGGAGCAGGTGACACCGCTGGGCAACACGCTGGAGGTGGAGGCCGAGGAGGGCAGCGGGGAAGTGGCCTACCAGATCACCGTCGCCCCAGGCAACTGCGAGGAGTTCATTGAGGGCCACCCCGCCACCTACCACCAGGCCTTCAACGCCGACCCAATCGACGAGAACTGCCTCGACCCAAAGGACGTTCACTTTGAGCACGGCGAGCCGGACCGCCACGTCGTCGACCTGAACAACAGCAAGATCTACAAGTGCTTCAAGGACAACGGCAACGGCCTGCTCTTCCGCATCGTGGACCACCAGAACCAGCTGTGGGCCTTCTACAACGATACGACGGAGTACATCATGAAGCCGAAGGTGCGCTTTTTCGACTCGCCGAGCATCGCCCTTGGCCAGGGAGCCGAGGTGGTGGAGGAGGAGGAGGACGGCTCCTACGCCGTGACGATTGAGGTGCCGCCGCTGGCGACGGTGCACTTCATTGATGGCCTGCCCACCAAGTACGAGGTTTCCGTGGTGGCCGACAGCGTGAACAAGTCCGCGCCAGAGGAGAACCCGGATTTCCAGACCGGCGAGCCGGACAAGTACCTCGTGAACTACGATCAAGTCTTCAGCTGCTTCAAGGAGAAGCCGGAGGCGCGTCTGTTCCGCCTTGTGGACACGCAGCGCTACCGCTGGGGCTTCTTCAACGACACCGAGAACATTGAGTTTACCGCTACTTTTTCCTTCGACGCTGACGGCGCCGTTCTGCCGCTCGGGTCCACAAAGCAGGAGGGGGATGAGTTCTCGGTGAGCATCGCGCCGCGGTCTACGGTGGCCTTTGTGCAGGGCAACATCAAGGGATTCAAGTCGAAGTTCGCTGGCAAGCGCCTCGCTGCTTCTGCTGCGGCGCCTGCGCAATGAGAATGCACCTCACAAGTGCTTTCATTCTTCTCCCCCTTCCGGGATGCAGCGGGCTGTGGGGTGACCGTAGATAATGCGGGGCAACGAAAGGAAGTTGGAGAGCGGGAAGGAGGGGGAAAGGAAGAGAAATCAGAAGAGGTAGAGAGCGTAACATTGCAGAGGAAGACTGAAGACAAGCGAAGTTAGGGATCTGAACAGATGACCAAGGGAGGCATACTGATTGATGTCTTCAAAGTCACATTCTTCCCTTCCTTTTTTTTTTTAGGCCCCTTGCTTTCTCGATCATCTGAACGGTGCGAGAGAGGGTCGTAAAGGTGATCAGCAGCAGCGATTCCCTCCGTCTTATCTTTCTTTATCCCGCTTCCTCTCCCCATTTTTTGTTTTGATGCTTCTGTGGGAATCATGGCTTCGCCCACCCACTGCACACACCCTATCTTGCTCAGCTTTTTTTTCCGTGTTTCATTCGAGTTTCCTGTCCGTCCCAACATATATATGTATATATATATATATGCTTTTTTTTATTGTGTTTTCCACGAAGCAATCCACCCAACGGAACAGTGGGGAGTGACGTAGCGTACCCTTTTCTTTTTATTTTTGAATGCCTTTACATCTCTATAGATATATAGCTGTGGTTTCACTCTATATACACATTGGTTTATTTTCTTCTTCTGTTTCTTTGTTTGATATGTTACGGTTCTCTCTTCTTTTTTTATTTTGTCTACGTATTCTCTGCAATCCTTCGACCTTGAATAGCGCACTCGCACCTTTCCACTCGGCAGAAAAAAAAACGTTTGGCACGCTATGGCTTTTCGCAGCCGTCTCTGCGCACATCGGGGCGAGCAAAAAGAAAAAAAAGAGCAAAATCAAAAAAAAAGAAAGAAAAGAAGAGGTCGATGTTGGTGGTGGCTAACAACGATGCTGGTGGGGAGACGCGTGTGTAATCCACCTTCACCTTCGCTGCCGGCAACAACGGCAAAAAACGACAACACTCAAACATGCATCGAGAGAGGGATGCACTCCTCATTCTTTCATTGAGCACAGGTAGTCGATGCTTGCACAGATGAATCAGTATGAAACCAAACAAGAACAAGAGAGCTACTCTTTTACGTTGTGATCTGTGTCTCTGTTTGTTCTCGTTTCGAAGCTCACACCCTTCTCAAACGTGAGCGTTTTATTGCGCAAGCTTCGTGGTCGCTTCTTCATATAAACACGCATCTACCTCTGCATTTTGACCTCTTCTTCCGACTCTATTTGACATTAAACGCAAAAACAAAACACGAACTGTCTCACGCCTCCTTTTCTCCTCTTCCTTTCGTGTCCCCCTCTCTGCACTTTTCTTCGATTGTGGTTCTCCTTTTCAGTTTCGCTCACTCTCTCATACTGAGCTTTGCTGCACGGAGTGCTTTACGCTCCGCATTGAAAACGCACCGACCAGTGCTTATACAACCTTGTAACTTTGAAATTCGCGAAGAAGGGGAAAACAAGACACCCACGAGTTCTTTCACTTTCGCCTTTTCTTCGAGCTATCTTCTTTTCTTTGTTTTGCTTTCTTTTCTCTCTCTTTCTCTTTCGGCTTTTGCTGGATAGCATTCGGCAGCGATATTCGCGTGTTGCATTCCTAGAGCATCGAGGCACGGCAGTCACTTGCTGCGAGTTCCCCACAACATCGTTCTGCAGCAGTGGTGGAGAAACGCAAAGGAAGAAAAAAAGAAGAAAGCGCACCAAAGTTGGGGCACTGTTGTTTCACAGACGCGTCCATTGCATACTAGGGCAGGAAATCCCCCCCCCCTCCGAGAGAAAACTGAAAAACCTACCGAAGAGACTTGTGTGATTGACGTCGACGTGTGTTGCCTGTGCGCGTCTCAAAAGGCGTCTTTGAGAAGCACCTCGCTCTCTTTTATACTTAAAACACATATATTTTTATTCGCTCCTTAGAGTAAAGCGGCCACAGTAACAACAACAAAAAACAACAACAACACGTACACACTTCAGAACAAAGAAAATGACGGAGCTTGTACCGGTGGAGTCGATTCAGTTCGTCAATGGTGAGCCGCTCTGCTCCTTTCAGGAGTGCTACCGCTGCTTCGAAGGCCGCGATATTCTTTTTCGCCTTGTCAACACAGAGAGGAAGCATTGGTTTTTCTATAACAACACCACCGACACTATCGTGCACGTCCGTGCCGTCTTCTCTCCTGGAAGCATCGCTAAGCCGCTGCAGCGCGCCACGTTGCGGGTGCTGCCGAACGAGGCTGGTGTGATCGACGAAACGTGCTCGACAGAGGTCACGCTGGACGTGGAGCCCGGCTACACAGAGTCCTTCATCGAGGGGGAAGTGAAGGGGTTTCACTTTCAGTTCCGCACGGAGACGGCGCCGGCAAAGGATGTCGTTTTCGAGTATCGCCGCCCTACCGTCCCTTATGACAAGATATACAAGTGTTTTAAAAACAACGGGAACGGATTGCTGTTCCGCCTTGTGGATGAGAAGACGCATCGCTGGTACTTCTACAACGACACCCGTGAGTTCATGATGAAGGTGAGCGTGATCTTTGCGAACCGGTCGGAGATCCACCCGCTGGGAAAGGCCGCCGCCGGCGCCGCCCCACCCGAAGCTGGCGAGCGGAGTATTCTCTGTGTGCTTCTCATCGCACCGGGTCAAACCGAGCCTTTTATTGAGGGGGACCCGGTTACCTACACACTCGACTTCGCTGCAGAGCCGATAGCGGTGCCGGCGCAGCATCAACCGGTCGAAGAGCCCATTCAGTATCTCAACGGTAGCCCCGACGTGGCTGTCATTCCACACCAGTCGCACGTGTACAAGTGCTTCAAGGACCACGGCAATGGCCTGCTCTTCCGCATCGTCGACGACTACAACAACATCTGGGCCTTCTACAACGACACGACGGGGTACTGCATGACAGCCAACATGCGGTTTCCGCACAGCAGCGATGTGCAGGTGGCACCCGGAGTGCAGGTGATGAAAGATACAGAGCGCGAGGGCAGCGTGTTCGCTGTGGTCAGTGTGCCACCGCTGGCCACCGTGCCATTCCTCGTCGGCACCCCCGCCACCTACGAACTCGCCTTCTCTGCCACCCCCGTGCAGTCGCCGTCCGTGTCACCGTCACCGACGTCGTCGGCGGCCCCCAGCGCGGCTGACCTCCCGGCCACCGAGCCGAGCGCCATGATTGCTCATAACACGACTGCTGCTCCTCTTTTCCTTCCTTCCGGGGCGGAGCCGGCTGCTGGCATGGCCCCTGCGGCTTCGCTGGGTGCAGCTCCACCTGCTGCTGCTCCAGCTGCATCCTCTATTCCGTACCCGCAGCCGCCTGTGCCGGAGGAGCTCCCGCTCTACGAGAATGGTCACCCAGACGCCACCGTCATGCCCCACATCGATGAAGTCTACAAGTGCTTCAAGGAGCATGGCAACGGTCTGCTGTTCCGCTTGGTGGACAAGGCCAATCGCCGCTGGGCCTTCTACAACGACACCACCAACATTGTCGCTTCGGTGAAGGTTGAGTTTCACCCAAAGGCGCAGATTGAGCGGCTTGGCCGCACGGAGGCACTTGCAGATCCAGAGACGGGAGGTGTTGTCTTTACGCTTCGCGTGGAGCCGCTGGAGACGGCTGTGTTTGTGCAGGGCGACGTGGATGTCTTCACTACGAAGTTCACCGCAGAGCATATCCAGACGTAGGTCTGGTTCTTTCGTGAAAGATGCTGTGAGGGACGTCTACGGCGTGTGGTGGTGATGATAATGAACTCTTTTCTCTCTTTTTTTAACACTCTTCTTTACTGCTTTTTTGGTGGCCGTAATGGAGGGACCGTGCGATACAGACCGAGAAGAGCGCGTGCTACCTTGGCAGGAGTTGGGCTGCTGTGGGGGTTTACTTGAAACAAAAAGACAGTTTTTTGTTTCTTCTTTTCTCTTTTTTTTTTCTGTATGCTGCATTCGTTCATCGCATGTCTGCCCGTTTCCTTTTTTTCGTTTCGTGTCGATGTTTAGACTTTCTCGCCCGCCATTACCATACACACAAAAAAAGGAATGAAAAAGAACTGCCTTTCTGTCGCTGCCCTACACGCGGTGCGAAAAGGCTTGTCTTGGTAAGCTGTCTTCTTGCGCGCGCGCACACACACGTGGTGGTGTTTCTTAAACCACTTTTTGGTTTTCTTTTCTGGTTTCCCCTCTTTTTCTGGCGTAATTCTCTTCCCTTTTTTTTTGCTTTGATTGCATTGCTCTTGTGCTGCGGGTGCCGACAGAGCGACTTCCGTCACTCATGGAGGGGGGCCGAAGAAAGTGGGACCTGGAGGTGGTGGTGGTGGTGGTGGTAAGGAAAGGTAGTGGATGCAGACAAACCCAGGTCTAGGCATGCTTTTCACACAGGGGAAAGTGCGGTGAGTCAAAGTGACGATCTACTCCGCATGTTTTGCCACCGTTTCCTTTTTAGCGTATACCTTCTGACATGCAGATCCATTTTGTTTACCTGTTTTTTTTTTTTCTCTATATCTCTTCTCTTTTTCGTGGTTTTCTTTGCTGTTTGACACATGGCTCTTGAGGCAATGGACGTCACGTATTTGTGTGCCGCGTCTCTCCACTCTTCTCCTGCCTTTGACGACATGTGCTTATTGCTACGACTGTGGTAAAGCTCTTTTCCTTTTATCTTTTTTTTTCTGGCTGCCGTTCACGGTGCTCGCTGAATTCGCGCACCAACTCCCTCCCCCTCCTGGTGTAAAGCGCGGCTTCTTCTCTTTTGTTTTTATTTTGACTACCTTCTTCCTCCCTTTCCTTTGCCTTTCCTTTCGCCTCTCTTGTCGCAGTGTCACCAAAGACGTAAACTTCTGATTTTTTTTTTCTTCTCTTCATTGGCTTTTTTTTTCCCTTTTGCGATGTCGCTGCTGCCCTTTCCTCACCCGCTTTTTTCTGCCTTTCTTGTGTCCCACTTCCAACTAGGCAGTCGTTCAAGGGAGTGGGAGGCGAATGATGATGATGATGAGAGGAGAGAACACATGCCAAACAAAATCAAAGACTTTTTTCTGGTTGTTTCCCCACCTTTTTTTTTTCCTATTGCTGTCACTCCCTGTCTATCTGTATTCAAAGAAAATCCCTCACACAGGAGAGAGAGTTCATGGGTGTTTCTACTCCTGAGTTGTTATTGGTGGTGGCTTTACTTTATTCACTTGTCACGAGCGTGAAGGATCCCGCAACACCTTTGGGAGGGTTCTTTTGCTTTTTCAAAAATAAAAAAGAAAAGGTGATGAGGGGCAAAAAACAAAGAAAATCAAAATGAGTAACTTCGGTACGAATCTCTTCACGCATCCCCCCCTTGTCTTCCCCCATCACCTCCTTTCTCTTTTGCTGCTCCATAACACACAAAACTGCGCAGGATATTCTAAAAAAGAGTAGTTACACCTCGCAGTATTTCACTTTCTTCTTTGCAGCACCTCTTCGTTTCCTCTTACACATCTCCTTTCTAGGAGCATCCTTCTATTACGGATTTTTTTCTCTGACTTATTTCCACAGAAGCCATGTCCGCCAGTGGAGCTTTGGCACCGCCCATCAGCTGGGCCCAGCGTCCCGAGTACGTTCTCCTGACGGTTGCGCTGCAGGACACCACCGACGTTAAACTTGAGATGAAGGAGGAAGGCAAAGTGCTGTACTTCACCTGCAACGCACCGGAGGACAAGCACTACGAGTTCACGCTTCATTTCTACGCCCCCATCTCACCGGAGGAGAGTCAGCATGTCGTCCGCCCGCGCCAGATTGAGCTGAAGCTGACGAAGAAATTTCGGAAGTCGCTGGAGGAGGCGGAGGAGGATGAGGTAGAGTGGCCACGCCTGACAGAAGAGAAGACGAAGCACCCAAACATCACTATCGACTGGTCCAGGTGGAAGGACCAAGATGATGATGACACCGCTGCTGATGACCTCGGCGACTTCGGCCTTGGCGGCGGTGGTGGTGATGCGATGGATGGGGAGTATTCCGAGATGCTCAGCCAACTCATGCAGGCTCAGGGGCAGAAGGCTGCGGAGGAGTACGCGGGGTTGCCAACGGGCAGCATTCCCCCTTTTGGCTCCGCAGCAGGTCAGAAGGGGTCAGAGGCGGCGGCGGAGGAGGATGACATGCCTCCGCTGGAGGAGGACACGAACTAGCGACGGAGAGAGAGAATGCGACAGCTGTGGTTATCTCCCTCCAACCCAGTTTTTTTCTCGAGCTTTGTGAAGGTAAACGCAAAGGGATCTACGAGCAACTCAGCACGGGGACAGCTGCAAGGAAAAATAAAACAAAGCTGCTGTTTTGCCAGTCCACGCAGCCCATCGTGTGCCTCATGCATGGACGTGTGTGTGTGTGTGTGCAGCTTTCATGAGGTGCTCTTTGCTTCCCCACCCCCACTCGTGGTTGCTTTGCTTCTTTTTGCGCCTACCCTCTATTTCTTTTTTCCATCGATTTTTCTTCTCGGTGTCGAGGCGCTGAGGGGAGTTTTTCCGTTGGAGAACCTTCCACCCCTCCCATGAGCTTCACCACCACCAACGCAGTGGAGAGCAAGAGCTGCGAGCCTTCGAGTGGCCAGCTGGCGCGCGCAGCTCTCCACGACTTCGCCGTGGCAGCGCCAGCAAAAGCTGGTTCACAGAAGTCGTGTCTTGATACAGGAGAACAAAAGCGGAAGAACGAGAGAGAGGGAAAAGGTTGAGGCGCATGATTAAGAGGGGACCACACCTTTTGTTTGCCCCCGTGCAAACTGATGATTTGACGAGTCCTTCACTTTTACACAAGCGGGATGCCGTGCTTAGGTGAAGGCGACCACAGGTCACACTTGCGCATATTTAGCGCGTACAAGGAAGGGGACTGACGCCTCCCTGATGAACACCATCTCTCTCTCTTTCCCCTTTTTTCTTGTGTTAAAACGGTGCTGTTTCACATTACAAACACACACACACACACAAAACACGAAACGAAATCCAAACAAACAAAAAAAACCCGGAAGGTCTTTCTTCCCTTTTGTTTTGCTGTTGTTGCTCGTCACTTTTTAACATAGCTGCTTTTGCCACCCAGCGCAGCTTCTACGCCTGCTCTGTTCACAGTTGCTCTCGCCATATATATATATATATATTTATATCAGTCGAGGTGCGCGAAGCGTTTTGTCCGGTGAATCATCACGCAAAGCAAACCAGCAAACAAAGAAAAAAAAACAGATTTTATCTCTCACTCCTTCTCCCCCACAAAGAAAATAAAAACAAAACAACAAAAAGAAGGAAGCAATGCGATTGGCGGTGTTGGTGGTGCTTGTGCTGGCCTTCCTGTGGGGCTCTACCGCAGCACAGGCGGCTCTCTCGTTTCTCCTTCATTCCCACGACTTCCCCCCTCCGCCAGACCCAAAGCTGCCGCTGCGGGATTACGTCGCGTATAACCCGCTCAACACTATCTGCATGCTGGTTGCCTTGGATAACGGGCTGGGCGGCGTCGTACGCTTTGTGTACAGCTCGAACGTGACTGATGTTCGGCAGCGTGCAGATGTTCTTGTTTCCATTCACAAACCACAGTCCTCTGCGCCGTCTATCGCCGTGCTGGATACTGCGGAGAACGTGGTGGACACGAAGGTGTTTACGGCAGCGGAGCTGCATCGCGTGAATGTGGAGGCCAACGTCGCGCGTCGCAGCAAGGAGCGTCAGGGCGACAGCGAGAACATTGAGGAAGAGGAGCTGGCCCGGAGCTTCACGCTGACCATGCGACCAGCACAGGAGGGCACCGGCGCTGGCGCACACTTCCTGGACGGCAACTACGCCGCGTGCTTCCGCCTTCTGCGTGCAGCGGGCTCGGCGGCTGCGGCGAAGAGCGGCAGTCAGCCAGTGCCGGAGGAGGTTCAAATCCGTCTGCTGGAAGTCGCCTCGACCAGACACTCCACCTCCACCTACATCGCGCGACTTAACAAGGCAACAGGCAATGATGCGGCAGCGAACAGCATCACCTCCGAGGCCGATCGCGAGTATGCCAAGATGATTCGCATGATGTTCCGCGCCAGCAAGAACGCTGATCTGCAGAAGCTGCTGAACTCGAACGAGGTGGTGACGTCGCAGCAGACGCAGCAGCAGCTAGATGCGCTGAAGGCAGTCCAGCAGCAGCTGTTTGCCATGTACAGCACCTCAGAGCACCTGGAGGAGCGTTACGCGCGCATGCGGGTCACCGCCGAAACCACCTTCACACGGATCTGGGTATGCATGATTGCGACGGTGTCGGTGATGGGCGCAACCATTTGGCTTACCTTTTACTTCACCAAAGATATTATTGTAAAGCGGAAACTGCTGTAAATTAATGGTGCCTGCATGGGGGCAACTGACAACACGAAGCACATGAAACACAGGTAGGAAAAGCACCGTTACACTCCACAACATCAACAATACATGTGCATATATATGTGTGTACGTGTATGCGTGCTTATGTGTTTAATCGCTGATCAGCTGAGGGGAGTTCTGTGGTTTTTGTTTTGGTTTGTCGTTTTCATCGTCACAGACAGCGACGTGATTTCGAGGGAGAAAGAGCTGCGGATGGTGCGTATTTCTGTTTCTGGGCTTGTGGGTAGGTGACGAAGGTAGTTGCAGGAGCTGACCTTGCCTCAAGGGCGACGCGGCTCTCCAAAAAGCGACGTTCTTCAAGTCGCTTTTTCCTTTTTTGTTTCTGTGCGTTTGCCATAGGTCTTTTTCCTTGTGCTCTTCAAATATATACTGTGCCCGCCGTTGAACCTGGACGTATGTGCGTGAGGAGAGGAGGACTTCTGTCGCCATCTTCTTTTTACTGGGCTGGCAAACGCCAAAACAACAACATCAATAACCAGGAAAGGGACAATTGAAGAAAAAAGTGATCGAAGAAGAACGAGCCCATGTCGTGCTTTGCTTTGTGCGGAGTGGCTTTTTCGATTCAATGCGTGCGACACCGCACGGGAGAGAACAGCGGCACACACACACACACGCACACATAAAAGGAGTGACGATAGCTGCTCGCTGCGGTTGAGTTAAGAGAGATGGGCAACAAGGGAATGCGGCAAGTCCCCCCCTTTCTTTTTCACTGCCTTGTTTTCTTCAACCGTCGCTCAACAAGCTGCTTTGCAACAAGTGAGAATTTGGTGGCTGTGTGCTTGCAGGCAGAAGGAAGAGCCAGGGACACCAGTCCTGATTGTTTTTTCTGTTCTCTCTCGATTCTTCCCGCATTCTTTTCAGTGTAACTCCTGCTGCTGTTGTCGTTTTGATTTTATTTGTGCTCGTTTCCTCTGTCCCCATTGCGTTCTCTTTTCTTCTTCCTCCCTCTGTCTCCTTTGCCTTTTGAATTTGCGTCTGAGGTGTCACATCGCAGCTTGAGATCATCTCAGCGAGCGTAGCCGTCTGTGAAATTCATCATCAAAAAAAGAGGTCAGCTTACTCTTTGATCGAGCTGCGTTGTGGTGTCTTTTTTTTCTTGCACATCTATATACGCCTCTTCTCCCACTAGGCTTTCTTTATCCTTATCTCTAAAGCGGTGTGGAAGAAAAGAAAACAGGAAAAAACAAGTAGAGCACCTCCATAAGGTGCTGCGTCTCTCTTCCCTGCTGGGCTACTCAAAATACGCTGTGCTGTTCCAGGTAGACCTCCTTACTCCCTCCCACTGTAGCTCACGCCAAAACAGTCGCGGGCTACTCCTTTACTTTTCCCCTTTCGATCTCTCTCGCTTGCCCTCCCTCCATCTACCCACATCCTTACATTCACAGTGAGCAGCATTACCAACACTTTTTTTTCTGTCATCAACGTCAACAGCAGCCATGTCCTCCTCTCCTGCGTCATCTGCACCGCCGGGCAACCCGACGACGGCGGCGTCCCCGGCCGAAGACCCCTCCCAGCTATCAGCAGAGGACCTGCTGCAGCAGATTGTGGAGCTGGTGAACAAGGTGCTGGACCGGCATTACTCGCTCGTGGAGTTCGACGCGCTGGGCGGTATGGACCTTCTGCAGGTGGTTAATGACATCTTCGCCAAGTTGCAACCGAACATGAAGATGGACATGCAATCCGTCTCTCCCGATGAATCTGTGCCGCGCATGCTGGACTTTCTGCTGAAGATTCTCGGCTATCGCGTGCCCGTCTTTATTCAGGGCAGCTTTCCACAGAGCTTCGCTGATGCAGAGCCGGTCGTGGTGTACCCAACGATGTACTGGATTCTTACCCACATGGAGCTGAACGAAAAGCGCGTGTATCTCGCCCGCTTCCTGCAGCCACTCGACATTCCTGACGACATCCGCGCACAGGACGAGGACGTGCGTGCTTTGTACATGCAGTACCAGGCGCTGCGAACCGAGTTCATCAAGGCCCACCAGAGCGTCGAGCGGCTGCGCACGACGTTTGCTGACCCAGTTGATACGCGCCGCAAGGTGGCAGCGTTGGAGGAGGAGAAGGAGCGTCTGCAGGGCTACGTGGAGGCGGCACGGAAGAAGCTGGCGACGGTGCCGGAGAAGGAGATGCTGCTGGCGGCGAGTAAGTCTCTCCGCATGGCCCGTGAGGAGAGCGCGAAGCTGGCGGAGCGGGAGGTGGAGCAGCAGCAGGCCAAGGTGTTCGCCGAGGCGCGTCGCACGGAGATCAGCACGCGGCTGCAGAACCTGCGCCGTGATGCCGCGGATGGGCGAGTTGAGATGATGATTCGTCGCATGAAGGATGAAATGGAGACAAATCGTATGAAGCTGCAGGACCAGCTGCCACAGGAGCTGGAGGCTACCCGCAACGAAAACGCCGAGCTGGAGAAACTCGTGTCGGAGCCGCTCGACATGGCTTCGCTGACAGCGCAGGACCGCAAGTTGGATGACGAGCTGAAGGCGCTGAATCAGCGCATTGCGCAGCGCCAGCAACCCGGTGCTGATGGAGCGTCACTGCCGCGCTTCCGCGATCAGGTGCAGCGCGTACTGGCGCGCAAGCAAGAAGTCCTGAACGAACTCAGCTCGCTACAGGCAGACAACAACAAGGCACTGAACGACATCCGCGAGCGTCAGCTGCGCATCACTCAGCTGCAGTCTGCCACAAACATGCTACGCAGCGACGACTTTCGAGACTTCTCGAATCAGGTGCGGGCAAAGAAGGCGGCGACGGAGGGCATGCGAACTCGTCTGGCAGAGCTGCGCACGGAGTGGGGTACGCTGACCTTCACGGAGACGACGCTGCAGGAGCAGTACAACGCACTGGACGCCGCCATCGGTGATCTGGAGAGCAAGCTTGGTCTGCAGGGGTACAGCCGCACCGTGGAGGCGCTGTCGAAGCTGACGCATGAGAAGGATGCTATTGAGGAGGTGAAGGGCAAAACACTGGAGGAGCTGTCGCGCGTCGTGCAGGAGTTCACGCTGGCGATTCGTGAGGGCCGCACGCGCTTAGCGCCGCTCATCAACGAGCTCCGCGCTGTTCGTCAGACCGCAGCGGAGGTGGACCAGGAGTGGTCGGAGAAGAAGTCGCAGTACGAATACCAGGAGAACCTGCTCACCGAGGACATTCAGAAAATCGACGAGGAGGTGACACGGCTGAAGGAGGAGACGTCGGCAAACGAGTCTCTCTACCACCGCGTCCGCACTCAAGACATCCTGCTCGCCGCGCAGGCACAGCGTGCGGCTGAGGAGAAGAAGTACCGCAGCGATCCCAGCGCCTCCCTAGACCCACAGCATAAGACGTACGCGGACTACTTTGCTGATGTCACCCGCACGCTAGAGGCGCGGACGAAGGAGATGCAGGTGAAGCGGCGAGAGCTGGAGGATACGCACGACACGAGTGTGCAACAGGTGGAGTGGTTTCACGCCCTGCACACGATTCTGCAAGCGAAGCTGGCCAGCCTGCAGGCGAACGCTCCCGCTGCCGGCTCTGCAAATCCGCGCCACATCATTGATGATGACATCCAGCAGGTGATGGGCCGCGCGGGTGGGGCGGACATGCTCGTTCTGAACACGAATTAGTCCCTGGCATCATCGCCACCGCCGCCGCTCTTTTCTTGCAGCCCTTCCTTTCTGCTCTTTCTGGACAGCGCCCAACCCCCCCTGCTCTTGTTTTTTTTCTTTTATACTATTAGCTGGTCTCTCGCAACATAGTTGTTGGCGTTGCTTCTGTTATTGCTGTTGCCTTAGATGTATAGAGGTTGTGCTTCCCTGACTGATGGGTTTGCTACCTTCGCGCAAGCAGATGCCGCTCCATTACCCCGGGGGATGTACAGACACACGCACACGCCTATATATACGAATACACGGGTACTGTGCTTCTGTTGCTCCTGCTTCCTCGTTTTTTTTTTGCTGCTTTCGTAGCAATCATCGTCGCTGTTGCCTGGCGTTTTCTTCACTGTGTGTGTGTTTGTTTGTGTGTAAAGAGTTGTCGAGTCTCCCGTTAGTGGGGACCCCGTGGTGCTCTAACTCGTGGCTTTTCCTTTTTTTTTGAGGCGTTGGTTGATGTACACTACCTTGTCGCTTCTGTATCCCCTGTACCCCACCCTCTCTGTCGTTTCTCCGAGAAGGATGTGAGGGAGAGGTCGTAAAGAGCAAAAAAAAAAAGATAAAGAGAAAAGCAAGAATTGCTGTGGCTGCTGAGTTAGATGAGGCAGACGGCACTGTAGTTCGCACCATCCCTTCTTATTGTCCTCTCTTTGGTTTTGTTGGTTGTCTTCCTTTTTCCTTGTTTCTTTCATGAATGGTGCGCGATGCGGCAAATACGACAAGAAACGAAGTGACCCAGAGCACACAGCACAGGAGGGGGGAAGGACTGCCTCTTTTTGCGGCGGTGAGTGGTGTATCGAAGAACAAATAAAAGCAAGGAGGAACGATAAATTCGGCTTATCAACTATTTCGAACTCTTCACTTGGTGATGCAACGCGCGTGCAGATGCGCTTTTGGGCTCTTTCTTTTCTCACCCCCCCTTCCTCGCTCAGAGGTGTGTTTCCCTGCTGACAGGTGAAGCTGTGTCGGGGGAGAGCATTGTAATCCACCACGGCGTACATGCAACACCACCTGATCACATGCATGCAGTCACACACAAAACAAACAAACAGAAAATGTGTGATGCAAAGCGCCACGTAAGAGGTGTGGACATCGTCCCGTCCTCCTTCTTTTTTCGCCCAAAACACTTATCCTTCTTTATAGCTGCGCCACCTCTAACCCTCCTTTCTCCACCCCTCCGCCCCTTTCTACTTCGAACCCCATTTTTATGGTGTTGCTGGTAATGTGCCACGGCATGACTCTGGTCTCGTAGACACTGGTGCGCGTATGTGTGAGGCTAGCAAATAAGCAGAAAACAACAACAAGTGGAGAAGCGCTTTCCTTCTATGTGGCCCACTCACACGATTCACGGTGTAATGCAGCCGCCAAGAGGTCGGTATCGTGGCTCCACCAGCGCGCTGTCGCAAGCATCTTCCTCCACCGTCGGCCGTGGACACAATCCGGGCTTTCCTGCTTTGCATGGCGACTCTGCGCAGCCTTTCCTGTACTCGACTACACGAGCGCAGACCAACAAGCTACCCTCTGCGGTGGTCCATCATCATGATCATGGGCGGCGGGGCAACGTAACCAACTCGTACGACGACGATGATGTCAATGTGAGCCGCGAAACCAGCAGCGTTGCATACAGCGCAGCGAGCTCGAGTCCTACCCCACAGTCAATCCCATCACTTTCCAGCGCCGTCTTGGCACGCCTTCAGACAGAGTACCCGGCCGTCTACACTGCCCTTCGCGTGTATGAGAAAGCCGTGCGACACCACAAGGAGAAGTTCAAGGCGAAGGAGGCGGAGCTGCTGCGCTGCATCGGGGCGGGCGAGGAACTGCTCGAACAAATCGATGCCCTCAAGCAGCGCTGCGAGTTGCTCGGGCGGGAGCGAGATGACGCAGTGGCTGCCGCTGCTGCTGCGGTTGCTGCGGCGCAACAGACGAGTGGGCAGGATAAGGAACACTTGGCACCTTCCGAGGCAGTGAAGGCGGCGCAAGTGTGGGACGCCGAAAAAAAGGAGCTTATCGACACGTATGAAGCGCAATGTTCGCGCTTGCGGGAGCAGCTGCAAGACGCACTGCAGCAAACTTCCATCGCCAACGCGGAGCAACACGAGCTGGAAGCGGCGCTGCGGGGAACACGGTCACAACTGCGTCAGGCAGAGGATCGGCTACGCGAGATGGAAGGCGCGTACGAAGAACGTGCGTCCGCTGACGCCGCACAGCGCGATCGTGATATGCAGCAGCAGCAACTGCTCTTCCAGCAGCAAATCGCACAGGTACAGCAGCAGGCGGACATGGATAAGGAAACGGTGCTCGCCGAGGCGACGGTGGAGCTGGAGCGGCTGCAACGTGCACTCGTGCGTGCTGAGAAGGAGCTAAAGGAGCAGCAACACACGTCAGAGCGGTCGACGATGCTGCTGTCGGAGTCCGGCAACGCCGCCACCGTTGAGATGGCGAACCTGCGACGGCAGGTCCGGCAGCTAGAGGACGCGAATCACGACCTGCAGCTGCAGTTGCGGCGCAAGCAACCCGAGTCGCGTCTCTCAGGCCGGACCGAGGAAGGCCGGCTGATCGTCGTGGGAGACGGCACCGCGTATTCGGGCTCCATGACAAGCAACAGCAATGGGAGTACCGTCTTTTCTGCACCTTCTGTGGTGGGCACGCGGCAGCCACTTCAGCAGTCGTTAGCTCCTGGCGGTGATGTGGCTGGAGGCGGCGCTCTAAGCTCGTCTGTGCAGCGGCACCTCCAGGAGGAAAACGTGCGTCTGCGCGACAAGCTGCACGAGGTTTCCCGCCAAGCACAAGACGAAATTGACGCCGCACACGAGGCGCGACTCAAGCTGCAGCAGCAGCTCAAAGCTGCGGAGACGCAGATGCAGCTGTTGCGCAGCTCAGTCATTGCGGGCCTCGAGCAGGAATTGTCGCAGGCGAGGACGCGAACAGACGTCGCGGAGGTACACTGTAGAGAACTGCAGGAGGTTGCGGACGGGTTCGAGGCACGTGTCATCGCCTTGCAGAGGGGCTGCGCGGAAGCCGCCACCGAGCGTGATGCGGCCCGCCAAGCGCACGAACAGCTCCAGCACGAGATGCAAGAGTTACGAGATACGATGGCTTCGCTGCAGCAGGAAATAAAAGCCACAACATCTGAGGTACACCGCAAGGGTGCTCTTGTTGTGCAGCTTCAGCGGGAGAAGCAGCAACTGGTGGTGGCCCTGCGCACGGTACAAGCAGAAACTGCTACCATTGAAGACTCCCTGGCTGAGATGCGCGCAAAGCACGAAGAGGGTGTGGTGATGCGTGAAATGACGGCAGCGCAGCTGCAGGAACGTTGCATCCTGCTTGAGCACGAGGTGGAGGAGGCAAAAGAGGAACGACTAACCTTGTGCAGCCGCCTACGCGACGCGGAGGAAGCCGTTGACGTGTTGAAGGACGCGCAGCGAGTTGCGCAGGAGGTGGTGCGTGATGCCCAACGTAAAGCGCGAGAGGTGGAGGACAAGGCCAACGCCGGCGTCGAGCAACTCCGCACACAGCAGCATGTTTGGCAGTCCCGTGCAACGGAGGCGGAGCAGGAAAGGAATCGACTGCGTGCCCAGCTGACGACCATGTCCCAGCGATTGCGTGATCATCAAGAAGAGCTCGCGAAGAGGGACGAGGCTGTGCGGCAGAGTGCGGACAAAGCCGCAGCGCTCACGGCGGAGCTGCGTCAGCTGCGTGAATTTCAGCTTGGTCGCGACGAGGCCTCGCGCGAACGGTGGCGGCAGCAGTACGCGCAGAACACAGCGGATCGCGAGCAGCTGCTGGTCAGCAAGGAGCAGCAAATCGAGTTCCTTCAGCAGCAGCAGCGGGAGCTGGCCGCAACACTGGCGGAGCGTGACGATCGCTTGGAACACCTGCTGCAGCAACGGCAGCAAGCACAGGCCGCACTGTCCGACGCAGTCGCGAGCAGCGCCACGTACAAGGGCCGCATACAGGCACTGGAGGAGGAGCTGATGCGAGTCGAGAAGGAACGTGCAGAAGCCAGGGCGGAGCTGCTGCAGCTAGCGGAGACGTACAAGCGTGCTCAAGTCACCGGGGCCACCACAGCAGGCGGCTGCTCTACCGAAGCAACTGGCTTGCGTGTTGCCGAGCTGGAGGCGAAGCTTGCGGAGTGCGAAGAGGAACTGCGCACTGAGGAGCGCCAGCGGCAGCAGGCACAGACGACTCTTCTGCAACTTGTTCTGCCACCATCGAGGGGCACTGATACGTCTGCCAATCTCAGTAGTCGTCACACATGGGACAGCATCGTCGAGGTGCTAGACGAGGTGGTGAATGATCTTTCCATGCAGCGCGTCGTCTTGACAAATGGATTAACGGCAAAGGAGGGCGACGACTCGTCTCCTACCCGACTCCCCGACGCGTGCCAGCGCGCCGCCGTGGCTGTGCTTCGCTCCGTCCGTGACTGGGTTGAGCATCTGCACGATGGTGACGCGCAGCGCTGGGCTGCGTTGAAGCGGACGGTGCTGAGGGTGTACGCTGCCCACGACAACGAAGAGTGGGACGCTGCGGGACGCGGTGGGCTGCACCCGCACAGCGGCCCTCCATCTCCTTCCGCTGGTGTGGACTGTGGGGACGTGAGCTCTGTAGAGCAGCTGCGAGAACGGTTTGCGGCTGCGTCCAAGTCGCTCACCATGGCCCTAAGCGACATGCGGACTGAGTGGGCGACCGCCAACGCCGACCTTAGGAGGGCGGAGGAACTCTTGAAAGTCAAGGAGGATCACACCTCGCACCTCGATGAACTCACGGCCGCACTTTCTCTTAAGGAAAAGGAGTGTGCCGCCGCACTGACGAGCTTAGATGAGGTTCAGCGAAAGTACTCCGAAGTCTCGCGCAAAGCAGCGGCGTTGCAGGTGAACGTCGATCAGCTACGTCAGGACGTGGCGGAACGCGAGGCGTCGCTTGCGCAGACGCAGAACCGTCTCGAGAGCCGTAGTGTGGAGTTGCAGGCGGAACGGGCGGAGTGGCTCGCGAAGTGGCAGGAGAGTCTGCGGCACCGTGAGAGGGAGAAGAGCGATCACGAGAGCGAAGTGCAGGAGCTGCGGAGCCGACTTGTCGCAGCTGAGGAGGCCGCCACGGCGTCTGCCGGCGCGTCGCGTGCGCAGACAGATGAAGTGCAGCGGCAGCTGCGTTCGCAGCTACAGGAAGTCCAGAAAACAGCATCAATGACAGAGGTGTCACTTCGCCAGCAGGTAGCGACTCTCACACAGGAGAAAACGCACGCTGCACAGGGACTGCGCAGTCTGAAGAAGGTCGTGACGGATCTGGAGGTGCGGGTGAACAACGCGGATGCTGCGCTGCAGGAAAAGGATGCCCAACTCGTCTCCACTGAGAAGAAACTGCAGGAGATACAACGAGCACATCAGGAAACGCTCGCCAATGGCATGGCTGCGGAGGCGTATGGGCAAGAGTCAATGGCAAACCAGATCGCCTCCTTGCAGCTGCAGCTGCGCACGTGTCGACAGGAGAACGAAATGATGGCGGCAGCGCACGCGGCGGAGGAGGCGGAACTGCAGGCACTGCGCAAGGTGAACGCGTCGCTGGAGAGCCGCCTGTCAGAGGTCGAGGAGGAGCGAGCGCCGCTGCGCCAACAGCTTCACAGCTTACTCTCCTTTCCTGATACGTGATGTTCGTCACGGCTGACGGAGGAGAGGAGTAGAGGGGGTGAGGTTGAAGAACTTACAAACCGCGTTGAGGTGTACATGAGCTGATTGACTTGGCGGAGCTCTTTTTTTTTTCCAGGCGGAGGAAGGTGGGAGGAGGAGAGTGTCCTTTTTGTTGCTTTGTTAGAGTAGAAAGAAAGAAACATGACGTGTACTATTATTGACCCTTCACGCCTGGCCGACGCATCTGTAAAATTGTTCGCACACGGCCTGCTGTGATCCCCCCTCGCTTCTTCATTAATATAACACTTATAGATTGCTGACATACTTGCCACGGAAGATTAGAAAAAAAAGAGATCCGTGACTGCTGACACCCGCATACAAACACATTCAAACACACATAGATACTCAGCTAATGTAGAGACAGCGCACTACCACTTTCAAATGCATCGATTTACGGAGCCGAGCGTTTCCTGATTCCTGTGTTGTGAATGCACTACACTCGTTGCACTAAAAGGAATCTTAACAGCTGCAAAACCGAACAAACAAACAAGGCAGGGAAAGTTACGCTGGTGTGCGTGCACTTCATCAAGGTCTGGAACGGAGGTCTACTGCAGCTTCTTCAACTACAGGGGAAGCGCGAAACCCAAACAGGACGTACGTACCTTTGTTCATTTTCTCTGAGCTACCAGCACTATCTTCTCCATTTCTGCCTTCCTTTCTTTCATAATGTTTTTGAAACACCCGGGATTTCTCTCTGTCGTTCTGTGTCTGTGCGTGCGTGCGTGTACATGTCGCTTTTCTCTTTTTTTCGTGTCTCGAAAAAACAACCCCCTTGCTGAAGTTCTAGTGAGCATTCTGTGCGTGAGTGCTACGTCAACTGAGGCACTCCCCTCGACTCTCCCCAGTTCTTGCTGCTCTGTGTGTGCGCAACGTTGCTCAGACTATTCCTGGTGCTCTTGCGCGTTTTCTTTTTTCAAAAGAAAAGAGCCCATACCAGATCTATATGTATTTTGCTTCTTTGCCAAACAGCCGCCGTTGTGCTTGTTAGACAGTTTTTTTGCGCAATAGCAACGACATCAAAAAAAAAAAACCCTTTTACGGTTTAACCAGATTGAAGTACATTAGCCCCTTTTGCATAGGAAACACAAGCTGCAGCTTCGCCTTTGGACGCACCGCAGCGAGACAGAACCTCTCACGTTCCGCTCTCCAAGTTGTCAGCGACGGCGGCGAGAACGCGCCTTCTTTTGCGTTGAGTGACCGCATCCCCATTTTTTTTTTCACACCGTTCTCATCAGCTGACGGTTGACCCCCCCCCTTCCTCCTCCGTCGCCTGCAGCGATGATCTTCGGTGAAGACGAACGCCCCGCGCCGCCGAGCGGCAAGGCCTTTGTGCCGTCCCGCATTAAAGGCGGTCTCACACCCAGCGCGACTGGCCTCATGCCCAACGCCCACCACAACGGCATCACCATCCCAGGTGCAGCCCTGCACCACCGCTGCAGCAGCGGTCCGCGGGCTGGCATGTCGAGCAGCAGCAGCGCGCAGCACCCGCAAGGCCGTCGCCACCTCGACCCACACCATTTCACAAACTTCTCTGACGAGGCGAAGCGGGAAGAGGGCCGCTACGGTCGCGCACACGTCGCCTCGGAGCAGCAACAGCGGGCTGCCGCTTACTACGCCACAAAGCAGCCCTCCGTCGCCCAGCCGCCGGGCAAGGAGTGCAACCTCTACCTCAAGTCGTACTACTACACGCCGCTGTCCAAGGCAGATCGTACATCGCAACCACCAAAGGCGCCCATCGCGGGCTTCCGCTCTGACGCGCAGAACACCTCCTTTCAGCTGGCTGAGGCCCGTCTGCGTCGCCTGAAGCGCGAGCATCCGGAGTTCCAGGAGGAGGTAGACAGGGTGCTGCGTGAACAGCATGGTGACTACGGGATTGTGAAGACGCAAGAGAAGCTGACCCGCAAGGCGGCCGTCGTTGAGTACGCGGAGAACAGTGACGCTCGTATGAAGCAGATAGAGGCAAATACGAAGTATCACGGCACCCCCAACCTCGGCTCCCCTGCTCCATCCATTGAGCGCAACATTCCGTACGCGCTGGAGGACTCCCGCCTTCGCAAAGACACGCAGCTGGTGCCCACCTCGCACGTGCGACTCTACGGAGAACGCAACCGCAGCTCGTCACCGACAGAGGCACCAGTGAAGCCGTGTGACCGACACTTGCACGAGGGTCCTGTCCCGTACGACTCTGCGGAGCTTTCAAAGGAGCGCTACCCGTCTCCTCCGCCGGTTGGCGTGCAGCAGTCCATCTACGCGAAGCCGATGATAGTCCATATCGACGAACGTCGCCACCGAGAGTGTGGGGACGACGCCGATACCCTCGCGTTGAAGCGCGCTCGTGCGAAGAGCGGCACAAGCCAGTCGCGGGAGCGTCATCCGGACTTTATCTTCGGTCCGGGACCGGCACTGCAGCAGCCTCGTGCGACTCTGAGGCAGCGTACAGAGGCGCGGTGGAAGGCGCAGGAGCGCAACACCGAAGAGCGTCGCACCGGCAAGGCCCTCTACCCGCAGTCGTACACTGTCACGTCGCTGTGGTGAAGGGCGGGACACAGTAAAAAAAATGCACAGCAGCTTTCAGAGGGACGGTGAAAGCAGACAGAAGGCCCTCTTCGCTGGCTGCTGGGAAAGGTTTGTTCCCTCGCATTCTCTGCTCCAGCTTAGTTCGGATGGACTGCGCCGGCAATTCCGCAGGGTGACCATATATATATATATATATATATATAGCTGGTCTGCGATCGTTGCTGTCAGAGTTGTGCTCGAAATCCTTCTGAAAGGGCGGTGCACCTGTGTGTTTTTTAGCTGGGATTCTGGTGCGCGCAGAGGAGGGGGTGCTGCTTTCCTTCTTTCTTTTTTCAAACTGTTCTTCTTTTTTTTTCCCTCCCCTTCGTACGTCGGTACCTCTACCAAAGTGGATGCCAGTCAAAAGGAAGGAGGGGAGCGAGGAGGACCTCCTCCCTTTACTGACCGCAAACCGAGCCCATCAAACGACACCTCTCTCTCTTTTTTTATTATCATTACCATTTCCCCTTCTGAAGTAGGATCACTTTTTTGTCTTGCTATTTCGTGGTAATGGATGGCGACAATGGTGCATTTATGCGGTCGTCTGCGCTCCTTCTCACTCTGCGTATCTTTTTTTATTTATTTATCAACATTTCCCGTTGCTAGAGTACATTCTTCACTGTATCGCATGTGTGTCTGTGTGAGTGTGTTTGTTGTCTGTTTTTATTCAAACAGTCATCAACATCGACATCTGTATTTTTTTTTCTTGTTTCATGTACGTAATGACCAGTTTACGCATACACTGCATAAAAAAAAAAGCAGAACAACAACTACTACTGAAAAAAAAAGTGCAACGACAATGTCAAGGCAAGGTTAGCCTTTTTTTCTTGTGCTTATCATCGACACACGAGAACTGCCATTGCTTATCATTTTGAACGCGTCGATATCTGTCTTCATGCAATGTGGGGTAGAGTGGTGGTAGTGGGGGAGCTCACTCTTCCTATTGCACATGTGCTATGGGCAAGATTACCCTCCTATCGGTTAGAAGAAAGCAGGAGGACTGAAGAGAATGAGTGGAAGGAGAGGCAGCTGCCGTAGGTCCCAGCTGTCTTTCTGTCGCAGCGTATTCCCCGATATGCAAAGGCAAAAACAACAACAGCAGAAAGAAGGAAATAGATGTGATGAAATGCCATTTCCCACCACCAACTTTTTTTCTCCTGCTCTCTCGTTCTCGTGCTTTATCATTTTCTTTTTTTGTTGAAGTGCAACCCTTGCCTTTTCTTTTTTAAAACCTGTCAAAGGTTTGATTCCATCACATCGTGCGCTGTCGAGAAAGAGAGGTACACCAACCATGAGTGAGTTGGACCCGCAGGGCCTGATGGCGGCACCATCGCTTTCAGAAGCTGCCAGGGCCGTCTTTAGCGACGAGGAGTGCAACACGCTGAGGGATAACTTGCATTCGGAGCAAATCGCGCAGGCGAGGTACCTCCGCGCGCATCCTGAGATACGCGAAAGTCTGCAAGAAGGACTGCGCCGTGTCCTTCAGAGCCAACCAGCGGATCCGGTGGCAGCGCTTGTTGCGTACTTCTCCAGTGAGGAGTTCACGCATTTCCACGGTAGCAGTGACAAGGAAGGAGCATGATTGGTGTCGTTGTACCGCGTGTGAGGCTCAGCTTACCTTCTGACGGTTTTATGCCACTTGAGACCAACGAAGCGTGTCCCGCGAAACACCAAACAAACAAATAAAAGCGCAAAAAAAGAACAAGGCGCATCTGGCAATCAGAGTGCATCTCTGCGCACGAATGTATAGTAGTAAGCTGCTGCCTCTTATTGGGAAGGCACATCGGTTTTAAACGCTGAAGAGCCTCTAACACACAGGGAGATGGGGAGGGGAGGAAAGAAGGAGGAATCCCATGCATCGTGATGTAGCCGTTGCTCAGCAGCATCAACTCCCTCGCCATTCCTCCCTCAAACAACAAGAACAAAAAACGCGAGAAATCGGAAAACTCTGCCACCTGTTGTAGCTTTCCCACCACAGGACATACAGGACATACACAGAAACTCAAAACTGGCGTAATGAACGTACACGGGAGAAAGAAAGAGTTCTGCCAAAATGCTGGAGACGGTACTGATAATTAACAAAGAGCATTCTGTGAAGGTCGCCTCCGCCTCCCTCCCCTAGAAAAAAAAAGAAAGGAAAGAAAGATCTCGACGTGCAGTCTTTTGTACATCCTATTCAACACCCATTCTCTTCTCCGCATGCCCGCCACCTGCGCACGCATATGATGTCGAGAAAGATCATCGCTGCTCTGTGCTGTTTCACTCACCTCTTCTCCAACCCTTTGTTTTCTATCAACAAACACATATATATATACACACACACGTACATCTCGCACTTTGCACGTACTTGCCACCACCCTCTGCAGCACGCTTATTCCTTTCCGTATCTGGCTGCACACGGAACACACATACACACACACACCCACACACAGACACGCATTAGCGGACACTTTGCATCATTCCTCCTCCTCTCATACTGTCACAAAGCACACCATGCGCCGCACACGTCTGCGAAGGATGTACCTCCCTCGCGCTCCAAAGAAGGAGGAGAAAGAGCACCCGATGCAGGTAAAGAACTCTGAGTCTTTTATGCGCACCGCCCTTGTGACAGGCACTCTGACCTGCATAGTGGCTGCCATCATGGCCCTGCGTAAAGTACAAACAAGGCAACGGCAGCCCGGACAGGAACTCGTTCGCAAACGAGGTGGGCAGCGGGTGGTGATCATCGGCGCCGGTGCTGGCGGCTGTGCGGCCGCGGCGATGCTCGCCAACGCTTTGCCTGATGTGCGCATAACCGTGATCGAGAAGGATCGCTATCAGGTATTTCAGGGCCACGTACCGTTGGCTCACGTGGGGCACCGCAGCTACGACCTCGGGACCACCACCGGCTTTGACGTGCTGCGCTCCCCAGCGACGTGGAATGTCACACGAGACGCAAACCTCGTCGCGGCTGAGGTGCTGCGGGTGGACCCGGAGATGAAGCGTGTGTATGTGCGGAGCTCGCCAGGCATGCTGGCCTCTGCAAAACCCCTAGGCGAGGCCCAGGACGAGGCGCGTACGTCGACCGTCATGAACCCGCTGCTGCGGTGGTGGCGCAGCGTGCCGGAGGCACCGACGACCCTCTCCATCAACGACGACGGTAGCCCGAACTTGTCCGATGGAACGACAGTGTTTTCGTATGACGCGCTTATCGTTGCCGCGGGGGCGCAGCGCACGATGGGCAACCTACGCGGGCAGCTGCAACCGCATCAAATCGACAGCTACCGCATCGCGGTGAATCCCGGCACGACACGCGACAGCCTCGCCACCATCTTTGCCGGAAACGTTGTGCACGTCAAGGTGCCCCCTGCGTCGTTTGTGTGCCAGATGGAGGCGGCTCGAGCGCTGCTGCAGCCACGCAAAGCGAAAAGGCAGGACGGGTGCGTGTTGCTGGACCTTGGGAAACAGAGCCCAACACCGACAGCGGCAGCAGGAGCAGCATCCCCCACTGACACCACCACCACCGTTGTTCCTACATCTGTGTCGGCGGACTCCGTGCGAATGGACCCATCAGCGATGTCAGCTCGCGACACGGTGCAGCCGAGCGTGTGGTCGACTCTGCGAGATTGCTGCACGCACCTCACGGCACGGGTGAAGGATAGCTTAAAGGATGAGGCAAAGCCGGATGTCGTGCTTGAGGACGAGGTGGCACATCGACTGGCGGCAAAGTCGAACACGCCAGCAAGGACTGCGCCGTTACCGTTGGCGTCGTGGCCACTTCTCTTCCTGTCCCAGTGGTGCATGCACTTCAGCTGCCGTCAGCATGATAGCACCTTTGTCTCGAGCACTAATACCATCTGGAGGTACCTCTGGTACTACAACAAGCTAAGTCTCTGCCAGCTCTTTGCCGTTACGGCGGACACGGGCCCTATCGGAACGGCCCCAGGACAGGTGAACGAGGTGATTGAGCGCTTCTGGCGAGAGCGCCAGCTGAGATGCCGACAGGGCCCCGGCGTGGAAGGGGAGCGCCTCCACGTTTTGTTTCACTCCTACGCGACGTCGATCGACAGCGTGGCAAACACCGTCACCCTGTACGACTACAAGAACAACGTGGAGCTACGCGTTCCCTATCATCTGCTGCTTCTGGACTTGCCTTTGCGGGCACCAGGTTTTGTGCAGCAGAGCGGCTTGCACCGCACGCGGTATGTGGAGGAGAATGTGCTGCCTGCACTTGCAGAAGGCACTCGTACCGCTGCTACTGCTGCTGCTGCTGCGGAAGCCAACGCTGGGGCTTCAACAGGTGCGATGGCATCGACAGCAGCATCAGCGTTGGCAGCCGCAGCGCTTCGTCAGAACCCACTGCTGGGCAAGACGAAGGCGGAGCTGGAGGCTATCTTCGCGGATGAAGCATCCTTTATGGACGTCGACCCCTTCACGCTGCAGCACCGCCGCTACTCGGACATCTTCGCCGTGGGCGACGTGGCTGGGCTGCCGTCACTGAAAAGCTACGGTGCTGTCTTTGCTCAGGTGCCAGTGGTGGCGCACAACGTGTCCCAAGTGCTGAAGGCCCAGCAACTGCAAGCGAAGGCGGAGCACGGAAGCAAAGCGGCAATTGCGCTTACCGACACATCGATGCGTGCGGTGCCTCGGGCAAATGCGCGTTACACGGGCTACTCCTCTTTCCACGTGGTCATGACGACGTGGCGGGCGATGTGGCCTGAGATGCGCTACCCATTCGACCCGTACAAACACAAAGAGATGCAGGAGGTGTCATCGACTTTGTCTTCCCCGACAGCTACGTCAGCGTCATCTGCGACGTCCGCCACCGCGGTGTTGACCTCGAACACGTCAGAGGCGTGGAGGAAGGAGAGGTGGGATGTCGCGCAGTCGCTTGCGTACTGCGACCACCACATCTGGAACAACCTCGCGTGGCGCGATTTGCGGGGGTTCTTAAATGGGCTGTACTATCAGTCTGCTTTGTACGAGCTGATGTACTTCTTCGTCTTTAGCCGCGGGCAGTGGCACTCGCCGACGTGGCTCGCCGTTCCCACATACTCGTCTGAAGATGGAGCGCCGTGTGCGCCGTCACTTGTGAACTTCTTGTAGAGGAGCGAGGTTTTCTCGTGCTGTACGTCTTTGCGCTTCTCTTGCACTTGCGTCCTGCACGCGTGCTTATGTGTGTTTGTGTTCGCGCTTTCTGCATTCCTCCTTTCACAGAGAAATTAACGAGCAAACAAACAAACGAGGAAGAAAAGCGAGGAGAAATAGAAACGGGCAACAGTGGGTGGACGCATCGTTGCGTCTTTTTTGTTGTTGCTGTTGCTTGACGTTGCTCCCACCTCTGCCGGGGGGGGGGGGAAGTGTACGGAAAGGGAGGGATGAGGTACGAAAACCAAGCAAAGAAGACTCGGGAAGAAGATACCGCCTGTGGAACTCGGGCTTCATTGAAGGGTGCGTTCGATTCATCGCTCTCGCTTTCCTCATCCCCTCTCCTTACTTCACATTTCTTTTATTGTTATTTTTCATGGGCTTTCGTTTCCACTGTTGCTTCCATCACCCGTTGCATTAACTCTCCCCCCAAAACTTCTTCTGTTTTGTGAAGTAACTGTGAGGCACCTACACGGCCAGGCACCAAAGTCAATCAACTTGGCTCTTTTCTTTTTTCCCCTCTTCTTCTTTCCATTATTCAGTTTCCTTGCTTTGCTAACACCGACAGCACAGTAGTTGCAGCCCAGCTCAAAGTCGCGAGAGAGAGAGAGCGTACGCACCTGTCCTCTGACACTACCTTGCCGCATCTGCACGCGTACGCGAAGCAACAAACGACCAACACAGCAGTGCGCCGCGAGAGAAGCAGCAACAATATTAAAAAAAGAGGAACCAGCGAATAAGAACCGAACATCAAAAACGACAGAGCGTATTGTGTTTCTGTTGCTTGCGCTTATCCTGCTTCGGCGAGCTGGCCGTAGGGGACACGACACTCTTGCAGACCATTGGAGTGCCACTCATTGTGTCCTGCTCAAAAATAGAAGGCAAAAAAAGGAAAAGTACCTGGCAGATAAAGGTGGCTACACAGTACCGTTCATTATTGTAATTAACTACCCTTTCTTTTTCTGTTCCTTCTGTTCGTCTTTATCATACAGAACGGGGTTCTTATAACAACAGAAGAAACACGCTGCGAGTTGCATTTAATCTCTATCGCCTTTTTTGTTTGTTTGTGGCTTACCCTTTTTCTGTGTACTCCGTCGCTTTTTTTAAATATAGATTTCTTCACCCCAGCAAGCCTCATTTGCTGCTCATCGTTCAGCTCATACTTCTGTTTCTTTTGTGCATGTGTTTCTCTTCTCCACGTTGCTTACATCTGTTTCTTTCTTTATGTGTCTTTATCCTTCTCTTTTCTGCTTCTCCACGGACGTTGCAAGTATTGCGATTCGCAGCATAAATACTGTCATCAATAAAAGGAACCACTTCTCTTTTTTTGCTTTTCATTGGTAGCTTTCTTTTTTGAATCTTTTTTTCTACTTGTTTATCTGTTTGGTTAGCGCTGCTTGGCTTTTGTGTGGTACAGACGTACCCCTCCCTCTGCTTTACTCTGCCACTGTGGCGATCTTCCTATACTCGCTGTGCAGGGTTTCCTCTGCTTCCTCCACTTTTCATGGGCTGACAACCAAGCAGACTTGATAGCTGTCGTCGTTATTGTGGTCATCTTCACAATTTCTTTTTCTTTCTTTCTGTGTCTCATCTCACGTGGGAGCGGCGCCGCCTCGACTCCGCGCCATTTTTTTTTTGATTTAAAAAACTGACATCGGGCTGCTACAATAGCCCTCAAAACGTCTTGTATCAGCGCGATGAATAAAAACACGAGGGGAAAGCCACTGGAAGCAGAGAATGCTACGCGAGGGGTGAACGACGGCGCGCGGCTGCCGCCCATCTCACGGCGACAACCCACGTTGCGAGACACGAACGATGACTCCCTGCGGCTGAATGCGTCGCTGTCCTCATCCAAGCACTCCGTCGCCACCACGCAGCACACCGCTACCGCGCTACCATCGCTGGGCATGGCTACGTCACCCAACAGCACTCGCGAGGCGTCGCCTTCGCTGATGAAGCCGTCGACGGTGCCGACGTGCCCGCTGGTGCTCGACGAGGGGTCGACCTCGAACACCAGCGCTTCGAATACAATGGAGAATGCAAAGGCGTCGTCGACGCCACCATCAAACGGCAACGGAGCCTTGGAGCGCTTCTTCGGCATCGACATCAGCGGCTTGGCTGGTATGGGAAGGGCGGGCGGTGGTGTACCGCTGCTGATGAACGGCTACGAGGTGCCTGACTTTGTCGAGTCTGCGGGTGGTCTGCAGTCCTTGTCGTTTCTATCTGACCACCTTAATGACATCGTGACGGACACGTCGGCGTTGAACTTGGCAAAGTTCACGCTCTTCTTTCCTCCGAGCGGGACCAAGGTGGCGAGCAGCAGCAGCGGGGGCAAGAAGAAACCACAGAGGGAGGTGGCCGCGGATGGAGGAGGGGCAGTACCGATGGTGCAGGCACGCATTCCTAAAGGCCTCGCTTCGCGGTTTCAAACCGGCACACACGCGCGCGCCGAGGACGACTGGTTCGATGTGACGAGTACCAGCCAAACCGAAGCGCGGGCTGTGGAGAGTCGGGATTCCATGGAGGGCGATGACAAGGAGGAGGCGACGAGTGAGCTGCCATCGGAGCTGCTCTCTGGCACCGCCACCCCTTCCTCCACGCAAGCAGCGCTAAACCCCTCCATCCTTATGCCCACCGTGCACCGCCGTTCTCGCAGCTCGGAGAGCATTCTCAACGATGCAAAGTCCTTCGGCAACCGTGTCGTGATGCGGCAGGAGACGTACGCGGACTTGCAGTGCTTCCGCGCCCACGAGTACATACTCTCCTTCTTCGAGGATCACGGCTACCAAATCGACGAAAACCGAAGCAGTGCGAGTTCGCGGTCGAGTCAGATGAGTCGGCGGAGTAGCCGCAACCGCATCGCCGTCGTGCACGGCGAGGACTTCGCAGAACACTCTCCGCGGCACATTCCAACCGATGAGGAGCGAAAAGTCGCTTTTTTCTGCGCCAACCTGCACGAGATGTACACGAAAATTGCGCAGGCCTATCGAGTGGCGGGCATCCCGAAAGGCTACCTGGATGCACTGTACATCACGGAGGTGCACGAAGGGACGCGGAAGCTACGCCCGCAGGACGCGCGCCACCCTGGTCTCGCGAACGACCCCGTTTCCCCACCCCTCAGCGAAAACGATGAGACGGAGGTGAAGATGCGGTCCACGGAGGTGGCGCTGTCCGACCGCGATGTCGACAGCGCCGTGCGGCACATGCGTGGTAGCAGCGGTGGTGGGGTTGGCTCGACAAGGCATGGCAGCCGCGCGGACGGGATCATGGCAGCGTTCCATGGTGGAAGTTCGAAGAAGGGACGTGGTGCTCTGACGCAGAAGGCGAGGGCGGCAGCAGCGGCGTCCGGTAAGCGGGGTAGTGCCTACGAGTTCATGCTGGAGCTGCTACAAAAGAATGCGGTGCACTTCCACTATCAACACAACGCGATGACGCTGCGCACGGCCAGGTTTGTACGGCAGAGCGGCAACGTGGCGATCAACGGTCAAAAGCTGCGACTGCACACGTGGGACGACAAGAAGACGGGTTACCTCGTCACCGGCGTGTTTGACCGCACTACGGGCTACCCGAAGAACTTCAAGGACCCCTTTACCAAGTTCCTCTACGCAGAGGAGCTGAAGGGCGGGACGGCCACCACCTTTGCGGTGCCGGAGCTGACGCGGCAGCACAGCGCCGTCAACGCGCGCTGCGCAGTCGCCGAGGACGGCATCACGCTGCGCGGCTGCTCCATTGTGCGGCAGGCCGACGTGTACAGCATCTTTGATGGGCGTGTGTGCGGATGCCAGGTGGCCCGGTGCGACCGCGACCACCGCCGCACTGCGATGCACGCTGCTATCCAGTCCCTCGCGCACTACCGCAACTTGTTTCCGAAATATCCGAGTCTCTTCCGCATCCTGCATCCACAGGACCGCTACCGTTTCCCGGTGGTGAACCCTGTGGGAGGGATGTACTGCGTGCCGCTCATCGTGAATGGCGCCACGCGGCTCGTGAAGGTCGACGATTTTGTGCCCATGGACCCCGTCACCGGTGTCTTCCGCTGCCTCACGTCGAGTGCGAACGAGCTTTTTCCCACGCTGCTGGAGAAGGCTCTGCTGAAGGCGAACGGCGGTGGCGTGAACGTGGCGTTGATGGAGAGCTGCGACGTGATGCACCAGCTGTGTGGCTGGATCCCGCAGGTGATCCACTTCCTGACCGACGACACCGGCAACGAGCTGTGCTGGGACGGCATGCTGTACGCCTCGGAGATGTGGGACGACTTGACCGACTTGTACCGTCGAGGCCGCATGGTCATGTCGCTCGTGGGCCTGTGGGAGTCCGAGGAGACGAGGAACGCCTCGTCGTTTGTGCGCCGTGACCCGGTAAGCCGCAAGAGCAACTTTAGCACACCGATTTCGTTCCCTGTTGTCGATGTCATCTCGCGCATCGACAGCACAGAGAACAAGGCTGGACGACGCATCCGCGCCGTTATGCTGCGCGACACGACGAAGGATCCAACTGATGCGGAGTTCGTGCCGCCGGTTCGGACCTCGTTGTCAGAAGCGGTGCTGAGCAGCATTGGCTACAGTGCCATTCATCGCGAATCTGGTGTCTTCTGCCTCACCTGGGAGGAGGCGACGGCGTACTTCGATCACTGCTCTGTCAGCCTCAACCCATGGACGCTGTGGAGCACCAACGAAGTAAAGGTAAAGCCGCGGGAGGCGACCCGGAGTTGCTGCCACGACGTGTACGACATGAGCAAAGCGGGTCTCGAGATGTATCACCAGCCACAGTACCACATCTGCTGCAGCGGTGTGAGGACGAGCACGCAGGTGTTTGTGGTGTACACCCCCCACACCTCCACCCAACACCCGCTGCCGTGGCCCTGCGATGGGCTCTCCGCGGACACAGTGGACCGCTGCACCAACGGTGGGTGGATGGTGGAGCTGCGGGTGTACGAGACGACGTCGCTGCCGTCGATTCTGCAGACGGAGCGCAACGGCGACGCAGGGGGTGGCGGCCGACCAGCGCAGACGTGCACCCTTGACCATTGCGTAGGCCGTCGTCTCACGGCCGAGTCGGAAGGGCTGTTTCAACAGGAGTGCCCTGTGATCTCGACAATGCCGTCGCAGGCTAACGTGCACCACTTCAAGTTCCCCATTGCACGGACGCGTGGCGCGTCGAACACCACGGCGACGGTCGCCTTCGACGTTTCACCTGGGAATCGCGAGTACGTGGTGGTGGTGACGGTGGCCCCTGCGTGCAAGATGCGGCGGGAGGAAGGCATGCGGGATTTTGGGTATACGCTCACCCTGTACAGCGACATGGACCCACTGGAGCAGGCAAACCCCAAATGCTTGCCGTTTGTGCCCGGGCGTGCGGTGCAGACTGGGGCGGCCGAGGACAGCAGCGGCGCCGGCACACACAAATCACGCCTGCGGCGCCTCCTAGAAGACAACGAGGGCCGCCGCAAGCTGCGCACGCCGACGGTGACGATGCACCCCATCGCACGAAATTTGAACGTGAACGCATGCACCGTGAAGGGGAAGTGGCTGCGAAGGGAGAGGGCGAAGCACAGCGTGGTGCTGCAGGAGGTGGGTCTCCTTGCCGAAAACGTGTGGACCGGTCCCCAGTACCACCTCCATCTCAGCCAGCCAGATGAGTTCTGCATTCGACTTGTTCCGTGGCGCAGCAAAGCGGAGCTGCTCAACGCCGGTGCGGTGAAGGTGCTGCTGGTGCGGAAGCGGATGCATCAGACGGAGGCGCTGGAGGGCCCGGTGGCGGAGCAGTGTGATGTGGTGCTGGCGAGTCGGATATTTGATCCGGAAGGGGCGGAGCTGAGCTCCGTGTCGCCACACACCATCCTGCTGGACCGCAAGCGGGAGCTGGTGCACAACCCGTTGAAGGTGCGGCAGGAGTACCACGCAATGATTCACTTTACCGCCATTCTCAACCCACACACGAACAAGGAAACACAGACGCTACTGATTTGCTACCCCAATCCGTCGGACACTATTAGCTGGCTGGTGGTACGCGCGTTTGCCGAGGGCTTGCTCATCTCACCCGAAGCGTGCCGCGTCACTTTCAATGGCAGGAGTATTTCACTTGACACGGAGCTCCGCAAGTTAATCACCGACAGGCGGGCGGCCTACACTTTCAACGAGACAACAGGGGCGTGGAGGCAGCAGACGGAGGAGACCGGGCGACGGGCGCTCGGCGTGGACGAGACGAGTTTGAGCATCTATATTGACGTGAATGCGGAGAACACGTCGCCGTTTTTGGATGTCCACTTCCCCGCGAATGAGCTCAGTGGCCAACTTGTGTCACGGCTGCGCGACGTGGCGTGGAGTGCGCTGCTCGCCGGCTCGGAGCAGCGCACACGTACGCTGCGCGCGTTGTCGCACATTCGCTCCCTTATTCAACAATCGGGCTTGACGGAGGACAAAATGGAGTTTCTCTTGGGCCTTACTCGGGGATTGGCGTACTGGTGCAGCCTCAGCGCAAGCCGCACCGCATCGACAACGACGACGCCACCGCTGATGCCGATGATGCTGCCGGCAGGGGACTACATTATAATCCCAGCGTTCTCTCTTACTGGCCCAATGGTGGTCAGGGGAGGCAAAGAGCTGGACTGTGCACCGCCTTTCCGCGTTGAAACGGTGCTGTACTTTGACCTGCGTGTGGAGCTGATCCGGCAGCGTGTGGAGCTCTCAGCCATTCCCAGCACAGCCAATCCGGTGCTCACGGACGCGGATCCACAGTGCTCCTACCTGGACGAGTATGCTGTGCCCAACTAGGCAAATTTGCGACCGGTTTCGAATTCTCGTCTTTTTTTTTCTGTATGCGACTCACCATGCGTGTTCGGCTGTGGAAGCGCCGGTTCTGTTTTTTTTTTTCCTTATGTCTGGTTTTCTCCCGTCTTTTCTCATCTTTCTCGTTTTTCAGTACCTTCTTTTGTAATGCGAGGCCGCCGTACGTGTGGTGTAATATATGTATCTATCTATATATATATGTATGTGAGTATTTATATTTCTCTATTTCTTTATGGCTTTACGGTGGAAGCTACGGGTGCACGATTCGGTGCAAAAGAGAGAGGAGGAAGGGGAGAGTGAGGGCGAGCGAGATGAAAGCGCGGGTGAGTGGGAAAACGGGAGAGGAACACATGTCACATGTACGGGTGTGGTGTACTGCTTTGCTTCCGCGTCTTTTCTTGTTCTCCCTCTTTTCTGGTGGCAAGTGACAGCTCCCTCTCTCTTTAGCTTCATTTTACTCTGTTCACCCGACCCCCCTCCCCCCCCCCCCAACTCCTGCTCCTCAGTAAACATAACATACCATCATGGTCAGCATCCTTCCTTGAGTTGTTTTCTTTTTTTTTTCCCCTTTCTTGTGTTTCCAGGTACCTCAGATTCCTCCCAGGCCATTCAGTCCACTTGTCTTTTTTTTTTCCTCCCATCCTCTACTCCCCCCTGTGTGTTTTCTGCTTTTAGTTATCCTTTATATTTATTACTGGTTGTTGCTTTCTCTGTTCCCCTTCTCAACTTGACTGTCTCTGTTCGAGTGTGGAAGATGCCCATTGCTGCTGTGTTCCGGGAGTAGCCGTCTTTTACCTTTTCTTCCTTTTTCTCTCTTTACATTTCCCCTTTTTTTAAATCTCTTTCGGCTCTTTTTAGGTGACACCATTCGACTTTTGGTGGTGGCCAACGTCTGCTTGTTCGTTTTTAGAAGTCTTCTTTATTGGTTCCGGTGTGTATTGTTGTTATTATTGTTGCTGTTGTTGACTTTGTTGATGTCATCGCTGGTCTCGGTGCAGGGTTCTCTCCAGTTTTTTTTTAAAGGTGAAGTGTTTTTTTTTTTGGCGTTTGAAGAGTTCAGAAAATAACAAAAAAAGAGGAAACTGAGGAACACACGACAAAGCCGGAGGAGGTGCTTCAGCGAGCAATGCAGACGGCAGCTCCGAATGTATATACATGCGAGAACGGAGTGCCTGCATGGGTGGTCGTGTGAGGAGAGAGTTTTGCCGTGCCGCAAGCACTCCACAGTGATAAGCGTTGAAGAAGAAAAGAAAGCGAAGAAGAGAGACGGAGAGCGGAACTCAGAACGACAAAGGAGTAGAAAACAACAGCGAACCCCAGTAGCGGGCAGTGTACTTGGTGAGGGCTTCTTTTTTAAATTTGTTTGCCGGCGCTTCCTCATCATCTGGTCGCTTTCGGCTGCTTCTTGTAGAAGGAGTTCGCAAATGGGTTCCATTTCTCTTTTTCTGGGTTTCATATGGATGAGTTTCTCTTCTGTTAATTTGCACACCCTCTTCCATTCCTTCCATCTTCTCTTACTGTGCGAGCATCGAATGGCTTCCCCGGCCACAGCGGTCACGATACATGCAAATATATATATCCAAATACACCTACCTTCTCTTCTTCGAAAAGCGAAGAAGAAAAAAAAGCACACAAACAGTAATACACGAATACTCAAAAGAAATCTAGCTCCATTCCAGGGAGGCAGCAATCCGTCGAGAGTGCTGCTCATCATGTCGCTCACTAGCAGCCTAACGATTGCGGAGTACGCCTCGAGCAAAGATCCCTCGCGCACCCTCTGGGAGCACCCACAGCATGTTTTTATCTTCACACGTGCTGGTAAGCCCGTCTTCTCCCTCCACGGTAACGAGGCGCGGATGAGTCCCCTCTTTGCGTTGTTTCAAGTGCTGCTGAGCATGGGTGACGACAACGACGAAGATGGAGGTGAGTCTCACAATCACTACGCTGACAGCACTGCATCCTCTAAGCCACGACGGCCGTCGGGACAAGCTTCCTCGGGCACGCAGAGTGCGACGGCATCTGTGGATGAGGTGCGCCAGGTAGTGTACTTTCAACCATCTCTGGCTACGTCTTCGAAGTGTGGGGTGAATGAGGTACAGGCACTCGCCTTGTTCTTCTACGTGCAGGGGGAACTCATGTACGTCATGGCGCAGCGCACAGCTGCTCCGCTGTATTCCAGCACCCAACAGCACAAAAAAGAGATTGACGAAACGGTCCTTTACGCGTCGACGCCACCACCCGTCGCCAGCTACTGCGCCGCGCAGCTCCGCCATCTGCATCACTTCATTCTGCTCGTCCTGCCCACCATCAACACCATGCTGGCGCAGCAGCCCAGTCTTGATGTCTTGTCTTTTTACACCGAGCCGGATCGCCGGGCACTGCGGGAACTGATCGAGTCCTACGCTGCACGTCTCTTCTACGCGGTGGGGGCCATGGCGACACTCACGCTGACTGTGGAGAAGCGTCGTGTGGTGGAGGCGGCACTGCTGCGCACTTTTCGCGCTGCCGACGGCCCTTCCGACACTGCCGCCGCCGTCGTACCCCCACCCGCGCAACAGCTCTTCAGTTTTCTCTTCTGTCAGGACTACCTCGTCGCAGCCGTGGGGCCACCGGAGACGTACGCCACACCGTCCAGCGAGGCGGACCGCGTAGCCCCACTCGCGCTTGGCCCCACCGACGCCTGCTGCGGTGGCCTCCATGTGGACGACGCGCTGCTGCTGTACCGCTATGCCCGATCACTGGTGCGGCGCCAAGTCGGGGAGGCGTGGGCCCCGGTGTGCCTGCCGCGCTTCAACAGCACGGGGTACCTTTGGTGCTACGCGGTGAACTTCAGCCGCCTCATCCGTGAGCTGCGCGGCGAGCGGGGCCTGACGGTGTGGCCCGACTTGTGGACCGCAGGGAGTGAGCAGGAGGTGCTGCTCATCCACGTCTCCGCCTCGCAGGATGACTTCACGCCCTTGTCGCGCTCCACCCGCCGCTTTGCCCAGCAGCTCTACGCCCCAGCTGTGGGGGACGACTTTTACTACCGACTGGAGGAAGAGATGTGCTACCGCACTCCGGCGCCGCTGGCGGAGCTGCTGGGTCCGCTGCGCCCCTCACGTCGCAGCAACACGGGGGCCTCTCCATCGTCGTCGTCGTCGATCCGTACCACCAGTGTCCCGCTGTGGTACGGCCTCGTGCTCCAGGGCGGTGACCCGGGCTTTCTAGCGTCTGATAAAGTGGCGGAGCCCCGTGCAGCGACCGAGGCTGCTGCTGCTGTTGCTGCCGCCGCCGTGCGCTCTCTGCCCTTCACGACAGCCGACATTCGTCTCTGGTTTGAGAGTCAGCCGTCACCGCTGCTCAACCTCACCACCGTCGATGATGTGCGAGAGTTTCATCAGTATGTGATCCGCTACCAGGCACAGCTGCGAGCCACACCCGCCTCTGCGTCCTCGCCGTCGATGTTGCTGGTGCGGCACAGCAGCTCCATCGCCTTCGCGCTGGTGCAGCCAACGGTGGTGACGCTGACCGCGCTGGCACAACACTTCTTCCACACGAAATCACCCCTGTGCATTCCTCTCGACGTGGATGACGGGGCGGAGGAGTGGGACACCGCACGACCTCCTCCATCCTCCAGCACGACAGCCGCACTCGACAACCAAGACCCCAACACCAGCTTTGGACACCGCCACAACGAAGGGGAGCCGTACACAGCGCGGCCATCGAATCATGGGTTATCGTTTTCCGCGTGGGTGGAGGCAGTGCGAGCACTGGGCGTGACAGAGCTCATCGTCGCCTTCGCCGCCTCGACTCCGGATACGCTGGTGTGGTACTGGGTGGCGCGGGTGTTGTTCATGGCGGTGCAGCGCCGCGCACGGTACGTCGTACGTCAACTGATTGGAAAGTGAACGCAAAAGTTGCTTTGTCCTTTTTTTTATGGATTGCAATGAGAGCGATGGAGGGGAGAGGGAGAGAATGGGGAGGGAGAGAGAGCTCAAGCAGCGACGAGGGCTTTTGTTTTGAGTAAAACCTGTCTTTTTTTTTGTGTGTGTCCCGTGTGTGCAGTCGTGCAAAGCAGCGAGGGAACGGAAGCACCGCAAAACAGGTGGAGCGTGCTCCTTCCCTCCTCCCACATTTCCCAATCCTCTGTGTCCCCATGACTTTCCTACCCCCGTGCTGCGAACTCCAGTGCCTTCACCAGCTTTTTTTTTGTTGAGGGGCTGCAGCAGCGCCCAGTGTGAAGTGCGCTCGTACCTTCAATCGTCTGCACTCCTAGTTTACGCTGATCTTCACGTTTTGTGTGTCGTAAACACGCGCCAAGAGAGCGAGTTAGAATGAAGAAAGCAGGTGAGAAAGGAGTGAATCGCAGCTTGATGAGATCAAAAGAAACGAAAAGAAAATGATCAGCAAAAAAACTCCATATATCACGGAGTGTGGATAGAAGAAGGAAAAGACAATGTGAAGCTCCCTTTCTCTCTCTGTAGTGTTTTGCTTTGACAATCCCTCCCTTCCTCCCCTCGTTGTTTGCGCAAGACAGGAGGGGGAGGGAAGGGCTGGTATGCTCAATGAATAGCGGGCGCTTCAGGTCGATGCAAACCAAGGGCTGTCGTTGGCGTTACGAAGCCGCTTCACGATATCATGGCGTGCGCGTGGTGCCCTCCGCGGCGCTTCCGTGCCGCTGCTTTATAACGGAGCGCAGCAACTTATACCACCCTTCCTTTTTTTTCCTCTCTCTCATGCTCTTTCTTCGGTCAAACGAACACTCACATACACACACCTATACACCTTTGTTTTCTTTCCCCTCCTTGTTTCGAGCGGTAAGGCTTTCGGGAAGCTTCACGGTAACAAAAAAAACAGCCATCGCAGCGGCGATGTTATCCAAGAAGAAGGCAGCAAGGCGGGCAGCCATCACTGCCACTGTGCGGAAGGAGAGCAAGGTGCACCGCGAGGCCGTGCAACAGCGCAAGCAGGGTGTCCCCGCCACCGCAGGGGCTCGCTTCAAAATCGCTGGCCATGCCGCAGAGGGCGAGGGTGACAACGAGGCTCATCCTCAGCGGCGAGTGCTGACGAAGGCGGACGCGATGGAGGCGGGGAGCGGCGCCGGCAGCCGTGCCGAACTCATCCGCAGCCTCGGCGACCACATCGACACCCGCCTGCAGGATATCACCTTTGAGGACGACCTCAATGGGGACGTGTTTCACGAGCGGCGCGCACAGCTGATGGAGGAGGCCCGCCTTGCCGCGGGTGTCAAGCAGCGCGTCGTCTCCACCTCCGTCCGTGACTACCTCGGCCATCAGGCGGAGTTGCGGGATCTGCACACCGTCCGCATTGCGCACAACTGTAACTCCATCACGTGCGTCGCCGCCCTCGGATCGGATCGGATCGTGTACGGGGATAAATCGGGCAAGGTGTACCTCGTTGACGTTTCGCTTACAACGAGTGGAACAGGAGTGGTGGCGAGCGACACGGCGGAGGCGCAGCGACGACGTAAGGTGCTGCTGGAGCCGGTGCTGCCCGCCGGCGTCGTGTCGATCGCTGTGAGCGACACCACCGCAAACCGCCCTACCACTCGCGATGTCTTTGAGAAGACGACGGTCGACATGTCCTGCCCGTCTTACGTAGCTGCAGGTGCCATGGACGGGTCGATCAGCGTGTGGGAGACGCTGAGCAAGACGCACAAGGGACTCCTCTTTATGCACCGCAAGCCGATCACGGGGCTGCGCTTCCGCATGGACACCGCAACCCTCTACTCGTGCTGCGAGGACGGCACGCTGCGGGTGTGGTCGGTGCCGCAGATGATGGCGGTGGACAAGTTGTTCGGACACGAGGGGGCCATTCATTTCATTGACGGACTGCGCAAGGAGACGGCGGCGACCGTCGGCGAGGACGGGACGATGCGCTTTTGGAAGATCGACGCTGCGACGCAGCAGGCCTACACGTACGCGCCAACCACGTCGACGGATCGAGCCCTCGGCGACACTTTCGCCGGCCCCACACAGGCGACCACGGCCCCGAATGTGGAGATGGAGGCGGTGGCGATGCTGAACGAAGGCATCGTCGTCGCCGGTGCGCGCAACGGCAGCATCGTCGTCTTCGACCTCAACCGACGCAAGCCGCTCATCGTCGTGCCTGCCGCGCACGGCTACGGGTTCATTGGGGACGGCACGGGCTTAGAGAAGGCCGCCGCGCAGCTCGCCGAGGAGGACGAGCACGCGCGTGTGGCACGCAGCTACCCAGCTGGCATGGCCAACAAAGCTGCCGGCGCAACCTCGTCCTCTTCATCGTCGTTGCCTCCTGCGTCACATGCCAGTGGTGTTGGGGAGCATCGTAACCCAAATCCTATCACTGCCGTCGCGGCGGTGCCGTACGCGGATGTCATCGCCAGCGCGAGCTACGACGGTGTGGTGCGTGTGTGGCAGGTGGCTGGGGTGGGGGCAGGGGCTACCGCACCAGGCCGTCGTACGGCTGAAGGCACTGAGGGGCAAGCAGAGGAGTCTACGAAGCGGTTGGAGCCGAAGCTGGTGCTTGTAGCAGCCCTCCCCGTACCTGCCATCGTGAACGCGCTGCGCTTCAGTGACAGCGGTGACGTGCTTTACGTTGCCATGGCGAAGGAACCACGTCGTGGGCGGTGGGTGGTGCAGTCCACAGCGCGCAACGGCGTGTTGGTGGTGCCACTGACGGAGAGCGGCCGCAGAGGACTGCAGGGAGTGAGTGGGGAGTTGGAACACATTCCCGCCCAGCTCTTCGGCATTGATGACGCGGCGGTGGAGGACGGCAGCGACCGTGACAGCGCCAGCCACGACGGCGGCGATAGGGGTGAAGGCGCGGCGCGCCTGTCAGCGGAAATGGGCTCCAGCGGCGGCCACCTGCCTTTCGGCGAGGATGACCTCAGCGGCCCCGAGGACGTCGATGAGGCTCAGGAAGAAGAAGCGGACCCGGAGGTGGACATGTTTACCGTTGGGCCTGATGGAATGTTGCGCTTTAAGGAGGGCGTGTCGTCAACGGCGACGAAAGCGGCACTGTCGACTGCGTTGAAGAGAAAAAAGAAGGGCAAGAAGAGTGGGATGCCGAAGGTGCTGCGACACGTCTCTGCGGCGTATACTCCCTCTTCCTCGAAGAAGCCCGAGGCAGGCGAGTCGAAGAAGTTGCTGAAGAAGTCGAAGAAGGGGAAGAGCGTTGCGGGCAAGGCAAAGGCGGATGCATCGAAAGAAGGTGTTGCAGCTGTGAAGGCGAAGGTGAAGAAAGGGAAGGTGGCACGCAAAGCGTGAAGGGGAGAGAACCACAAGTGCAAGGGAGAGCACGGTAGGGAAAAGGTTTCCGTGGCTGACCTTCGTGCTTCGTTCCACCTTGCGCTAAAAAGAAGGCAAAGAAGAGAATGCTATGGAAACAGTAAGTATCTCACCGCGTGAAGGCCCTAAAAAACACTTCTAATCTGTCGAATAACTCGTCTCTTTTCGTGTTGTCCTTTTACTGGTCATTAATCATAATGCACGTAAAAGCTCAAAGAAAAGAAAAAAAAGCAGAAATAAAAACGATTTGCCGGGAAGCGCCGCCAGGGGGAACGCTGGTGGCTGGTGTCCGCTACAGCAGGAGAAGTCACAACGAAGTCCGTCGTTGGGAGCATAATGCAGCTGCTTGTCAAGGAGTGAGATGTGCACCAACGGGGAAGGGGAAAAGCGGAAAGGGAGCGGCGACTTTGTACCGCAAAGGTGGTCTCCCTCCCCCGCGAGTCGCGGCCTACTTCCTGCGAAGCGTGCTGTGTGAATGGACTTAGGCGGGTGCGCGTTGAGTGACAGCACCCCTTTTCTCTCTCCCGTCATGAAGGCTCTCTCTCAGCAAACAAATGGGAAGGAGAAGACACACCTGCAGCCCAAAGCATACGTGTTTGTTTGCGCATAGATCCACGTCTGTCGATGGGTCTGCGGGGAAAGCAGGGAGGCAGTAGAGGGTTGCTCCACACAACAAACAAGCTGCTCTTTCTTTCCGACTTTTTGTTACACTCTTCGTTTGTTTTCCTCTCCCTCTACGCAATTTGCACAACTGCCTTTTGTTTTTTTTCCGCTCTTTCTGTGTGCCCCATTTTTCACATGGCCCACAAAAACAAACAAACAACGCTGACATTGGGGGAATCGCAACGTCAGAAAGTCATCTCACGTATTCAAGAGCATGGCATCAACCGCGGAAGCGGCCGCTTCGAGCGGTGCGGCAGGGTCGGCTGTGACATCGCAACCGGCACCACCGATCGAGCCCATCATTCCGGGTTGCACTCCACACAAGTACTACCGAGTGCCGGACGGCCTCAAGGTGATGCGGCGCAAGCAAAAAGTCGGCATCATCTTCGGCTATGTTGGGGAGTGTTACTGCGGGCTACAGTGGAATCACCTACCAGAGTACCCCACAGTGGAGGAGGCTCTCATGAAGGCACTCTTCGAAACGGACATGATCAGCGAGATCAACTTCTCCAACTTCAAGGTGCAACAGCTGCTGAATTTTGAGCGCGCAAGCCGCACCGATAAAGGCGTCCACGCCTTACGCAACGTCGTCTCAGTCGCCGTAATGCTGCCGTATGACCCTGCTTACGCGGAAAGACGCCAAGCCGCGATGCGGGCGTCCGGCGAGGACAACAAAAGCACTGCGGTGGAGGTGACCGAGGTAGAGAGGAAAGGGACGGAGACGGAGGCGGAGGAAGGAGAGGAAGGGTCGTCGCTGCAGACAGTTTTCAGCTGCGAGGAGGCGAAGCGGCTGCTCAACCTCGCACTGCCTCCTGATCTTCACGTGTACGCCGTGGTGCCCGTTACACGCAGCTTTAACGCCTACCTCAACTGCGGCGGGCGTCGCTACGAGTACTACCTCCCCACCTTCTCGCTCATGACACAGCAGGAGTACACCAACGATTACTTTCCGCCGTCGCTGGCGCCGTCGCGGCCGACGCTGAAGGAGGTCGGGTTTGTGCCGGGCAAGCATGGGAAGTGTCAGGCAGCTGCACGGCCGAGCGCGGCGCCGCTCACCGAGGAGGACGAGGAGGCGCTGCGACGCAATAAGCAGCGCAGCGCCCGCAAGAGTAAAGGTCACTTTCCAAAGCGCAAGCGTGCGAGGGCGGCTGCGAACCCTGCGGTGGCAGCCGCAAAAGCCGCCCCTGCCCTTTCCGCGAGTGATGCGATGGGCTCGGCGAGAGGCGGCGACACCGCTGACACCAGGGATGCACCTGCGCAGGCAGTCGTCGTCGGCGCCGTCGAAACTGACTCGACCACATGGATGACGCAGTCCGAAGGTGGTGGTGGTGGTGCGGCGACGGCGGAAGCGAGCGACGAGGACAGCACGGACAGCGAGGCGGAGGTGCAAGAAACGTTGGCGCAGGCGGAAAGTCGCGGCCTGGACGACAACTACGCCACCCACTTTCACGACGGGCTCTTCGAGACGATGATCCTCTTCCGCACCATTCCGGCAGATGCAATGGAGCACGTGGCGCAGTACCGCCTCGCCCACGAGCAGCTGGAACACATCCGTCGCCTCTTCCACGCTTATGAAGGGACACACTGCTACCACAACTTCACCCCGGGTGGCCGCAGCTACGACGCCTCGTGCTATCGCTTTATTCGCCACGTGACGGTCAGCGACCCTTTTGTAATTTCGCCCGATGATGCGTTGCTGCAGCACAGCATCGATCACTGGTCGCTGAACCACTTCTACTCACCAGACGAACGGGTGACGGCCACGTACGAAGAGTGGCTGACGGACTCAGGCGTCACGGAGGGCTTGACGGACATCGCGGATAGCAAGAAGAACACGGAGGGAGGCAGCGAAGGGGGTGAGAGAGGACCTAGAAAGGTATCGGCGGCGGTCGACACCGCGCTGCGCGATCGCATGCGTCAGCACATTCGAGAAGTCTACAAGGGCGGTATTGAGGTGGTGCGGATCGAGTTGGATGGGCAGAGCTTCATGCTGAACCAAATCCGCAAGATGATCGGTGCGGTTATCTGCGTGGCAGCGACGGGTCTGCGGGACACGTACATACGCGATGTGCTGCTGCGGAAGGGTATTCGCTGTGGCATCCCGATGGCGCCTGCCAACGGTCTCTTCCTGTCTTTTCTCGACTTCTCCGGCTACAACCGCCGTCTGGAACGCATTCAGAGCAACGGAAACAACGGCACGGGGAAAGGCTCGCTGGATGTGGAGGGCAACGTCGATCCCACAGAGGTGGAGGAGCAGCGGCGGCGCATTATAGCGGTGGTGCTGCGGAATGAGATGGCGGAGGACATCATGGGCAAGTGGATGCGGTCACTGCGACATGTCGTGCGGCTGGCATGGAAGCACGACATCCCATGAGGGCGAGAAGCCCTGTACGACTGTCTCTCACCCATTCCTTTTTTTTTTCTTCGTAAGCCGTCTTTAGGGTTTAATGGGCGATGGCAAGTGAAGTGATAAAACAAACGCACCGCATTGCCCCACAGTAAAGAACATATACGTAAAACACGCGTAACACCTCCGAAGGATGTGCATTGTTTTTTCTGTTATGCGAGCAGCTCCACGTCAATGTGCTTTTTGCTGTTTCTGCTGTGAGTGGTTTCTAGTACACGTGCGTAACCCCCCCCCCCCACACACACATACAAGTTCCCTTGCAAGAAAGAGCATAAAGAACGGCCCGAAGTGCGGTACGAGTGTTCGGAACGCGACTTTCCCTTTCGTAAGAGTCAGCAACTCTTGATGTGTGCGGTGATTGGTATGTGCACATTATATCCCCCTGTGAAGAAGAAATATCATTTCCGCTCTTTTCAAACGCTGATCTCTTTTCCCCTTCCCTCCTTTTTCTTCTTTGGCCAACAAATAACAAAACGAAACAAAAAACTGACTTCGTTGGTGCCACGCGCCTCCCGCTCCACACTCAACCCCCCTCCCACTCCCAACAGAGCTTAGCTACTATGACTCTTAACCGCACTTAAACAAACTGCGTGGTACTAGCCTGAACAATTTTTTCATATATATATATATACATACATTGCTTTGTTGTGCCGTTTTTTTTCGATTTCTATATATTTCTCCCTTTTCTCTCTTTGTTTCCTTTCGATTGGCAAAGAAACAGGTAAACACCACAAAAAACTCCACTTTTTTTGTACTGTTCTTTTGAAACCCTCTTGATCTTTGTTTTCTGTCTGTCTGTGTTTGCGTGCACGCGTCTCTCGTCACCTGTGCGTATACCAATAAATCAGCCGCATAAAAGCAGAAAGAACAGAGCAGAAAAAGAGCAAAAAAAGAAGAGGGAATACAAAAAAGACACTGCTCACGTTGCACTTACCCGCCCCTTCTCTCAAGCACGTGAAAAAAAAAAGAATAAAAACACACAATCGTCTTTTGTGTCGCGTGATTTACTGTTTTTTTCTTTTTTCTATTGGCTCGTGGAGAACTGGTAAAAAAGTGAGAGAGTCTGCAAATTGAACAGCGGTGAAATAACAAGGAAAAATCTTCACCCACCCGCTCACTTTATTCCCTCCCCCCACCCGTAGGCATCTACGAAACTCAGCATCACAGTCGACTTTGAGTGATTTTGTTTTCTATTTTTACTGCCTGCCTTTCCTGCTTCTGCCTCTCTCTCTCTGACCTCTTTCTCTCTCTTTCTGTCCTCGTACTGCCAGTGTGCGAGTGTTGATTTTCGTTTTCGCTTTTTCTTAAAAAAAAAAAACAGCTTCACCTCGCCTTGCGAATAGGGATAGATCTCTGACGCGTAGGACCTTTCCTCGTTACACCTCCCTGTTTTTTTTGATATATTCCCTTTCCTCTCCCTTTACCTTTTTTCAACCTTCTTTTCGTCTGCTCTGACTGTTGGGAGCTGGCGGAACACCAAAGAGAAAAAGAGAGGACTCACAAGAATAGAAAAGAAAGACTCAGTAGAGGGAAACAAACAAAAGGAAGTTGTTGAAAGAGGTTGTAGAACAGTTTTTCTTGTTTGGCTGGTTGACAGAGTTTTTTTTTTCGCCATTCTCTCGTGCTAGCATTTTTCTTTCCTGGCCCTTCTCCCCTCTTCTTTCCATTTCTTCGGTTCTTCATCTCGCATTTCCATCTCTCCATCTTACGTGTTTCGATCAGCCAGTCCCCTCCTTTCTTTTCTGTTGTTACTCGTCTTTATAATTGAGTTGTGCTGGTTTTCTCTTCTACACTCTCGGCTCATCGCGAGCGGAGGAATCACTCTTTCGGATTGTCATACACAAACACATATACGTAGGATGACAAGGGGCTGACGTCTCTCTCCATCTATTGCCTTCACCGTTTCTGCCTCAAGAGTGTTCTCTTCTTTTATTTTCTTGTTTTTTTGCCACTTGTGTTTCGAGTGCCACTCCTAGTGTGTTACCACCATAACTACAGGCTTAAGAGGAACAACACAGACACTCAGGGTTCATACATTCACCGGAGCACGTACCAAGGGAGTAGTACGACTTTCCAACTCTCTGTGGTTCAAGTGTCAAGCGTAGCTCTATTATTAACAACCTAAGCTAGACGAAGTTTGAGGTTTCTCCACCCAGAGGTCTATAAAGCTTGTTGCTCTTCTTTGCGTGTCTCTTTTCCTTTCTTCCTCGTAGGCTTGGTGTTTCGCGTGCGCCCCCTTTGAGCATCGTGGGTGACTGCTGCTGCTGCCGTTTTTTCTCTCTTTTTTTCTTTGTATTTGCTTTGCTTCGTTCTCCTCCACCTCGCTTCTGCATTTGCATTTTTTTTTCTGTTCCTGTGTGTTTTTCTATCTGGTTGTTACAACTTCTTTCCCACTTAAAAAAAAATAAGACCCCACAAACCGACCTTTTATGGGTTCTTTTTTCGTTTTCTTGTTGACTAATTAGAAAAGCCTTTTTTTTCTCGTGCCCTGTAAAACTCTTGTTTTTGCTTTAAGTCAACAGCATCCAGCAACAGCATCAAATAAACTCCACCTGTTTGGTCTCCGCGCGTTCAGCGGAGGATCTCTTCTACACATACCTACCTCTCTCACGTAGTGCTCACTCAAGCCGCTCTCTTTTTTCATAAGAGTGTTTCTGCGCCTTTTTTTTTCTCTGCCTTGTGCTTTCCGTGCTTTTTTTTTCGCGCACCTCTCTTTCGCTGAGAAAGCAGAAACGACAATAAGAGAAAAGCAGCAGAAAACACACGCACGCACGCACACACAAAGCAATAACACAGCATCACTTGGTGTCGTCACGCGAGTCAGAATGTTCAAATTTGTTTCTTCGATTGGTGATGCGGCGTACAAGGCGGCCACAAAGACTGGCCTGGCAGCGGGCTCTGATCAGCCCCCGTACCCGTGCGCACTGCCGCTGCAGGTGATTGAGGACGGCGACGACGTTGATGCGCTTGAGCGGGTACTGAACGATACGTACGCGGCGATCCAGGACCTCCTTAGCGACGATCTTCCGCTGCTGCACAGCACCATTGCCGACCCGAAGCAGCGCATACCTTTCCGCCCAGTGGACTTCACTGACCGCAGCGGCGACATCCGCCTCTTCACGCGTCCCCACGTCGGCACCTACAACTTCGCACGTGCCACGCTGACGCTGGACTACGTAAGTCCGCCACAGATTCTCCGCCACATGCACGCGCAGAACTTGAAGGAACGCAACCGCTACTCGAACAACCTCTACCAGTACGACGTCATCACCCGCAACCCGGAGCTGCCAGCGCAGTGGGTGGGCAACGATGACGACCATCTGGAGGAGCTCGCACGGATGGGGATCCGTGACTGGCATGTAGAGTACAACCGCTACACCGCCCCACCCCCGGTCGCGGCGCGCGACTTTATCTACTTGGTGGAGAAGCGCTACGTGCCGGAGCACCAGAGCTACTATATCTACGGCACCAGCGTGGATTTCCGCGACACCGCCGGCGTGAAGATCGAAAAAGACAAGTGCGTCCGCGGTGCCGTTATGTTCGGCTGGCGGCTGAAGATGGTCGGCACCACGACGCACTGCACGTACGTCTCGTGCATGAGTCCCAACGGATGGGCTCCGACGTTCATCGTGGGCTGGATGAAGACAGAAATCGCGAAGGAGTTTCAGAACTCTCGTCGTCTGCTTTACCAGGATGTGCCGCGGCCGCAGGGCGGCGATGCATCAGCGGCGGCAGCCGCCTTCTACGCGGCGACCAAGACGCGGCCGGAGGTGGTTGACTTCCACTCATCCATTAAAGATGCGCGGCAGCCCCAGAACGTGCTCTCGAGCGACAACTCCAGCACGAAGTCGTCGTCGGAGCACAGTTGCAGTGTTGCCATGAAGATTGAGGAGCGCCGCCTGCTTGTGGAGGAGGATCCCATCGTGTTCGAGTAGCGTCGCGAAAAAAAAAAGAAAACAGATACGCACAAATATAGCATGCTTAACCTGCTTATCAAAGTTCATATCGTTGTGTTTTTCCTCTCTTTTTGAGGCATATGCCTATGCGTGAGTGTGTGTGTGTGTGTGTGTGTGTGTGTGTTCACGTGTAAGCGTTGCATTTTGTTTTTCTGCCTCCTTTTTTCCGATGTGGGATAATGTGGTGATGTCTTTTTTTTTTTTTTGCAACTCCCTTTCTGCAGTGAATGTATGACGTCCGCATTTGTGCAACGCGTTCTGATGTATCGAGGAAGCAAAGAAAAAAGAGAATAGAAGACGGTAAGAGCACGGTGGACTGATTGAGAAAAAACCCCGGTAAATAGGAACAGAGGGAGGAGCGGGTGTGTTACACGCTAGTTGTGTGTTTCTGCGACAAAGGTGGGAAACCCTCTGCCACACTCACGACCCTCCCCCTTCCTCTTCTCCTTGAGGCGATTTAGATCGCCCCTGCGACGTACACACACACACACACACACTCGTAGAAACGGACACAGGCAGACACATACGTGTGATGTGCGCTGACTCCTTTGTCTCAACGGTTTTTATTTTATTTTTGGAACTCCATGGTGTTCAAATGAAAAAGTAAACACACTTTCGTTTTCTGTGAACAACGTGAGCGAGGCCGGAAAAAAAAGGAGAAGGTTGCAGAAAAGCGCTTTTTGAAAGGTGAACACGACCGCTTCTGTTCCTTTTCCATTGTACCATGATGTTGCTTCGTTTTTCTCCCGATCTTCGCTGAGCCGTGCGACACCACAGAACTGAATCTACAAGACTCCTTTCACTACTTTGTTTTGTTTTTCCTTTTATCACTATTATACCTCACCTCCCCTTTCCCACGACAGGCGATGGGCGAACGCCTTTTATACACATTTGACTGTGATGAAGGCAGGAGAGCGAGGACGACGCATAAATTCAAATTGCGACTCCCAATGGTGCTCTTCATTTCGTTGAGCGTGTAGCCCATCTGCTTCTGTTTTCCCTTGTACATTTTCTTATTGAGTTTTACGATAACAATAAAAAACGGTCCTAGGACGAAACCAAAAAAAGGGGCTGTTTTTTTTGCTCTAAGAGAAACTCTCCTGTTTTTTTTTCTAGAGCTTCTGCAATCTCGTCCTCGTTTTTTCTTGGCCACCTTTTTTTTTTTGTAAGTGTGTGTGCCTTTTTTCTTCTTTCTCTTTCCTCCTTTAGCACCATTTCTCTCTCGTTTTGTATTTCTTTCTTTTGGGGTTCATTTGCTTTCTGTTTTGCTGTTATCTACATCGCAACGTGGTGCTCATGAGGCGTGGTGTGAGAGTGCTCGCTTTTGTTTTTCTTTTTGAGCCGATAAGTAGCACGCACGCTCACGCTTCACCCTTCCCCTCCTACTTCCTGTTGAATTTCGCTACGAGCTGCACCACCACGGCTTCTCCATGAGTTTTTTTTTCTCTAAACAGTTTTCTTCGTATTCGCAACGTTGTGTTCTTTTTTTTTGCATTGATTGTGTTTTGATGTTCTGATTATTGAAGTGGTCTACATATGTTCGGTGATGTGTGCTCTTCTTTTTTTTTTGTCTCTGTTGGCGCTAGGGGATGCTCTCTCTCTCTCTGCTTCAACTTTTTTTTTCTAGTACATGAGTCCTCACTCCACAAAAAAAAGGGGGAAATGAGTGTTATCCGCTTAGCGCCATCTCTCTTTCTTTTTGTTTCCCTAACCTTGCTCTTGGTGTTCGTTTTGCAATTGTGTTGTCTTGTACCGGCTTCTCTCTCCAGGTGGATGGTACTACTACTTTTTTTTTCATTGCCGTTTTTTTTCTCTGCATCGAACAACTGCTAAGCAGAATAATAATAACAATAAACGTGCAGCTGAGGAAAGGACGGTAAGGAGGTAGAAACGGTTTCCCAAAGTGTCGTTGAAGGATTCCGTTATCAAACCTTTCTCTTCACTGCGCGTTTTTTTTTTTTTGCCTTTCTTTCACCAGAGCTGCATCCCATGCTGCTTTTTTCTGTTTTTTTCTCTGTTTTTAAAGGTGTCCGAGACACCCACAACGACAACACAGTAGAAGACAGAAAAAGGAGCTGTGCCTTCATCTTATCAATCAAGTCAGAAAACGAGAGGGGGAGGAAGACAGCAAACTAGACAGACACAGTGTGGCGCTTTACTTCAGTGTACTGCTGGGTGTCCGTGTGCCAGTTGCACATCTCTGTTTTTCTGTTTTAATACACAGCACCCCTCCGTTTTTACCTTTCTCACTCCATTTTGCGGTCTCTGTTTTCTTTATATATATATTATGTCAGTGTCACGCCGCATCGAGAAAAAGAAATGCACTGTTGTGACTCACAGTGAAAACGCGGAAATACACCTTGCGGGTCTTTATCTCTCTCTCTATTTTTATTATCTTCTTTTTTAGATTTTGCTCCCCTTGTCAACCAAGCGTTTTTTTTTCTTCAACCACTCGCATGGCATACATGCGGAGAGGCGAGGAGACGGAAGCGACGAGCACAGGAACGCGTTGAACAAGGAAACGCACACGATGCAGAAAGAAATGAAGAAGAGCAAAAAAAACAAAAAAAACAAAAACAAAACCGGAAAGAGAGTGCTAGCAGTGATAAGAAGTAAGGGTAATAATGATAGTCAAACATAAAAAGGCTCAAACGTGCACCCTCCACACACATCCATCAAGATGAATCCAGGAGATATTCGTGATGGATGCGCGAATACGGGATGCCCTTCTTTGATGAACGACAACGCTGAGTTCCTTCTGCATCTTTGTTTCCCTATAGGACTTTTTTTGCTTCCGCGGAATTTGAAGTCCGTAAAAAAAAAAAAACAGCAATGAAAAGAAGAATGAGAATAAAGTCAGGACTCAACCTGATTGCCAAATGCAGGGCTGTTACGAACCAGTGAAACAAAAATGAGCTGAAAACAAACACCTCACACTCCGCATATCAGCTGCGGAAGATCGACACGGGGTGTTTTTTTTTTTTCGCTTTCTCGTGACTCAGCTGCCGTGCCTTTTGTTTGTCCGTCGACGCCAAAAACGAAAAACGCCAACATGGATGGTTCAGCAAATATAGGTGAGAGAGGCGGGAGCAACATGGATGACTCTGGTATTTGTAAACAAACCCTCCCTACCAGTTGGCTCGCCTACACCGAAGCAGCATTTTTCTTTGTGTTCTCAACTGTGGGACCTTCCGTAGAAAGGCCCTTTTTGAAGTGAAACCTTGGTGTTTTTCTGTTTTGTTTCACACCTTTTGTCTTTTCTCATCTTTGTGTTTTTTTTTTTACCTACAGCCTCGTCCCCCCCACCTCAGACTAGTGTTTCCCTTTGAATCCAGTTTTTGCTTCCTATCTTTGCTTGTTTGAACCACAACTCGTAATTGAATTGGCTTTTATTACTTCTTTTTTTTTTCAACCCCCCTCTTGTATAATTTGTTTCTTTGGTTAGTTCGCTTAATTATGACGGCTGGGTCGCTGGTCCTCTCCCCCTCCCTCTCCTTGTAGCTGTTGGTCTGCTTTTTTTTTCTTTCTGTTTGATACTCCGCCGCGGACCTTCGTCTTTGATGTGTTTCTTGTTTTCTCTGTTAGGGTCCACACCCTCTAAAAAAAAAAAACCCTCAAAACAACAACTTCTATCGTGTTTGTACGGCCTATACCTGTCTAAATGCTCTTCAATGACGTGGACTCTTATTTTATTGTATTTTTGCTCTTCTGTTTTCAAGTGCTTTCCTCTTTACCTTCTTTATATATATATATATATATATATATATACGTAAGCATGTAGCTTCTTTCATGTACACAGGTGTGTATGTGTGTGTGTGTGTGTGTATTCAATGGGTACCAAAAGAAGAAAAACAGCAAAAAGTAGGATCGACGTGAGCGACAAGAGAAAAGGAGAGAGTTAGCGAGTGGAATCCATCCCCATGATACGGTAGCCGAGCGAAGGCGATCGTGTAAACCTCATCTCGCGATGCTGCTGAGGTGGCGAACGAAGGAGGTAACACCGCACGCTCGCTCCTCAGTGTGAACGCTTTTGGTTTTGTACAGGTGGAAGGAGTATGCCTTCTGCGATGGCCTGTGTGCGAGAGTTGTGGTAATGGAGAAAACCGATGCAGGCAGAGGCATTGTCGAACCACTTTGAATGCGCTAAAGGCCAGCCGCACGTAAGGGTTTATGACTCTGCGCGGTGCTTTTCTGTGTGTTTCCTGACCCTCTGCCTCCCAATACGGCTGATCGATGCGCGTGTTGCATATGTTCTGTGAATCTTTTTTTTTGGCAGTCGAAAATGTCATTTCCTTTTTGGGCTCTTCTTTCCTTTTCTTCTAAATCTGCACTCACCTCTCTCGCGCAGTATCAGGTTTGCTGCGCAGCCTGAGCGAACTGCGCTGTTTCACACCTTAGCGCTTGATTGCTGTGAAGTGCGTTGCACCTCGATGGCAGGCGTGGCAGAGTCGGCAGTGCTGGTGTCCTCTGCGGAGGCCACGAAGGCGGTCGCCAAACTGAAGCGTGTTCAAGGACCCTCCTCCGAATTTCACGACCCCGAACACATTTTAAATTGCTACCCGGCAATGGGTTTCCAGGCAACCAACTTCGGTCATGCATGCCACATTGCAGAGTCGATGCTGCGCCGGCAAGCCCCGTCAAAGGTGTATCAGATGAGGGACGGCAAGTACGTGCTAGTCCGACAAGATGGCGACGACGCCAACGATGCCATCCACGACGCGGCTGCGGAAGATGTCAAGACATCAGCGGAGGAGAACACCGGCGTGAAAGGCAAGCCGAAGCGCAAGAGTCCTCGCGTTGTGTACCCGAAGCTCTTCTTGGGAGTGACAGCAAACCTGCTGGGCACCGGCTGCCGCGAGGCGGTCCGCTTTCTTGTCCAGGAAGGCGTGGTGCCGAACCCGGCCGCGCAGAGCAGCGGGGAAGTGCAACAGCCACCAGACGACGCCTCGGAGGACCAGCTGATGTTTGCACAGTTGAAGAGGGAGTACCTGGACACCTACGGCACACACGCCTTGGCGGACGAGGCACCGGCAACTTTCCACAGCTTTCTCTGTGCAGTAGTGGTGAGCGGTGGTGGGGTGGAGCACGATGTGCGTCGTGCCTGTGTGCCGTACACGGTGACACACTACGCCAGCGAAGACGTCGGCAGGACCACTGCTGCTGCTGCTGCTGCTGCTGATACCACTACGACCACTAGCCGTGGTCCTGCTGCGGCAGCGCACCGACTAGTGTCCCTCACGGATGCACACTTTGGCAATGTCTCGTATCCTTCCCAGGGCAGCGAGGCCTCTGCGCTCTTTGATTGTGTGATGCGACTGTTTGTACGACGGCTGTGCGCACGCCAGCAGCGATTACGTGCGGCGACAGCAGCGAAGCCAATCCCGGAAAAGTACCTGGATGTGTGCAGCTGGTCGGTGACACCGAGCGAGGCGTGGGCGTTGCTGGGACTGTGGCTGGTGGACATCATGGCGGAGGCACTGCACACCCTTCAGCATCAAGCTAACAAGAAGAATGCCAGTCGCCCTGAAGCCGCGAAGGAAGAAGGCGAGGGCGGCAGCACAGACCGAGTGGAAGGGACTGACACTGTTGTTCATGCAGCGGCCTCTGAAACATGCGAGTCGTGCCGCGCGGCTGCCTTGGAGAAGGCACGTACCACCGTGGTGTATTGGGCCGCGGTGCAGCAGGTGCCCCTCTTCAGCCCATCCTTTGTGGACGGTGACATTGCCTCCTACCTCCTCCCTAACGATCTGCATTCCACGGCCTCCGACGCCACTGCAGAGGCACCGCTGCAGCTCGACCTAGTGCGTGACATCCACGCCATCAACAAGCTGGCCATGCAGAGCAAAAAGACAGGGATGATAATCTGCGGTGGAGGGGTGGTGAAGCACCACGTCTGCAACGCCAATCTCATGCGGAACGGCGCAGACTACACCATCATCTTAAACAACGGCCAGGAGTTCGACGGCTCCGACGCAGGCGCGAAGCCGGAGGAGGCGCTGTCGTGGGGCAAGGTGCGTATGGAGGGGAAGTTCGTGAAGGTGTACGGCGAGGTAACCACATACCTGCCGCTGCTGGTCGCGCGCGTCTTTGTGCCGGCGGTGCGGCGGCGCCGCAGGCAACACCCGGGCGTGGCATCTGCCGCTCAACAGGCTTGCCAGCAACCGCGTCCGCAGCAGCTGGGACGTGCGCCGCGTGAAGCCGGTAGCGATAAGGTGGTGAATGATGTCCACCAGGTCCGACAGCGCCGTCGCGGGCAACGAGGCGCGAAGCCGGCGGCGACGGCATCTACCCCAGCCGACGGGGCTCGTGAAACAGCGTCCGAACCGATCCCTGCCGAGGGAAAGGAGTAATAAGAGGGGCAACGATGCTTCTTCGAACAGAAATTTGTGTATGATGGAGGTTGGAGGGGGAGGAATGTAATGAAACGACGTGGAAGCCTGATGGAGTGGCGGCTTGTGAGGGAAGGGTTAACGGCTGAAAGGAGCAACCATGTGGTTGACTGCAGCCACCTGCCTTGGTGTCAGCAGGAGGAAGAGGGGTTGGGGGCCGCTGGAAGGGGGGGATTCGGCCCTTATGAGAGCCCTTCCCCCTTCAACCCGCATATAGCTCGTGTGCATAATCGCCGCTGGTGAGATGACGATGAGGAGAGCAGGATTACAAAAAAAAGGAAATACGCACGCATACTCACCCCCCCCAAAAAAAAAAAAAAACGACGGACGACGACTTCGCTGCAGCGTCTGTGAGCGGGTACATGTGCCCATGTTGAGCTTTTTTTTTCTGGGAAGTGATCTGTGCGCTATCGTTTGCTCCAACGACGAAAGGCGAGGTGAAAAGCAAAACAAACAAAAAACAAAACATGGCATCTGCATGAACAGGACTTACCAACCCGACATCGATACCATTGGGTCTTCCTTGGTGGCGCCTTTTTGCTGCTTTGCTGAGTGCCATGCATGATGACGGTCGTTTTTTTTTGTTTGTTTTTGTGCGCTTGCGCGTTGTGCATTTGATTCTTACTTACCTTAAAGGCAATCCATTACAACCTGGAAAAAAGAAAAGAAAACAAAAACTGGTCGGGACAGCACAGTCCCGGGCACACAGCTCTTCTCGGAGGTCTCTGCGGCTGCGGTGACGAGGAAAAAAGGAACAAAAAAAGGTGGAGTGGAAGCGCTGGAAGGAATGCCTCACATTCACACTTTGCTGCCATTTAAATGAAATCAGAAGGGAGGGGGAAGCATGAAGGTGAAACTTTCATTAGCGATTCGTTTAGGCTGTGATAATGACGGCAACATTCCAACTATTTTTGCGTATCTCTCCCTTTTTTTCGCCAACGATCTTGTGCTTTTTGCTTTTGTGGTGGAGAGGGAAGCAATTAACGTGGCTGACTGAAAAAGGGACTGACTTGGAAACAGCTCAACAGACTTTCAGGCGGCGAGTTATTCTTCTGTTGACAAGATTGCTGGCCGCGTGTGCGGAAGGGAGCTTTTCCACTTCTTTGATTTGTTTATTGGTCGCCGTGCAACAGTTAACAGCACTTTGTTTGAGAAAACTCTTCACACCTTTGCTGTACACCACCGCCACTTTCTGTTTTTTTTTTGTCGCGTTTTCACAGAGCTGATCTATCACCACCTGCCACGTAATCCACAGCAACAGCAGGCAACACAATGAACTCGCTTAATCTGGCGGGACAGCCGTACTCTGCCTCGTCGCTTTCTTCTTCCACCACTAACTCCCCCGTGCTCAAGGGGAGCTCATTGACGTCGCTCTTTCTCGCTGCCGTCCTGCCGTTTTTTCTTCTCAAGGTGTGCTCCTTCTTTAACCGCACCTGGCCGAATTTTGTGTACCGTCTGCTGACGTCGCGGCTGGAGCGGCAGCTTGCGACCGTTACGGAGCGCGTCCGCCCCAATCGTATCATCCAGGACGACATCATGGTCCGCATTATCATGGGCTACGTCTCGTACTGCTACATGCAAACTCTTCGCCAAGGTGCGAATGCATGCGACGCGGTTGGCATGGCCGACTACGACTACTCGTTCATCTACGAACACATGGAGGACTTTGATGAGTCGTGGGTGCCCTACTCCACTCACTACAAGACGCTCTTTGGCCGCGTCATCGCCTCTGCGATGGAGTTGTCTGTGATACCAAGCCTCGGACAGGCCATTCAGGTTGAACCGGGTCTTTTTGTGAGGTTGTTGGAGAACAAACACGTACACAGCCACGGGGGCGAGGAGTCGAATGGCCTTGAAAGCGACGAGGATGAGAAGGGGAGCAACTGTGCTCAAGGCAGTGGTGGCTGCAACGACTCAAAGAGGCGGAATCAAATGGACAAATTGAATCAGTATATGTTCTACGACATGCGCAAGTTCGCTGAAAACATGGACGAACACGCGCAGCCACGGATCGACGGTAACGCCGACGACATCAGCTCCGTGGAGCGGCCCTTCGACCCTCCATTGCAGCAGCGCCGCGGTGGTCGCGGTGACAAGGAAAGGGAGCACGGCGCCAAGGCGGATACGACCATCTTTGGCAACGACAGCAATCCACCGCAGGAGAACTTCATCGTACTGGAGTACCGCCGTCCACTGCCGTACGAAAAGTCGCAGGCACTTTGCAGCGGCCGCACAACAGCAGGAGTTGCCGTGGCATACGATGAAACCTGCACCGCAGGAGACGTGATTGAGGGCTTTTTGAGTCGCGCTCACAGGTGGTACCTGGGCCACATGGCACAACGAAAGACGAGTCCACTTATGGCGATCTACCCTTCGCCAGGGCTGGTGATGTTTGGGAAGCGGGGTGTTTCCGGGCTGAATAGGCGTAGCTCCAATGAAGGGGATTTCACCGGTCGATGCTACGTGCTGGAGAGCGCGTCGCTTGCCATGGATGCGGAGGCCGCTAAGCTGCCAACCCCTTCCTCTCCTTCAACTGGTGCGTCTCCAGGACCACAGGCGGCGGCGGCGGCGGCAGGGAGTGGCGAAAATCAAGGAGAGGGTGCCATCGCTGCCGCTGCGGTCACTATAGGCCCCCACACTGTCGTAGGAGGCCATATCGGTCTTCACACCGGTGGCTACGCTGCTGCATCGACGGGTAAAACATTTCGCTCGCTCTTTTTTCCGTCGAAGGCGCGGGTGCTGTCCCTCATCGACGACTTCGTCAATGAGCGAGGCTGCTACGGCGTACCAGGCGTCGCCGCGCGACTTAACGTTTTACTGCACGGCGCACCGGGGACGGGAAAGACATCGTTCGTGAAGGCGCTGGCGCGGCACCTGCGGCGCAACCTCGTTGTCCTCTCGATGAGTGAGATTCTGACCGTTGACGAGCTGCAGAAGCTACTGCAGCCCTTCGAGCTGCAGCACAGCGGCAAAACGAACCACAAAAGCTACTTCAGCGTGCGGCCGCACCAGTCTATTTATGTTTTCGAGGACTTCGACGCGATTGGTGATGCCTGGAAGGCGCTGAAACACACACAGGGCGAGCTAAAGGTAATGAAGGAGCAGAAAATGGCAGAGCTGGCAGCGGAGAAGGCTGCAAAGAAGGCTGAGACAAAATCCGACTTGGACGACGATGAAAGCGTGGAGGAGGGAGAAGAAACTCAGCAGCGAAGGAAGAGCGCTGCTGTGGCAGAAAGCAGCACCGACGGTGACTACGAAACAGAAACGTCAACGGAGGGCATCGAGGCAGAGTCCGATGCGTGGCATGGATCTTCTTCTTTCGACGAAGAGGGTGGCGACAGTGACACGTACGACGATGACAGTGAAGAAACCCAAAGTAGTCACAGAACGTGGGCCGGAGACAAGTTTTTGATAAAGGATACGCAGATGACAGAACTCGAGCGGTCACACCTCACAGTGGAGAAGTTCTTGGATCTCTTTAACAGCTTCAACCTCCCCGACTCCTTCATCGCCGTCTTTACGACAAACCACCCCGAGAAGGTGCATCCCTCCATCATCAGTTCTCACATGATGGACGTTACACTCGACATGGGCATGCTGACTGAGGCGTGTGCAGTGGAGTTGGTGGAACATTACTTTGTAGACGAGCTCGCTGCGGAGACAGCCGACCCAACTGGGCGGCGTCACCTTACCCCAACACAGGCCGCGGAGATTCGTGCTGCACTGGCGGAGTTCAATAAGGCGTCGGACGGGTTGAGTGGGGCACTGCTGGAGAAGATGTGCGTGGAGTGCGAGACGGTGGAGCAGCTGACGCGGCGGCTACGGGCGGCGGATAGCTGGGATGCCATCAACACTTTTTAGAACTTCTGTGTCTCTCGTGTTATGGCGGTTGGCTGTTGTTTAGTTTTTCTCTTCAGTGTTGTGTTTTCTTTCGTTTCCTCTTCTGTGTAGTGCATAAGAGAGAGGTCTTCCCCCCAAAAGTGGGGTTGATTTTCTCAAAGCTGTGCTGCATGTTTATTTCTGCCGTATTTTGTTGATTAAACCCTTTTGCTCATTTTATTATGCGCTGTAAGCTTCTTTTTTTTTTCAGGCTGCACGTTTCCCCACCTATTGCGTCACGGTTTCAAACGGGGGCTTCCTGTCTTTTCGCTCTGTCCTTTTGCGAGGTTGTCCTCTGGCACGACGACGCTGCTCCCCCTGCTCTAGGCAACTTCCTTTCCCCTTCCCTTCCCTCCCCACTCTTTACCATGTATTACCCTCTCATGCACTTGTCCATTTTTGCTTTGGTTTATTCGTCGCCTTTGCCATTTTCCTGTGAACACAACTGTTTTTTTTTTTTGCTTGAAGGCAGGGGGCGGGGAAGTAAAGAACAATGTGCTTGAGGCCGAAGATGAGCTGCCCGACGGAGTTGTTGCTGGCCTCTTATAAATTGAATAGGTACGGGCAATAGATGCGGTGTGGGTATGCATGCGCTGCGCATTAGGCCAGACTGGAAGTGTTTTCCACCGCTTCACGTGTCACTTATGGATCGCTGAAAGAAGTTGCCTTTCATCTGTGTGAACGGAGGTGAAAGGAAATGCAATGACACACTGAACTCGGCATTGCAGTGCTGAACTCATAGACACGTACCTGCTTTTTCCGCCTCTTGCCGTCTATCTTTCTTCTCTGCAACGGACTGTGTTTCTCCTTCTTATCTTTCTCCACGACTCGTACGTCGGCTGATCGCCCCATTCTGTGCGTCTGTCTTCAATTTTCTCCTCCGGCCACCCACTCACATTTCCTCCAACGGCACTGATAGCAAGTCCACGCACCTAACATATACACGCACACACAAAACAGCTTAGCTTTTATCACCACGCCACATATCTGAAAAAAAAAGGTATTTTTCTGTGCTTTCGAACTTCCATAGCAACTTTATAAAGATGGCGACCCAGATGATTCCGGTGGATCCGGAGAAGAAGGATGATCAGTACTACCGTTACAAGATGCCCGCCATCCAGACGAAGGTCGAGGGTAGCGGTAACGGTATCAAGACGGTGCTTGCCGAACATTCACGATATCTGCCTCGTGATCCACCGACCGGAGGAGGTGCTGATGAAGTACTTCCAGTTCGAGCTCGGCGCGCAGCGTACGGTGTCGACGAAGGATGATAAATTTCTGCTGATGGGAGCCCATACGTCTGACCGTATGCAGGAGAAGCTATACGACTTCATTCGCCGCTTTGTGCTGTGCAAGAACTGCCGCAACCCCGAGACGGCCATCCAGCTCGACGAGGGTAAGAAGAGTGCCTCGATCAGCATGGTCTGCGGTGCATGCGGTAAGCGCTCCACCTTTGACGAGCATCGCACCAAGACGTTCATGATCCAGTACTACGACAAGCACCGCGATGAGCTGAAGAGCGCCAAGCACGCAGCCGAGGCACGCAAGAAGGAGGAGCAGCTCTCGGTGGAGGAGGCGGCGGCGACGGCTGCAGCCGGTAAGGCAGAGAAGGAGTCCAAGACCGGCGGCAAGTCCGACCTCGCCGACGACCGCGAGGACCCAAAGGTGGTCTTTGCGCGCGTGCTGAAGGAGTCGTGGGGCAAGAATGAAGAGCTCATCGGGCGCACTGTGCGTCTGCTGAGTCAGTACAACCTCCCTGAGCACTACGGCCCACCGATGGCACTCTCCGCGATGCAGCTAGAGCACCGCGGGGACCTGCTTTCGACGATGCAGACACATGCACGTCTGCTGAAGCGCCTGTGCACCGTGCCGGAGCTCTTCGCTCACTCCGAGGGCTACGACGAGAAGGAGCTGACGGACTTCCTCAAGCGTGAGAAGAAGATTCAGAAGACGTTTCTGCGCGAGTGCGCAAAGGAGTTTGCTGCGAACTACACGCCGGACAAGTTTGCTATCCTCTTGTTTATGCTCTTCGTGGAGGGCGTGGTGCGTGACCGCAGCATCGTCGACTGGGCCAAAGATTCGAAGCCTCTTAGCGATGTGGACCCGAAGATTCAGCAGGAGATGCACGATAAGGTAGCACCAATCGTGGCCTGGTTCGGCTTGGATGCAAAGGTGGATGCTGAAGGAAAAGACAAAAACGAGTAGTGAGAATGGGGGGGGGGGTTCTTTGTGGCTTTTGACCTCGCTGAACTTTTCTGACCTTTGCACCACTACGATGACGTTGGGCGTGAGACTTGTCGCCTTTTCTTCTTTCTAGCGCTGAAGGGAAAACAAAAACAAACAGCAGTTGCAGCGAGGGTAGCACGTCGCTGCTGTGAACACCGAAGAGAGAGATCAAACAGAGCTGATGCTATTTGTTGGGAAGTCGATTCCTCTTCCCTTGTGCGTGAGTCTTTCTTCCCTTCTCATAACCGCGAGAACCCGCCTAACTGCCGTTGTGGTTTGTGTGCACGTGGTGATTCCCCGCCACAAATACACACACACACAACACGTCTGTTTGCTTCATCTTTGTTAGCCGTGTTGAAGCAATGTAGCGATGAGAGAAGCTCGAGGGAGTCGATGACAGGAGAGGATGGGCAGAGAGCGGAGGTGTGCGTCTCTTACTCTTTCATTTATTCTTCCTTTGCGTGTGTATAATATCACGCGGAGCGCAATAGACGGGTTCATCGAAGCAGGGAAGAAGGGAAGGGAAGAGGGGAGGGGGATGGGCTAGTGAATGCACCGCTGCGCAGAGTGGTTGCTGATGGCCCCGTTGATACTCTTTTTTTATTTATTTACTTGTCTTTTCTTCTATTTGAAACTGTCTAGCTTGTTCTTGTCTATAAGGTACTTGTTTAAACGGATGAGTGTGCTTGTTTGTGTTTGTGCGTTGAATGTGTGAGAGGCTGTGTAAATGAGTATACTAAAAAAGAAAAATAAATGCGAACACTGCGGGGAGGGGGAGAGTGTGTGTGTGTGTATGTGTCCGTGTGCGTAAGTGTCTCTAGCCGCGTTGCGCGACGCCATGCGAAGATGGTGGGGTTGGCGGGTAAGAAAGCAACAAAAACAAAAGCAAAACGTTGCCACAGACATCAACGATGCAAAGAAGGCGCTTTTTTCTGTTCTTCCTCACCTCAGCAAAACGCCTCTCCTTTCCGGCTCGGGATCTCTCTTAATAACAGAGGGAAGTGTGCTGCGTGCGTCCCTTTTGTGTGCGGTGGTGTTGTTACTGAGAATATCCGCTGCCGCTGTTCCCCAGAAAGACCTTCACTCGTTTTCTGCGCTGTTTATTTTTAGCGCATGTTCTGTAGAAACTGCCAGCGTTGATGGCGCCACCAACAACAACCAGCCCTTTGGTGCCGCCTCATGTAGGCGCCGTCTTCGTGGTTGTGTTGTGGATTGTGATAGACGAAAAAGCAAGCAGGCAAAGCAACAAGCTGATGTGATGACTATCAGTCTCGTTTCCTTCCTTTCTGCTCCCTTTCCCTTCGTTTTTTTTTGTTGTCGAGAACAAACAAACAAACCTTGGCTCCCCCTCAAACTAACACGCTTCGCACCGTTGCGAACGCATATGTGTCTCTTCTGCGTTTTTATCTGTTTATTTGACGCAACCGCTGATTGGCACGAGCTCGCTGCCGCTGCGGAACACTTCATCATCTTTTTTCCTGTTGTTTGCATTATTTGAAGTGCGTGTTTAAGCACCGCACAAACGCACAAGCACGCACACTTTTGCGGCGGTGCCGTTATTCCTCTCTCTTTTTTTATTTTACTGCATCGGCCAGACAGGGCTCCGGTACGGTGTGTGTGCGGGAATTTCTGTGGCGTGCAAGGTGCACGTTAGTGAAAGAAAGTAGCAATTCTTGCTGCTCCTTCTCTTGTGGTGGTGTGTGGAAGGCGACGCAGCAGGGAAAGGAAGACAGAAGAGCGAACCGAGAAAGCGGCTGGAGACGCTCTTTGCTGCGCTCTAAAAAGGTGCTCTGTTTGTCTTTTGTTTCTTTGCTAGCTCGTTTGCAAGAGTGGGCTTGCCGCTCAGCGTAGTGCTCAAGTGGGAGCTTTGCACACCAAGGCGCAACACACGGCAGAGGTGAATTCACTTCGTGTAGTTCTAAGGAATAAACACACACACACACACACACACACACACACACACACACACACACATAATGGCACTCCACGCCACCGCAGCGGCACAGTTTGTGCAGCCGCTGATCGACAAGCCGGTGGAGATTACGTCCATCAAATATGGCCTCCTCTCCGACGAAACCATCCACCGCCTTTCCGTGCTGCCTTGTCACCGCGTGATGGGCAACGAAAAGAACTTCGGCGTCAACGACAGCCGCCTTGGCCCTAGCGACCGCCAGTCGATCTGCACCACGTGTGGACAGCGCAGCACCGAATGCACCGGGCACGCTGGCCACATCGACCTCGAGGCCCCTGTATTTCACCTCGGCTACTTCACCACCGTGATTCGGGTTTGTCGTACCATTTGTAAGCGCTGCTCCCACGTGCTGCTGACGCAGGGGGAGTGCGACTACTACCTCCGCCGACTCAAGTCCACCACCCTCGAACCGCAGCAACGGCTGGCACTGATCAAGACGATCCAGGAGGACGCCTACAAGACACGGGTGTGCCTCGTGTGTGGTGGCTTGAACGGGACGGTGCGCCGTGTGCGGCCCATGCGCATCGTGCACGAGAAATACCTCGTTGACCTGCGTCGCGGCGAGCAGGCAAACGAAGATCGCGACGTGTTCTTTCAGGATGAACTGCGCTCCGCCGTGCTGCACAACTCCGATGTCGGGGCTCACAAGGACCACATCCACGAGTTCCTGCACCCGCAGCGGGTTAAGGAGCTGTTCGAGGCAATCCCGCTAGAGCAGGTACCACTGCTGGGGCTGCAGCCCGGCACTAACCCCTGCAGTCTGCTGATTAGCACGCTGCTGGTCCCGCCGGTGTGCGTGCGGCCGCGCGGCATGTCCACGACGAGCCACATCCGCGAGGATGACCTCACAACGCAGTATAACGACATTCTGGTTTGCTCGGATATGATGAACGACGGCACGAACGACGCCGCCCGCAGCGTGGAGATGTGGGAGTTGCTGCAGACGCGCGTGGCACGACTGCTGGACGCGGCTCTCCCAGGTTTTCCCTCGCACCTGCGCACGGTGGATTGCAAGTCATACGCACAGCGCATGAAGGGCAAGCAGGGCCGGTTCCGGGGGAATCTGAGTGGCAAGCGTGTTGACTTCTCAGGGCGCTCCGTCATCTCACCAGACCCGAATCTGCGCATCGATGAGCTTGCTGTCCCGCTGCGTGTGGCGCGTGTGCTGACCTACCCGCAGCGCGTTTTCGCCGGCAACATTCAGCTGATGCGGCGACTCGTGCGCAACGGGCCGCTCGTCCACCCTGGCGCTCTCACCGTGTACTTATCGAAGGAGCGTTCACGCAAGTCCTTGCGCAGCGCCCGCGACCGCGAGGCCATCGCTGCTCGTCTCAGCATCGGCGATGTCGTGGAGCGGCATGTGATGAACGGCGACTACATCCTTTTCAATCGGCAGCCGTCGCTGCATCGCATCTCGCTCATGGCACACCGTGCGCGTGTGCTTCCATTTCGCACCTTTCGTTTCAATGAGTGCTGCTGCGCACCATACAACGCGGATTTTGACGGCGATGAGATGAATATCCACGTCGTGCAGACGGAGGAGGCGCGCGCGGAGGCGAAGGAGCTGATGCTGACAGCGCAGAACATCATCACAGCGAAGAACGGCGAGCCCATCATCGCCTGCACGCAGGATTTTCTGACCGCCGCGTACCTCGTCACTGCGCGGGACGCCCTCTTTGATCGTGCCTCCTTCACGCAGATGGTTTCTCACTGGCTCGGGGCGGAGACGCAGTATGTGCTGCCCATCCCAGCGATCTTGAAGCCGGCGGAGTTGTGGACCGGCAAGCAGCTAATCGAGCTTATTCTCCGTCCTTCACCAGAGACGCAGCTTTTACTGAACTTGGAAGCGAAGGCGCGCTTCTACTCCGGCTACGGGTTGCACGACGACTCGGCCGAGGGCTACGTCGCGTTTCTAGATTCCCTGTTCATCTCCGGGCGCCTGGACAAGAAGCTGCTCGGTGGTGGCGCCAAGGACGGCCTCTTTGCCAGGCTGTACGCTCTCAGCGGCGGCGAGCAGACGGCCACCGTCATGACGCGCATCGCACAGTTTACCTCCCGGTATTTGCAGAACTACGGCTTCTCCCTCGGTCTCGGCGACGTCTCGCCGACCCCATCGCTGAACGAGAAGAAGGCGGCGGTGCTGGCCGAGTCGTTCGACAAGTGCGAACGCATGATCTTGCTCGCGAAGACCGGCCGCCTCATCCCTAAGCCGGGAATGACGGTGAAGCAAAGCCTGGAGGCGATGCTGAACGGCGAGCTGTCGCAGGTGCGTGACGCCTGCGGTTCCGCCGCCGTGCAGGCCCTCGACGCGAAGTCCAACGCACCGCTGATTATGGTGAACTCTGGCAGTAAGGGTAGTGCGCTGAACACGGCACAGATGATGGCCTGCGTGGGTCAGCAGACCGTGAGTGGCAAGCGGATCATGAATGCCTTTCAAGACCGCGCGCTGCCGCACTTTCCACGCTTCGCGGAGGACCCCGCCTCACGTGGGTTTGTCGCCAGCTCCTTCTACTCGGGGTTGTCGCCGACGGAGTTTTTCTTCCATGGCATGGCCGGGCGTGAGGGTATCGTCGACACAGCGGTGAAGACGGCTGAGACAGGGTACATATACCGTCGTCTGAGTAAGGCGATGGAGAGCCTGAGTGTCGGCTACGACGCCTCGGTGCGCAGCGTGCAGGGCAGCATTGTACAACTACGCTACGGCGAGGATGGGATGGACCCGTGGCTGATGGAAGGTGCCCATGGCACCCCGCTGAACCTGGATCAGGAGTGGCTGAGCAGTCGGGCAGCCTACGCTCGTTTTCGTACGCAGGCAGAGAAAGCGCTGCTGCCCCTGCGCGAATCGTCGAGCAACGCGTATGCTAGCACCATTACCGCTTCCGCGAAGGATGCCGTGCTTCGTGCGTATGAGACGATGTACGCGGAGTGGCATGCCGTGTCGTTGCTGCCCAATGAGGTGGAAGACTTCACTCTTTGCTGCCTTCGTGGCGACGAGGCGACGCTGACGGCGTGTGGGCGTGTGCTGGAGGTGGAGGACGCTATACGCCGCGGCGGTGTTGCTCTTCGTAACGGGGGAAGCAGCGGTAGCAGCAGCATCGGTGTGGGGGCTGCCGGTGTGCAGATTCTCCGTCTCTTCCTTCAACACGGCACGGAGAAGCTGTGTAGCGACTTTCAGGCCTTTTTCCGCAAGAAGCAAGGGGAGCTGACACGGTTACGTGAGAGGCTGCGGCTGCCCATCGACGCCCACGCCAAGGGGAGCGCCTCGCCCTCCACGGAGGACAGCGAGAAAAGGGGAAGGCGGGAGATGGTGGCATCAGAAGTCACGGCCTTCGCCGAGTCGCTCCAGACGGAGTTGCTGCCACTGACAAGAGGGATGCTGCTTCACTTCCTCAGTGCGTGTGCACGGAAGTTGCAGCGGAAGTTGTGCGAACCCGGCACCCCGTGTGGAGCTATCGCAGCCCAATCTGTCGGTGAGCCCAGTACACAAATGACGCTGCGCACCTTCCACTTCGCCGGTGTGGCGAGCATGAGCATCACGCAAGGTGTTCCGCGTCTGGTGGAGGTGATCAACGCAAACAAAAACATCGCCACCCCTGTCATCACTGCTCCGATCAAGCTGGAAGACGACTTCACTGCGATGGACCTTGGGAGCGACAGTCGGACGCAGTACCAGGCGGCTCGCGCGGTGAAGGGGCTGATGGAGCGGGTGCTGCTGAAGGAGGTAACGCGCGAAATGGTGGAGGTGGTCACGCCAAGGCAGTATTATATCCAGATCTTCCTCGATCTAGACCTGATTCAGCGACTGTTGCTACCGATTGACGCAGCAGTGGTGTGTCAGCGTCTTTACGCCGCTGCAGCACGGCCCATGTCACCCCTGCGCCACCTGTCGGAGGGCTGCGTGAGTGTCGTTAGCCGCGATTCTCTCATTGTGAACTCTTACGAGAAGGACCCTGCGCGCGTGCACTTCAACATCCAGCACCTCCTCACCTTGCTGCCGGAGCTGGTGGTGGGTGGTGTCCCCGGCGTGAACCGAGTGATGATTGCTGATAAAGGAGACAGGCTGCTTGCCGAGGGGGCGGAGTTGCTGTCGGTGATGTCGCTGCCGTACGTGGATGGCGTGCACACCACGTGCAACCACGTTGCCGTGGTCGAGCGGACCCTCGGCATCGAGGCGGCGCGGGAAACCATTGTGAAGGAAATTACGAGTATCCTGCAGGCCTACTCGCTGAACATTGACATCCGCCACATCTACCTCCTTGCAGATGTGATGACGAGCCGCGGCGTCGTGCTCGGCATCACGCGCTACGGCATCCAGAAGATGAACAACAACGTCCTCACCATGGCCTCCTTCGAGCGCACCACCGAGCACCTGTACAACGCCGCCGTGTCGGAGCGCGAGGATGTGAACCTGAGCGTTTCCGAGAGCATCATCATCGGCAAACCCATCCCACTGGGCACGAGCAGCTTCAACATTTTGTTGGATAAGGGCAGTATCGCACCGCCAGGCAGCAACACAGGGCGAATGGCAACGCCGTCTGCTGCGGAGGCTGCCGCCGGACTGTCTGCGGCCGCCGCAGCGAAGCGTAGTGCTAGCAAGACCGGCAAAAAGGTGGACCCCACACCGAAGGAGGTGTTTCTGCGCAACTCGTACGCCGCCTGTGCGGCTGCGCACGGCGTGAGTGGTTTCCGCCATCGTGCTTTGCAGGGCGGCTTCTCGTCACGATCGCTCTCTGCCGAGGGGGTGTTTCAACTCGACCTGTTCGCATAAAAGAAGCGAAAGTAAGAAGCGTGCTTTTTTTTTGTTGGTTTGTTTCATTTGGATAAGCGTGAAGTAGCGAAACAGGGGAGCGACTGCTTCCCCACTTTGGGAGAGAGAAAAAAAAGAAGAAGGTTTGCCGTAGCTGCACAGTGGCGTGTGTGTGTGTGTGACTCCCTCCCCCTCTTTTTTTTTTGCGTAGCTCTTTTACGTGTTTTCGCTTTGTGTGGGCTTCCTCAAATCCTTTTCCTTCTTCACTCTTTTGCTGAACTCCTGAGGGCACGATGGTGCTGGAATCCGCTGTTTGCAGTGGAGAAGAGGGACTCCAACGCCAACCGTAAGAAGTAAAACGGCAGATACTTACCCAGACGTACGCACACGAAACCAGAACCTGGAACCAGGTGCGGCGGAGCGAGAAGTGGGAAGAAAGCAGAGATGACGGAGAGATGCTTCTCGGTGTTCTACTTCTCTCTTTCTCACGTAGCCCAAGTGCACTGGTGCCGCATGTGCTGTATAACACCGCGACTCTTCGGCAGTGAATGAGGGAATGAAAAAGGCAAAGAAGAGGCACCCTTCTCGCTCATAGGTCTTCTTTTCTTCCGTTGTTTTGTTTTCGTCCCTCAGATGAAGCTTTAGCAACAGCAATAACAGCAGCGAAGAGAGATGGCAAATGTGAGCTCGCAGGCGCGCTTTCGCAATGGAATTTGAAGAGTGGGCTTTGGAAAGCTAATTATCGTCATCATCTTCTCCTCTGCGTTCTCCTCCTCCCCACTTGTTTTGTGCACACTGAAGCACCGGGAAAGTCCCTGCTGCTATAGTTGCAATAGCGGGAAGAAAGTCAAAAAGGTAACCTCACCAGCACTGTGTGAGTTTCACTATCGTTTATCTCTCTTAAATCGCACATTCCGGATGTCTTCGATGCAACCGCAGTGTGGCTCACTAACAGGGCCGCCAATGGCGGCACAGACAGCGGCAAGCGCAGAGGGTGTCGTCCATCTTGCTCCTTTGCAGCCCGGCAGCGCACCGCCGGCCTTCAGTGCCGCTTCCACTGCAGAAGCGCAAGGCGCCACCACCACCACCTTCTCCTCGCTCACGCCGTCATCCACCGCACCCGTCCACCCTTCGTCTGCACCACTGGCTGCCAAAGCTGCTGTATCGTCCCCTTCCTGCGGCTCCACGACGGCCCCTTCTGCTCAAGCCGGTGCCGCTGCGACCGCTACCGCTGCTTTCGTCTCCACCAAAAACAACGCCACACAGCGCAAGGTGGCGAAGCTGCTAGACATCACGACAAGCAGCGACATCAAGGATCTGGCAAGCTACGTGGACGAAGTGCTACCTGGGTACTTCTATAGCGTGGACGTGGACAGCAACGCGAAAGGCAAAGATGACGGCGAGACGGCCTTTCCGAGCAGCAATGTGGGTGGGCCGAGTGCAGCAGCCTTGGGAGGCCGCGCGGTCACGTCTGCAGCGCTGCGCTCTGCTCTGGATCGCCGTGCCATCGACATGCACAAGAGTTTCTTGCAAGAGTTCACGGCGGTCTACCAAAACTATCAGCGCGTCGCCGCGAAGGTGAACGAGTTGCAGGATAAATGCACAGGACTGGAAAACGTGTTGTCGAGCTCCACCGGCGGCTCTGAAGCCGCCGCGGACGAGTTCTTCTACCAAATCCAATTACACCAGGCGGAGCTGCAGCTGGTGCAGCATCACGAGAAGGAGGTGGACGACTTCCGCAAGCAGCACCACTTCGGTCCGGCGGAGCAGCAGGTGTTGGAAGAAGGTCCGGTTGATATGAACTTTCTCAACGTTCTTGAGCGAGCTCGCGAGGTGCACCGACGCAGCAGCGAGCTGATGCAATCACAGGAGTACCACCAAGGCGCAGCGGCGGTGATGGAGTCGACATACGCGGCGATTGCCAGGGCGACGGAGAAAATCGCGCGTCACCTCCTCGCCACTGCCGGTACCGCGAGCGCTTCTTCAGGGCGTGGCGACGCCGGCGCGGCCGTCGCGACCACCGGCGGCGTGGGCTCGATTGCCGCGGATGTGCCGGAAGTGACCGGATTTCAGCTTCGCTGCGTGCGTCTCCTGTATGAAGAGAGCCCCTCGCTGCACGAGAAGTTTCTTGACGAGGTGGCGCGGCTGCGTCGCGCGTCGGTGCTGCGACGCTACTTTCACCTCCTCACCACCGGTTCTGCCAACACAGCCAGCGGAATGTACTTCTCTGGTGGACAGCTGCGCTCCGACGTCGATGGCAGGACATCAGGAGACGCGGGTGCTGTGGGGATGGGCACCCGCCCGCTCGAGGCGGAGCTGAACAACCCGACGTACTTCTTCAGCTCCTTGTGTGCCTGGCTGCACCAGACCATCGTCGAGGAGCAAGACTTCCTCCACACCTTCTTCATGAATGACGAGACAGATATGCAGGCGGCGGGTCGGCGTGGGTCTGCTGCCGTGCAAGGCGGCGCCAGCTCTGTGGCACCGGCAGCTGCATCTACGTTCGTGGATGTCGAGCGCGTGAGGCAGGACATGGCGCGCCAGCAGGCCCTCCTTGACAGCGCCTTTGGTGGCGTCTGCAAGCACATCCGTGCAGCGCTGGACAACGTGTTGGAGCGGCTCGGTCGGTTTGCGTCTGCGCTGGGTCCCGCAAGCGGTGAGGGACAGAAGGGCAGCAGCGTTAGTGGCTTCAGTGAGGAAGTCGAGGCGAAGGACAGCGGCAGTGGCAGTGGAAGCAATGCCCCCGTCACACCACAGAAAGGCTTGCGTGGGCTGTCGGGCGGGCTGACTCGACTCTTCATGGCCGCCACCGGGCGTTCTCCACTTGGGTCGCTACGTCGCCAGAGTGATGACGAGTCGAATGCGCTCCTGCAGCGCTATGCCACCATCACTTCCCGCGCGCAGCAGGAGGCGGTGGCATTGTCGGTGCTGCACGCACCGCTGCAGGGCGTGCAGACCTGTGTCACACTGGTGCAGCTGTTCGAGTACTACAGCGCGACCACCTTTACACCGCTGCTGGGGGAGAAGTCGGCGCTGACCCGACTCATCCGCGAAACGGCACCGCAGTTGACACGCGATGTGTTTCAGCGGCTGCTGCGTGTGTTGGCAGCACATTTACTGGACAGCACAGCTGGCGTGATTTCGCGTACGGCGACGCTGCGGAGGCTGGCGTCATCCAACGCGCTGAACAGCACAGCTGCAGGGGCGGGGGACAGATCTACAGATGCCACTGGTGCTCCCTCATCGCCTGCGTCCGCTTACATCCTTGACTTTCTCACTTCGATGACGTACGGCGACGACACAGAGGGCGTCCCGAACCCATCTGTTCAAGGGTCGGCAGACGACTCGAAATCTGATCTTTCGGCCTCCGCTGCCCCTCTGCCGCTGTCTGCGTCGACCGCCAATGCAAAGTTCCGACAGACGAGCGACGGGCAGCTGCAGCGACACAGCGCGCAAGACTTGAAACGAGTGTTGGCACAGCTAATTCTGCCTCCATCTCCCGAGGTGATGGCTTACTGCAGTGTGCTGAATGCCGTGCTCCGCGACACATCGCGGCAGGCAGACCTACTTCAAGCAATCATGGAACAGCAGCAGCAGCAACAACATCAAGCTATGGGGGCTGTTGCCCCATCAGCGCCGTCCACATCCGCTGCGAAAGAGGGTGATGCGACGACGGTGGCAGGCGGAGGCCCTTTTCGCTTGCACACAGAGGTGAAGGGATTCGTGCAGGAGCTGTTGCAGGCGCTGTGGAGGTCGGCACAATCTGTGCAAGAGGATAGCACCCTACGCACCAACCTCGATGACCCGTGCCGCGCTATTCTGCAGTACAACATGTTATATCAGCTTCAGGAGATTATGGAGCAGCACAGCGATGTCCTTGACCTGCTGTGCGAGGCAACGACCGAAAGTGGGAGCGTGGAGAAGAAGGAGGATATGCGACACGACATGGACACGCTGCGGGCGGAGGTTGGCTCGTCGATGAACGCGCTGCGTCGTCGGCTGCTGGCGCAGTGGGAGACTGCGGTGGAACACTTCTACTTTCCTCTCTCTACCGAGGCGGTAATCATGGCGGCGTTGACTGCCAACACCACCACCGCCACGACCGCAGCAGGGGCGTCTGATGCAGAGGACCAGCGCACCATGGCGTCTAAGAAGGATACACGACGGGTGCTGAAACAGATCGTGAACGTGTACAACACCGTCGCGTCGATGGGACACCTGCCGGAGCCAGTCCCGCTGCTGCTGGCGTTGTGCGGCAGTGAAAGCATGCGCCGTGCGGTGGGCGAAGAAATCACCAAAAACGTGGTAGAGCGCGTTTACCCCGTGCAGTTCAACGCGTTGCAGAAGCTGCCGCCAAACGAGGAGCTGACGGCGGTGCAGGAGGAAATGTCGCCGCAGAATTTGGTTTTGTTGGTGGACTTCAACTCACCATCCGCCTCTGCCTTGTAGCGTGTGTTTAGTGGTGTGCATGTATGTGTACGGGGTGTGAGCACTTTGTCGTTTTTATTTGTTTATTGTTGCTGTGTGGATGACAAGGGGAAGTACTTCACTGCCGATACGGAGGTATCTGGACGTTTGCGTTTTCTTTCTCTCCTGTGATGACACCGAATGGAAGGGGCTTTGAGGTTTGGTGCTCGTTTCTGAGCTTCACGTTGTGCGTTCTTGCTGAACCAGGTGGGCTTTATCATTGATTCATCTGTTCTCTCTGTGCTTTTCAAATTCTGGCTTCCATATTGTGTCTCGTGTCGGCGTTAGCAATAACAACTGCCACAGTAAAAAGGAAAAAAGTACAGTACTTTTATTGAGTGAGGTCGTCGTTTCGGCGCAAGGAATACTCGCTATGCTGCCGCTGTTCTGCTCGTGATCACGATCACTTCTATGTGGATTGGAGCACTTTTTTTTTTCTGCATTTTTACTTCCTTGTATACGGCATGCTTTTCAGTGACCTGTGCTCGACGCGGCTGCGTGTGTTCTGCCGTGTGTAACGACGGCGTATTTGAGCGTGAAAGAGCGGTGACTCTTCTTTTCTCAGGCTCAGGGGGTGGGCATCTGTTTTCCACTGCTCACTCTTTCACCTTTTCGTCATCTTTGCTGTCTTTTTTTTTCTTGGCTGTTGTGCGCAACAGCCGGAACTCATCAGCTGCTATCCAGACAGGCACTCCTCAGAGAGAAAAACCAGCTGCAGTGGAGCGCGCGCACCTTCTCTCTTCCTCAAACTCATCTTTTTTACTTGACAGTATTGCTCTTCAGTCTCAAAATGCGTTTCTTTTTATCTAGTCGGCGATGGGCCAGCGTGGCGCTAATAGTGCTTGTGTGCGGCTGCTTGGTGCCGTGCACGATTGCCGCCCTCTCCCCGACGACCCAACACACGGAAGGCCACGCCACAGCGGAGATGATTAGAGACTCGATTCGGGTTTTTATCTGCGCGGACAGCGGCGAGTACTCTGGCGCGCATGAGTTGGGCATTCTGCAGAACTCTATGGAGGAGGTGGAGGTGCTGCACCTGTCCCACTGCCAGTCCGCACAGCTGGGCTACATCCGCCATGCTGACGGCCATCGCATTCGCAGCATGACAGTCACCACCGGCATTGGCTACCTCAGTGCAACGCTTTGCACGAACAGCGTGCTGCGCTTCCGCCACCATCGCGATGTCAACTATAAGTCGATTGTGTTCATCGGCACCTCTGGGTTCTCGCCGATGGTGGGGGGATGGGACCCAACAAACACGACGGCATACGCAGAATTTGCGGAGAAGGAGAGGGAGGCGATGCTGAACGGGGAGCCGGGTGATATGACTGGAGAAAACGCTGCTCCACCTGCGCTGTTCAAGACCCTCGCGGAGGTGCAGGAGGCCCAGGCGGCGGAGGCTCACCGTCGTCAGCATGCCGTCGCTGCTGGGAAGGAGTTTCCGCTGCCGTATCCGTCGCAGCTGAACTTTGAGCATGCGGCGACTGGTGCTCAAGTAGAGCAGGACGGCTGCGCACCTCGTCTGGCCGGGACAGCCACGCCGATCGCCGTCGGCAGTGTGTGCGTCACCTCAGCTGCGTTCTTCATGGAGAGCGGCAGCTGCACGGAACGGACGCGGCACACGCAATGCAGTCGCCCGCACTGCTCGAACTTCCAAAATAGTTTGAGTAGCGAGGCGAAGATGTACTTCACGAAGGATGACTTTGCGAAGGAGATTGAGGCGGCGTCGCAGGGCCGCGTGTGGCCGGAGATGCCTGCGGTGGTGCGCGAGGGGTTGCAACGCTTCTGGGCTGCTAACGAGGCCATCGAGCCCGCCGGCCGCGTCGCACCGACCAACCCGTCGTTCGTCACGTGCGCGGAGTCGACCGTGAACGCCATCAACGTCGGAGCCGAGCGTGACTACCTCTGCCGTGAGTACACCGCCTACACGTTGAACGCGATGCGGCGGCAGACGGCCGGGCCGCGCAGCGATGCCGAGCCTCTTCTGCCGCCGCTGACTGCGAACGACGTGGTGTGTGTGCAGGCGATGGAGGCGGTGGGGTTTCTGCGGTCGATGGTGGCGGATGCTGCAGCAACGGCGACGATTCCAGTGGCTGTCTTGCGCACTGCGTCGAACTACGACATGTACCCTTTAAAGAAGCACTACGTGTCACCAGCGGTATGGAGAGTGGCGTTGGCCTCCAAGGCGATGACTGTCAGTCCGGCAGTCGAGAAGGCTGTCGATGGTGCCTCGACGGAGAGCGACGTCGCGGCGTACACCTGGCACCAGAACTTCGAGTTTATGTCGGCGGAAGACTACGAGAAGTTCATCGTGGCCTCTTTCCAGTACTCCGTGAAGACGGTGACGTTTGTCGTGTCCAACTACTTTTTTGGTGGTCGAGCCTTCGAGTAGGCGGCTCTGCGGTGTCGTGCACTGTATCCGCCATCAACCTCTCAACGGGAGATGTCAGAAGCAACGTTTTTTCCAACAAAGAGAAACAAAGTACATTCGAGTAAGAGAAACAACGACGCTGATTTAAATAACAAGCAAAGAAACATGACGATTACGATCACACATACCTGACGGATGAGGGGAGGAACGAAAAGAAAAGAAAAAGAAGGCAGCATCGGGAGAAGGACACAGGATGACGCATGGGGTTGGTGAAGCAGGCAGCGAGCCTCCCATGCACTCTTCTCCCTTTTATTTACTTATTGTGCTGCTGCCTTTCTTTGCCTTTTTGCGAGACTTGGTGTGGAAGAGCGGCAGTGGTCACGACAATTGAGGCCCACTTGCGAACGAAAGTAGATGGGCCGCCCAATCTCGTTCTCTGTTTTTTTTTTTGCTGTTGTTTTCGCGTGTGTGGACATGCAAGCTGACCCCCTTCTCTCGCTGACATGGCGTGCTGGATGGGGATTCCGCAGTTCTTTTCGGTTTCCTGCTGGCGGCAATGGGTTCTGCGCAGATTCGCGCTATCTCTCTTTTCTGTTATGATCCTCACTCCTTCTCTCTCTGCCTCTGCCTCTGCGAAAGGTAAAAGCAAGCGCAAGGGGTGGGAAGCGAGGGGCTGCTTCTTCTCTTGTAATAGACCTGAATGCACTTCCTATTTTGGAGCTTCTTTGTGGAGAGCGAGATCGAGCACGGTTCGTCCAGGGTGGCCGACGTAGCGTGGTAAGAGAAAGGGAGAGACACGCGCACTACTGCGATGTCGCAGAGCCTCTTCAACGCAGCCTGCGTGCTGGTCGTGGCGTACATGCTGTTCGTTTACACAAATCGCGACGGCATCGACCTTCCACGACCGCTAAACGGCTACTACTTCGTACCCAACGAGACACAAAAGCTGCTGGCTGAGGCAAACAAAGAGGCAGCGCGTGTGCTGGCGGCCCGAGAGGCTCAGGGCCAGCTGGGAGTTGCCACCGCTTCCACGGCACTTACGCGGTACGGCGTGGCTCTCAAGGAAGGCGACGAGGCGCTGGAGGCTACCATCCAATACGTTCATCAGTATCGCCAACTCTCAGCGAACGCGGGGGCACAGTGCTGGCGTGAGGGGGAAGAAAAGAGCGAGGAGCAAAAGGGTGATGTGGATGCATGTGCTGCTGCTAGCGTTAGTGGTCAGTCCCGGGTGCGCGTACACGTCTTTCTCTCTGCAGACAACGGCACCTACTCCGGCATGCATGAGCTGTACTACATCCGTGCCGCAATGCGCTACAGTACGGCGATCGAAATCGATGGCTGCCGCTCCGCCACCTTCGGTTTCTTGGAGAAGCCGCAACGGGATGCTCTGACGTGGGAGGTGCAAAACTGGCAGCGTGGCACCCACGAGAGCATGAAAAGAGGATTGCGCAAGATTCCTGTGCTGGCGGTGACCACCGGCATCTACGTGACGAGCTCCGCAGCGTGCACGGCAGCTGTGATGGAGTTGCCCATGTTCGATGTGCAGAGCGTCACGCTGATCGGCACGGCGGGTGTCTCGCCGGTGGTGGGTGGTGGTGGCTGGAGTGCGCAGGTGCCACCGCCGTCGCACCGCGCTGCGTCGAGCGAGAAGAACGAGAAGGACACCAACCCGGCGTGCCAGGCCCAATGGTCGCCGAGTGCGGAGAAGGTAGCCCTGGGGTCTGTCTGCGTCACCTACGGCGCGCTGCTGCAGGAATGCGGGCACTGCATTGAAGAGAATGAGCTGACGTCGCTCTGCTCGCGGCCGCGGTGCTCGATGCATAACTCCACCACCTTCTTTGGCACCTGCGCCTTCCGCCACCCCACATCGACTTTCGCAGAGCAAATGAAGGGTGCAATGTACCGCAAGCCGTTCCCGGCCCCACCGGCGATCGTGAAGACGGCAATGCAGGCGTTCTGGGAGGTCAACGACGCCGTCGTCGAGTACGCGGCGTCGACGGATGGCGATGGAAAAAGGAAACCACGACACCAGTCGCGGTCACGGCGGGCTGGTGTGCAGGTGGCTGACGAGGCTGTCAACGCATCGAGTACCATTCTTTCCTACAACCGTGTCGCACCTGAGATGCCAATTCTGTTGAACTGTGCAGAGGTGGCAACGAGCCAGATCCTTGCCGGCCCCCGCTCTGACATTCTGTGTCGGCAGTACACCGAAGAGCTGTTTGACGGCCTCTACCCGGCGAAGGAGCTGTCCTGCGTGCAGGCGATGGAGGGGGTGGGCGTGCTGCACGTCCTCACACGCGAGTACCCACACGTGCCGGTGGCGATCGTCCGTGGGGCGTCGAACTACGACATGTTTCCTCTCTCCCGTCATGTTCATCTGCTGAACCGCACGACCAACACGAACGGTGTTGCAAAGGATGAGTGGTTCGTCTCGTGGGATCAGAAGGAGCACTACGTCAGCGATGATAAGTTGCACGAGTTCACCAAAGCGTCGTACCGCTACTCGATTGAGACGGCAAGTGCGGTGGTGTTGAATTACTTCCTTAGCGCGGAGACGGTGCTGCCGGGGATGGGGTGAGAAAGCAGAGACTGGAGAGGGGAGCGAGGCGAAGAAATCGTCGTAGTGCCACTCACGTAAACCAATAAAAAGCCAAACGAAACAGAAGGCGCTGAAGTTTGTAAGGTCAAGAGTTTCTTCTTTCACACACACACACACACACACATTCTTCTTGTCACGCTTTAGTTAAGTTTGTGGGGGTAGTTTGCGAGGCGGTGTCGCGTAAATGGGACGGAGGGAGACGCCTCCACATATATATAAAGAGACTGCAGAGAGCGCCTCTTTGTGATGGACGTGTGCTGCTCTTCCTTCTCCTTGCTTCCCTTTCGTTTGTCTTCCCCCTCCCTTCCTCTCTCTCTCTCTCTCTCGACTCTCTCGACGCTCTCGCCTCTCTGAAAGGAGAGACAAACGGCTCTTATCTGTCTTCGTTTCTGTTATTATTATTATTTTGCTCTTTTGCTCGTTTCTCAGTTGTCACGTCAATGACCTGCTGGGACGTTCGTGCACGCTGTGCGGCTTTTTTCTCCCTCTCTTCCGTGTTGTTGGGCGGTAACTGTTTCCGCTAACGTGGCGGTGTTTATGGCAGCCAAAAAAAAAAAAGAGGTAAATCAAAGGAGATAGTTTTAAGGAGGGTCTGTGCTCTAGTTGTTTTGGCAAACTAGACAACAAAAGGTAATACTCACACCAACACACGCTCATGCATCGTATATTGAGCGTTAACGTGGGCTTGATGATTACCCTCTCTCCCTCCTCCTCTTCTGTTGCTGAGCTGCGCAGTGGGGTATGCAAACAAGGCAACGAACAAGCAGAAAGTGTGAGGAAGCTGTCTTTCACTGCTCTCCAGGAGGCCGCCACACCCTCGCGCTGCAGGAAGCCGTTCGCGTCCTTGATCTTTTCCCACCTCCCATCTCTTCCATGCAATTCTTTTCCATTCAAATCACTTAACAACATGCACGTGCGTATATACACATCACAACCGTTTGTGTCTGAGGCTAAGCAGCACTGTTGTCTGCATTTTTCTGTTTGGCTCAGGTACACTGTGTGGAGGACTGAAACTCAAAGAGAAAGAGGGGGAAGCATCCGTCATCCCTTTTAGCAACAGTGCCACCACCACCACCACCACAGCAATACACGCACACTCTCAAAGGGCATCATGGTGTTCTATTCCCTCGTGCTGGTGATGAAGCCGCGTCCGCGAAAGCACACGTCGCAGGCGCTGCGCGAAATCGCCGTCAGCGTCTACAATCACGGCGGGCTGATTCGTAAGATGTCCAACGAGGGTATTCTGCGTCCTTATAGTCGATTTCGCGATGCGGACAACACCGCCATCACCTACGCCCGCTACGTCACCCTTCAGCTCGACATGGGGGAGGAGCAGATGAACAGGGTGGAGAAGACCATCCGCGAGCACGCCGATGTGAACATCACGCTGCGGCTGAACCACCTAGAACGCCCGCCAGGGGTGAAGCACAACAAGCAAAACGCGGCCGCGTACTTTCCACTTGACACCTTCACTCGCTTAGAGGAGGAGATCAACTGGCCACCGCAGGTGTCGGGGGACGTGTATGAGCAGTTGGATATGAACTGGAAGGAATTCTCGCGCACACGCTGGTCGAACTACCTGCGTAGCTAAGAAGGACATTGACGTGACATGTCCGAATAGGGTCTCTGGCGCGTGCTTCAGTCGTGGTGCACATCTTCACATTTTTATCGAGATTACCGCTGTTTTTCTCCTTTATTGTGTGCTCACTGGTCTTTTTTTTTGCTTTTAGCTCGTTATGTTGGCGGCGGTTGTGAGCTCACCCGGCTTTGTTGAGCTCTCTTCTTTTTTCTGCAAGAATGGCAGAGCGGTTCTTTGAATACTCGCTGTAGTAAGGCTATAGGAGAGTTACTGACCCAAACCTTGCAGGCTACGCAGGCTCTCGTGACGATTCCTGCGAATGAAAAAGAAAAGAAAAGGAATGGAAGCACGCTTTGCATTGGACTCGTCTTGTTTCATAGGAGGGCTTCTTATTGTTCCCCCGAAGCAGAGCTCAGCATTTGATAGAGCAAGACTTCGTCGTGGCGGCACTTCCGTTGTCTTCGTAAAAGCAGAAGGAATATGAGAGAGGGCTACATGGTTGGTCATGTGCGCACCGCTGCAAGCTTCTGCTGTGTTTCTTTTCTCCACAGGTGAACATGACTCTCCACGCGAAACTGTTTCAGCAGTGTTACAAATAGTTGCTGCTTTCTCTCTCTCCCTCTCCCTTTTTTTTGTCCTGTTCTGTTGCTGCTGTCTTGCTTTATCACATTCGCTCTTTGTTTCTCTCTCTGTGTACATTGTAGTACACCTCTACCGCAGAGGCAAGTGTTTTACGGCGACACAGTGTTTTTGTTTTGCCGCTTCGCCTTTGCAGTCCCTAACGAAAACAGGAAGGGAGAGAGAGTATTGACCGATATACGCAGTCACCCACACACTCACAGAGACACGACTGTGCCATCCACCCTTTCTCTCCTTTTTTTTCATTTATTGCACTTCGTCTCACACCACCGTCACTCTACTGGTGTACTCCCTTTCTTTCACATCCCTAGGGAAGGTATCCACTGTTTTTGTGCTACCCAGTCTTTGCATTTGGAAAACAAAGATAAAAAAAGCAATTGCAGTTGCGAGTGCATCGTAGCAGCTGCAGACTCTTGCTCTTTGTCTCTCTCATGTCAGCTCCTCCTTCAGACGAGCTCGTTCGGCTTCGAGAGGAGCTCGCGCGTGAGGAGGCCGAACTCAACGCCCTTGAGAACGATGTGGAGGATAAGGCGGCGCAGCTGGGTTACCTTCACACCGAGTACACTCTCAACAAAACACGCCTCTGCCACTACTACGAGCCACGGCTGGAGCCCCTGCGCACCATCGCCTGTGCCGCGGCTGAAAAAGAGGCCCTGCTGCTGCTGCAGATCGAGTGGTTGGAGCGGCTTATTGTCGAGCAGGAGCGTCGCTCACAGGGCGGCGTGTTTATCGAGACGCGTGACATGAAACCGGCTGCCGAGGAGTATGAGAAGAAGGTGCGGCAGGCGCTGCTGCGGTGCTACGAACACATCTCTGAATGCCCTGAGGATGCACTGCATATGATCAGCCAATACGCTTGTCCACCTGACGACGCGATTTCAACGATGCAGCTCGTCATGAAAGTGCGCGGAGAGCCGGTGGCGGAAAGCACGTGGACTGCGGCGCAGGTGCTGCTGAGCTTCAACTACTTCCACGACTTCTTTGTTACGCGCAGCGAGAGCCTTCTAAAGCGGTGCGACCTGCTGGACGACGCACTCATGAGCGAACTAGAGCTCTTCTGCGCAAACCCGCACCACGCCGTGGCGGCCCTGTATCAAGTCAGCATACCCATCGGCTGCATGGGGGAGTGGCTGCGTGCGATACGCGATTACTACCGTGTGAAGTTTGTGACGGCGCCCGTGCTGCTGCAGCGTAACGCGCACACTCACCGGGAGACAGAGCGGGCGCGAAACTGGCTGAAAACGGTGACGCTGGGGGAGGGCGATGCAGCACCGACGGCTGCCATCAGCACCTCCTCGTCGTCTTACCCGCCACCAGCGATCACGAGTGAGCAGGGGGCCGTATCTGCACCTGTTGCTGAGAGAACTACCAGTGGAGCGAGCCGCCCCATGGACGTGGACAGAGAGATGAAGATGGCCTTGGCGTCCTACGAGGCGGTGAAGGAGAATTTGCTGCAATCGACGCAGTCAGCTGCAGAGGCAAGGGAGCTGGTTACGCGGCTTCGACACCGGCTCCACCGATTGCGAGAAAGCGTGCGGGCCGCTGAGGATGAGCGGGTCGCGATTGAACGGGAGATGACAGAGAAGCTAGATGAGGTGCGCGGCAACTATGATGGGACGATGGTGCCGCTGCAGGATCAGCTAGAGGGATCGACGGAGACGTTTATTCAGCGCATCACACGAAAAGCAGCGGGCATCGATTCATCCTCTGTTTTGTCACCATCGCCAGCGGCGACGGCTGCGGCCTCCGGAACAGCGAAGAGTGCAGTAGAGGCTGCTCCTGCATGAGAGGAGGCGGGCCTCACCGGACACTTATCCACTACCCGCCCCCGGCATTTGAGAGGGTAGTTGAGTTGATTTTGGCGCTTTTCTGTTCTTCTGCTTATTCTTCAGCAGCAGAAACCTCCCTCCCACCTTTTTTTTCAAAATAATGGAAACGTGGTGCTTGACGCACCGCCCCTTTCTGTCTTTCTTTTTCTTGCCTCTCTCTCTTTACCTCATGATGTTCCTTCTGTAATATCGATGTATTTATTGCGTGCGAATGTATCCTAGCCAGGCATGCTGCCATTATCACTTTGAAATTGCTCGCACAACTAAAAGAAAAGGAAACACAATAATACCCACAACAAAAGAGCGATGAGCGAGGCACTAGCGCTGGGCTTTTGTATCCCCCCTTTCTCCGGTCTTTTTTTTTTTGACGCTGTTTCTACTCTTTGCCTCGAGGACGTCTCGCTCTGCCGAGGCCGCAGAAAGCTATGCAGGCTTTGAAAGAAAAAACAAACAAACACGTGGTTTCTTTGGAAGTGCAAAAAGCTGCGTGGTCAGGTGATTTTTGCTGCTATTGTTGCTGCTGTTTTCTTGGGTTGCCGTCTTTGCAGTACGCGCGCTTACCCCCCCTCCCGTGCTCCCTCTACCAGGCGCACACAAACAGGCATGCAGTCGCATGCTCAGGGGCGAACAAAGACAACAGATAGGGGTCTCTGTGTTTTCTTTCTCGAGGTAGTGCCACCGCCGTATTTTTCACCTTCCAGCGCGTTTTCTTTTGTTCTCTCCCTTCTCCCCCTCTCCTTCACGTTACTCCTGCTCCACCGTCTACCTGTCTGCGGCCAGACTCCAACCCACTCACCAGACCTAACCACACGCACCAACCCTTGTCCGCCAGAGAAAACGCACAAAGGCAAGTCGGAGGGCAACAGTGCCAATGACAACGTTTAGTTCTCCCTTTTCCATCTGTTTTCTACGTCTTGCACCACCAGGGTGCCACTAGAATGTGCGTTGGATTCAGCTGCAATACCGGTGGGAAAAAAAAATGCTGTCTACCGTGTACACATGCACAGACTTCCCCAGTCATCTCCCCTCTATTCTTCAGCATCACCCAAAGACAGCGGCACTGGTGCTCCAACTCTCTCCTGTTGCAACACCGGCGGATGCGAAGCAGAGGGTCGCGGCTGCCGCTGCCACTACTGCTGAAGATGGTGGTGCACTCCACGGCACATCGCAGATGAGCTGGCCAGAGGCCGCGTCTGACTTTATCACGTTTTACGCTGTTCTGCTGACGTCGATGAGCAGCGCAGGAGAAGGTGAAGTGTCTTGCCTGTACCTCGACCCATCGTGGATGATTGCCAGCGGTGATCCGCGCGTAGAGGAGGTCTGCATCGTCGTTGGGCACGAATCACACGTGACGCTGAAGTGGTGCTCTCAGCTGCAACACGCACTCAGCGTCACCGCCCTCCTTCAGTCCGCTACCAACTTTGACAGGAGAGAGGTGGGTGCTTCGTCCTTCTCTTCGTTCGGCGTTGGCGGTCGTGACAACTCCGATTTTCGTCTTCACGGTGGCGCTCGTAGCGGCACGACACCTGGAGTGTCAACGCTTGTGGTGCGTCTCTCACCCTTCGTTCCGCCTCTGCAATGGGATCGCCACATCGATGGTATCTTCGGTTCACAGCATTGTGTGTGCGTCTCCCACTGCTGTTGCCTTGCCGGAAAGGTGCTTGCAGAGGATGAGAAGGGGATTGCGAGTGTCACTGGTGATACTGCTCATGGCGGCAGTGCAAATGGTGGAGCGACTGCCTGTGCTTTGTTTAGTGATGGTGATGATGGGGATGCTGCTGCTCGTGTTGATGCTGTGGCACAGGTGGAAGCTACGGGCCTTCTGCGATCCGACGGTGCCCCCCCTTTGCGGAGGCTGCGGCGCGAGTGCATTGGGAGCTCCGTACACGGGGGATGTTCTCTTTCTCTGCCTTTTCGCGTTGCGGCTGTTTTAAACGGCAGTGCACCGCTGCCGCAGAGGCCTTGTCCGAAGCGTTGGATGTGCGTCTTGTGTCTCGTTGCCTGCGATGGGTGCTCGCTGACCGCCGCTTCCTCAACAACCGCTTTCAGATCCGCACAAGGTATTGTGACCGACGCGTTCGACGCCCTCTGTGATTTTGTAGGGAACGAGGTCATACCCAACGTTAAGCTCGACATTGTGGGTGGCGCATGGGTCTGCGATGAGTCGGGTAGGTTGCTGCGTGATGTGTGCGGTGTACGTGGGCGGCTGGGTGGCAGCTACGCTGCAGAGATGCCAAATGTGTCGGACACCAGAGTTGGTCAGCGGGTGCGCAACATCATTCTTGTGCTTGACTTCTCCACGCCGCTGATCACCGCTCTGGCTGGAACCCCTCCAACAACTTTTTCCGCGCCTTACAAGCTGCCCTCGAAGGAGCGGTGCTGTCTTGCATCACAGATCGCCGCGGCCGTCCAGGAGACGTTGGGACAGTTGGTGGCGGCGAACCTCGACATCTTCAGCTTTCCTTCTATTCGAAACGTTAACCGTGACGTCGCGAATGCCTTTGGTGCTGATTCCTCCACGATGGAGAGCAACTCGCTGGCGGACAACACATCGCCCGCTGCGCATTACACAGATGAAGCGGCAGTGCTGACGACTGAAATGCTGTGCCGTAGTATTGCGGAGAGTGTGAGTCGCATTGTTTCGCTGTCCACACACCGGGCGTTTAAAGATGAGGTGGTGCGTCTTCTCTGGGGCACCGATGCAGCAGACGACGCTGCTGCAGCCACTGGCACGCGTGCCGCGCAAACACTTCCTTCAACGAGTGCTGTGCAGCGTCGCATCGAAGAGCGACTCCGCGCCACGCTGCGCGAAGAGTGACGCTGTGATGAGAAGGTGCGCCATCACGGTTCCTTGTTTTCCCCTTTCTCTTCTTTTCCTTTTCTGCTTTTGTCGTTCTGCTCGTTTCTTTCTTAATGTGTCTCCTTCTCCTCGCAGCTTTCTCAGAGGAACACAAAGCAGAACAAAAAGCACAACCGTGAAGGAAACACCATCAAGATAGTGCTGGCTGGTAGGCGCCGGTTTCTAATTATTTTTTTTTGGGGGTTTTGGCAACCAAGAGTTCAGTTTTTGCAACTCCGTGCGCACTCGAAAGGGCGAGTGCTGAATGTATGGGGTAGTGAGAATGGCCACCATCGTCACCGCCGCCACTACCACAGGAGAAAAAAAAAGGAAGAAAAACCCGAAATTGTGGATGCAATCTATGAAACCTCTTTCCCACTGCGTATGTGTATTTGATCAGCACAGCTGCTGTTGTCTTCGCTCTTCTTCGTCTCTCCACCTCTTCTCTTCTGCAGGGCCACTCTACAGATCCGGTGCTTCGTTCGTGGTCTCGCCTTTCTATACCCCCACAATTTCATATACAAAAGCAAAACCAAAAAAACCGAACAAAAAGGAATAAACTACATCCGCAGTTTTTTCTCTGTGTTCTGATTTTGCGAAGATGCACCGCCGTGTTCGTCTTCTATACTTGGAGTTTCTCTATCTCACGCCTCAACTGCACGTCTTCTTCGCCCCACGGGGCGCGGCGCAAGTCTCGAAGGGTGGGTCTGCACCATCACCACCATCCTCACCTCCACCACGGCCAGCGCCTGCCCGCCCGTTCTTCTTGCGTGTCGCTCACGACCACCCCGTGTGTGCCCCGCTGCGTCACCTTGGTGTCATCGAGTTTCAGACGCACCCACATGGCGAAAGCGGGAAGGACAACACCATCGCTGTCTTCAAACTGCAACGTGTGGAGGAAATGGAGGTGTTGGATGCGTACATGCCGAAGGGCTGGCGGAACCACCACCATCTGTGTGCCGGCAATGCTGCCATCTCTACTACCATCAGCTCCTTTTCCTCCATCCCACAACCGACGCCTGAGGCAGAGTACCGCGCCCACGTGCAGCGTCTCTTCTACGCCAACGCGCTGGTCCCGGTGGAGTCGCCGGAATGGAAGCGCTGCCTCGCCCGCGGTCGCTACGAGCTGCGTGGTATCCAGAACGTACTGCACGTGCGCAAGTATCGCGCCTTGCGCAAGCGCTATGACTGGTCCTCGCAGCTGTCTCGCACCGAGTTGGAGGCTGCGTGGGCGGGGGACGTGGCGCAGGTGGAACAGGCGCTGCTGGGGTTGTCGAACAAGGACGTCTACGGATACATGGAGGCGGAGAATGAGGAGGTAAGCGCGCAACAGATGGAGGTGCATACACGCTGATAACCTCCGAGCTTTCTCTGTTGATTTCAGTGCACGAGGGCAGATGACTTCTTGAGCACTTTCCATCTTTTTCTCATGGTGTTTTCAGGCGACGTTTCTTGTCTTTGTTGTAAAAAAAAAAGCAAAAGAAAATAGGTTCAGCGTTTGCCTATGCGTGCTCATTCAGCGAATAAGGTTAGCGTTACCCTTACATTCTCATATATACATATATATGCATGTTGCGTTGGTGACCTGTAATCTGCTCATTTTTTGTTGTTGTCTGCTTTGCTGCACATCGCACAACTCTGCCATCCTAAATGCCAGCGACTCCGCTTGGCGAGGTGATGCGGACAGCTCGCCAAAAGAACGGTGCTTCAAACACCTTCGGAATATTACTGTGGGAGAAAGGACGTTTGTTTTCACCAGCAAAAGCAAGAAAGAATGGAAAAAGAAGAAAAGACAGTCGCTGATGACGGTGCCTAACAGCTGACACAAGGGTAGATATCAAACGAAAAACGAAAAAGGATAACAATGACAACATTTGCACTGCCACTCGAGAAAAGTAAAAAACGTTCGGTGACAAGGAGGAAGCGAGAAGGATACCTGCAACGTGTTAAAGAGCGGCTCACAACCAGACTGCAACGTGGGTCGTGCCTCTCTGTCTTCTGTGGTCCCCCCCTCATCACACTCTTGCATCTTCGCCTTGTTGTATCGAGTCTGCTCTCTTCCATTCTCTTCTCTTGTCCTTCTCTCTTTCTCTCCCACCCACCCTTGCGCCCGTATCGTGTGAAGTGTGAGTTCACGCGTAACTTTTATTGCTTTCCTATACCACCCCCAAAAAGCAATCCACCCCTCGCAGCCATGCCGCCGAAGATGGGACAGACAAAGAAGGCCAAGATGGAGGCCGCCAACAAGGGAGCCAAGAAGACGACCAAGAAGTGGAGCAAGGGTCAGTCTCGTGAGGCCCTCCAGAACGCCGTGATGTTCGACAAAGAGACGTACGACAAGCTCCGCACTGAGGTGCCCAAGTACAAGCTCATCACCCCCTCCATCATCTCCGATCGCCTGAAGATCGCCGTCTCCATCGCAGCCGCTGGTCTAAAGCAGCTGTGCCGTGAGAAGCAGATCCGCCTCGTGTCGTGCTCTAGCAAGTCGCGCGTGTACACGCGCATCGTGCAGGCCGCCCCGGCTGAGGGAGCTGCTGCCGCCACCTCGGCGCCGGCTGCTGAGTAAGGAGTGCGTCGTACACTCACACACACACACGCACTCACACCTACACAGCTATCACCGCGGCAAAAAGGGGAATGCAGACCGGGAATAGGAGGCTCGTTACGTTACGAAGCTGTACCCAACACACGCCCACAGACATGTGGGTGAGGTGAGTGGGGGGATTATCTTTTTATCTTCCTGTACCACCTTATCGTGTGATTTTACAAGCTTCTCTTTCCAGTTACGCTCGTGTGGCTTGCCTTCACCCCTTGCTCGCTACGGCGTCTTCTGCTCACACAGGTTACGCCACTACCTGTTAAGAGAGGAAGAGCCCCGCACGAAGGGGCAGAAGTGTGCTGGATCGGCGTGTTCTCGCAGATATTTCTGGTTTCGTTTTTTCTTTCTTTCTCTCTTTTTTTTTTTATCTCCTATCTCGCGCTCCCGCGCTGGCTCATGTGCCGCCACAACCTCTAGCTGTTGCTTTCGATTTGTTAAGTTAAGTAACCACCCTCGCACTTCAGCCAGCGAGGGGGGCAACGACGACAACAAACAAATAAACAAGAAAGAGGGAGTGGGGCGTTTTTTTTTTTTTGCACGTGTAGCAGAGTAGAGGAGAGAAACATAATAAAAAATAAACAACACACACACGCACATAATTCCTGAAGCGATTTCCTCGCTTCAAGAAAAAAAAGAAATATCGTACGGCAAGCGGAGTGAACTGAAGTGGCGTGTAAACACCGGCGCTCCTCCATCAGCGAGGCGTTTTTCCCTTCCGCATAGCGTGTACGTGGTCTTGCGTGTGCGTGAATCGTTTCGTCATCTGCTTGTGATTTTAACACAGCGAAATGAATGAGAGACAAATCACGCCCTTCTGGAAACACTCGCTCATACACACAAGTGCAGCGAGACTTCGCGACGGTCTCCGAAGTTCAAGCGGTGTCGGTCTGCTTGCAGCGACGAACAGCTACCCATTTCATCTGTGGCTTTATGTCTTCTCCTCTTATCGACAAACTCTCGGTAACTTCTCTTTTTATTTTTCTCTCTCCCTCTCACCATTGATGTGCGACCACACCTGCCGTCGCAACTCCCTTTGCGTGTACGCTGCATTTCACAGCGTGGTATTTCCTCTCGGCAAAGCGAGCGTGCCAGTGGCGCTTTTTGTTTGTTTTATTTTGTGTTTTTTTTTTAACTTGCCAACCTCTTTTTCTCTCCGCCTCTTTCTTCGTAGTAGCTGCTGCGTGCCGCCTTGTTGGGGAGGAGGCGCAAAAGAAAAAAGAAAAACACAGAAAGGCAAAGGATATTGCGTCAAAACCTAGTTTTTTTGTGCCCTTTTTTTTTCTGCTCTTTCTGGTTGGCGAACTCCTGGTGGTTGACTGCCTCCCTTCTCTTTTCCGTGTTCTGGCTCGCTGGTGCCGCCAAACCACGCACACACACACTTGGTGAGGAGAGCCAAACAAACGACGCTGAACGACCTCTCCCATTCAAAGTCCGTAGGTGATCGTGCGAACACACATACCCTGCTGTTCCCGTAGAGTCGTATCTTACCCCCGGCCCTCTTTCTCTGTCTTTTTTTTTGTAAAGTACCGTTGCGACAGTTTTTCTGTAGAAAGAAAAGCCGTGTAGCAAAATACTAAATATAAAAAAGGCAGCCAAAAGGAAGAAAGGAAGAAAGCGTCTGCGAGTCATCGTCGTCCTTCTTTTTTTTTTTCGTCGTTGTTGCATCTCTTTTTCCTTTCTGGATCCTCATTTCCCAAATTCTGCTCCGCCGCGCTCGGCGCGATTCTCTTCACTATTGCTAATCGTGATTACTTTATTTCCTTCCTTTTTTTTTGTTTCTCACTCTCTTCGCTCCTCTGCGGTGGTATTGTTGTGTCGGTAGTAGGAGTTGCTTTTTGCGACGGTCTGACGCACCTTCTCTCTCTCTCTCTCTCTCTATCTGTGTTTATTGACTTGCATACTACATCACCCACTTACTGTGTCGACCTTTCAGCTTTTTTTTTTTCCTGTGCTGCATCGTTTTCTTTCCGTTGTCCTGCTTTTTTTTTTTTTTAAGCGTCGGCGAACAGCGACTGCCACGGCGACAAGAGCAGCAAGCACAGTGAGCAGCGTGTTTAGGGGGTTGACCGAACACCTTGTATTAAACGTCTTCAGCACCTCCCTCCCTTCGTTGACCTGAGAGGAGTTCGGCTGGTGTGACAGGCCCTTAGCTCTTGAGGAAAGCGGAAGAAGGAACGCAATCATCAGGAGAGTGTGGTTCATCATCGCACCACACTTGTAGAATTGGTAGGATGAGTCTTTCTGCAGCAGTGCTGCAGTCTCCCGTCTCCATGGAACCGCCATTGCATTCCGCTGGTACGTCGGCGGGCTTTAGCTCTCCACGGACTCCGCACAGCGCACCACCAAGTTCTGCCAACGGACGACTTGTACGGCCCCTGCTGCAGCAGCGTAAGAACACACTTCAGCAGGCGAGCCATGGTCTGAGTGCGCAGTACAGCCCGAAGATGCGGCCGCCGTCCGCGTCGGCGCGGTGCGCAGCGGAAAGGGAGATTGATTGCAACGGCATCGGTGACTTCGGCACGACGTCATCCACTGTGAATGAGGAAACCACCGCGACATCGAATGCCGGTTACGAGCCGCACAGTGCCGGACTGTCGACGAACGAGGTGACGAGTCCCATTAGCGAAAGAGCAGCTCTAACCAATGTGGTGGAGCCGGCGGCAAACACTGCAGCCGCCGCCTCGCGCTACCCCACCGAGCCAGACGACGACGCACGTGTGGAGCTGCCGAGCATTCCAACCGTGCACTGTCCTCCCATTCGGTCATCTGGAGCGGGTCCGCTGCACCTGCGAGCGACGCAGCCACACATAAAGCGTATGAACTCCGCTCGGTGTGCGCCGCTGACGCTGCCGCGCACTGACACGCCCATGTCGCTGACCTCGTATCCTTCGAACCTCTCGTCGAGCCCGCAGGCAAACAGCAGCGCCTCCAGCAGCTTTGCCGGCATCTCCTCCCTCTCCAAGCCAGGGAATCCGGCTGAGGCGCCGACCGGACCGAAGCTGTCCTCCCCGTCTACCGCGCTTGCTGGTGTGGGGGGTGCGAGTGCCGGTGGGACGGGTTTGAATGGGCGTCCAGCTCCCCCGCTACTGCGCTCGTCGCTTTCGACACCAACCCTGAACGAGGAAGGCAATCCCTCCTCCGTCTCCTCACTCACTTACCGAACCAACTGTAACGGTCCCGTCATCTCGCCACAGCTGCGTATAGGGCCCACGCCACCGCACATCCCGAGCAGCACAACGAGCGTCACCAGTGGTGGAGCAACGCCACTCAGCAGCGGCCGCAGCAGTGCACGACTGTCCTTTTTGCGCATGGTGGCCCCCACCTCGACCACCAGCCCAACCCAAACGCTGAGCGCGCTGAGCGTGAATCCGCCGTTGAAGGAAGGCGGCGGAGCGGCGCCGCTTCCGCGCAACGGCAGCAGCAGCAACATCAGCACCAGCGGTGCGATGCGGGCTGTGAATGGGCGAGTGCTGGCCTCTCCACATGGGGCACGCCGCCCGGGACTGAGTGGGCGCCGCACCACCTTCGACCGCACCGCCTCCGTCACGTCGTTAACGGAGAGCCCGTTGTCTGTATTCCGGAAGAAGGGAGAGGGTGGCGAAGAAGTCGGTAGCACGTTTGAGCGCGATGTGACTGCGACACTCGCGGACCGTGCCGAGCCTGTCCTGACGAAAGAGATGCGTAGCTTTGTGCTGGGGCAATACCGAACCCTACAGCGTGAGGTGCTTTCCTTGCCAACGATCGCAGAGAAGCCGGCGCCAGCCGTGGCAGCTGCGGCACCGGTTCAAACAGACGTGTCTGCCGCAGACTTTGTGCACATTAAGAAAGCCACGTGTTCTCGTCACTCAAAGGCAGCGAAGCGGGCTGAGCTGAAGAGGCAGGAGGAGGAGCGGCTTCGCGCGTTGCAGCAGCAGCATCATGACATGGAGATCATCCGCAACGGCGGCCGTGAGCAGATCGGACTAAACATGAAAAGCAGCACGGTGCTGGCCGGGTCGCTGTCGAAGCTGCGGTCGCGGCAGAAATCTTGCCTTGCGGCAAGCAGCATGGAGCGCGCGTGCAGCTCGCTGGATCGCACGATCAGCACCGCCTTCGAGTCGGAGGAGTCGCCCTTCGCGTCTCTAGAGGACGCCGAGGTGACCGCTCTGTACGGCGGCAGCCCCTTTTCGAGCTCCTCCCCAAAGAAGGTGGCACCGCAGCCCAGTGAGTCGGGAGCCGTGAAAAACAACGGTGCAGCAGGGGCAACGACTGCAGCATCTGCAGGCGGGGAGGCGGAGGCGTGGCACTCATCCAAGTTTTTCATGGCAGCCCGCACAGTCTCCGCAGCTGGCGGTGCTGCAACGCTCAGCCCAGACAACCGCAGCAGGCGCACCGTGAACAAAAATGGCATGAAGGGCGAAGCCATTGTGGTGGCAGTAGTGCCCGACAGCGACGACGACGACAGTGACGACGACAGTGGTAGGTGGAGCGCCCACCTCACCCGCACAAAGGGCAGCACCGGACGAACCCTAGCCAACGGCTCTGCCGGCTTCAAGGACGTGGCTCCACCCGCCACCGCCGGTGACTCTGCGAAGCGCGCGGGGGAACGCCTGCCGTCTCAGCAGAGGAGAAACTCGCAGACCATGCAGCAGCAGCGCGGGACTCCTCCGTCCTCCTCATGCCTGCTGCACATGACGCCTCGTGGCGATGGTAGCAGCGACAGCAGCAGCGACGACGACGCCTGTTTTTCCTTCAACAAGTTGCGCAGTCAACGTCTGCGCAGCGCCTTGTCGCTGTCGTCGACGCAGCCTCTTGATCTAAAGAGCTCGTCGTCGACGCAGGCCCCGGCGTTGTCGTCCCCTCCGACATGCGCACACTCCCCGGATCGCGTCGACCAGCGCCACGGGAGACCGGTAAACACGTCGAAGGAATCATCGTCCGACGTGAGCGGCGACGAGGGCGTTGACGACGACGTCTGCTGCTTCTGCTGCCCTTGCAAACGGCCGGAGAACTTTTTTGTGCTGTGTCGTGCGAGCAGCCAGAGCAGCTCCTTTGTAGCGACGCACGAGCTCAACGATGCGGCAGGCACGCACAGTGGGAGTGTGGGTGCCTTGCCGCGGCAGACGGCCGCGCCTGTTGCAGCATCTCAGCAGCCCGGTTACAAGAACGAGGGCAACACTGGTTCCGACAGCCGCGTTGAGTTCGAAGACCTCGAGGGCGACAACGACGATGATGAACCCCTGCTGTCCATGCAGAGCTTCCGTCGTACGAGCATTCAGCGCGTTCGCTGATTTCATTTCACTGTTTTTTTTTTCTTGGTCTTTTCCCAGCATATGTGTGTATGCGTGTGCATGTGTTTGAATGCTCTTTATTCCGGCGAATTTCTTTTCTTCTCTCTCTCTCTCTATGTTCGCCACATCATCGTTAAAGAAGTTCCTTCTACGTGTTTGTTTGCTGGGGCTTTCTGTGCCGCGCAAATGCCCCTTTTTTTCATTTAGTTTTTGTTTTTATTTTCTCTTATTATGGTAACCTCTTCCTAGAAGCGACAGTGCTCGTTGCAGCGAAAGGACCTGGACGTGTCGTATGTGTCACTCACTCACTCGCACACACCGCAGGACAAGCTGCACATGACACTTGTTCGATGTAGAAAAGCTGGTCATTGCTTTTTTCTGTTTTAGAAGAGAAAAACACCTGGAAGGAACAGCTGCGTTGTCCGTTGTTGACTCCTCTTTTTTTAGTGTTAGATGTGCTCTTGCCGATTCGATTTCTCCGTGGTGGGTGGTGGTTACGTTCGATGAAAGATGATGGAGGAAAAGAGTGAGACAAGATTCCGTATGCATGACCTCGCTGCTGCTGAGTGTTTTTTTTCTGTCTGCTTTCGGCTTTTTTCATTTTTTTTTGCTCTTCCATTCGTGTACTGATGTGCTTTTGCGTGTAGAGGGATGGTTGATGCAAAGACAGACATGCATACAAACGACATTCATCGCTGCCATTTCCGCCCCTCTCTTCCCTTGCCCTATTTTTTTTTCCTCATTTGAAGAGCTACGCGCAACCCCCACCTCTTCTTTTTTCTTCTCTCTTTGTCCATTCCTGCCTCGTCCAACTGCTGCCATCTTTTTTTTAAAGAACATTTTGTTTTTCCTTGTGTATTTATTTGAGCGTCTCTTTTTCAGATTTTTGATGTTGTCGGTTGCATCCCCCCTCATGTTTATGTACTTTCACATGTGTTTTTTTTTGTTTATTTATTTGTCTTTTTTTTTTTGCACACTCGATTTGAAAGGAGTGCGCCGAGGCGTGGCGAAGGCATTGACGACAAGAAAAGTCGATGACTCTCTGGAAGAAAGCGAAAAGAAAAAGAACACGAGAGAGAGACGGTGAGCAGTACCACGACCGACGCATTCATCCTCTGCGGAAGTCGTCGTTTTTTTTTTCTGTTGCAAAGATGAATGCTGCGGTGTTCGCGCCTATCTTTGTTGGACACAAAATAGCGCTCTCTTATGTAACCACCCTTTTGAAAAGTGAGGGAGGGTAGCAACCGCGGTGATTTCTGTGGCAGTACTTCGGAGTGTCTCTGCTCTTTGCAGAACAAGAGAAAAAAACAACAAAGTGACCGATGCTGCGGAGTGCCGATAACTTGCCTGCCAGAGAGGATGCTTGCGCCACGAGCGACAAAAGTACTTGTGCTTTTGACGCTTTTTTGTTATTGAAAACTCGATTGGACATGCTGCACATCACTTCGATTTTCTACGCTCTCCCTTCTCTCCTCCTCACAACTGCAACTTTTTTTTTCTGTTTCCTTTGGGCTGCTTTTCTATCCACCATCTCACACGTGTGCTTTGCTTCAACGTCACCACGAAAACCACACAAACGAAAATGGAAGACTAATAACATAAATAACACATATCGCGCCTCTCTTTCCTCCTTCCTTCCAGCACTTCAAACGACAAAAACAACAAAAGAAGATTCTTCAAAATAAAAAAAAGTCCTGTGGATTTCATTTCGATCTACACAGATCTCAATTTTTTTTTCTGTCGTCATCGTTGTTGCTGCTTAGCACGCGATATTTTCTGAAAGAAATCGAAAAGAGTCAAACACGACTCGTCAGCGTTACTCTTGAGCAAAAGACCATCGGCTGTTTCCGTAACACTTCCCCTTGCTATACACGCTTTCAAGCTTACAAAGAACTCTCTGAGCTACACATCAACAGTACAGTATTGACTTTTTTTTTCTAACTTCATCCTTTTCTCTCTTCGTTATTCCCATCCTTCCCCACCCCCAGTTTTTTTTTCTCCTAAATGTGTGTACGTGTGTTGCAGGCGTTTTTTTTTTCTTGCTCTTCTGCTCTTGAGTCTCGCGACAGTAGCTTTTAGCTCCTGCTCTTTTCCTTTTTATCTTGTCCTTCGTCGTCTCTGATCCAGACTGTCTTCTTTTTTTTTTTCTCGTCCGAAAGAGAGAACAATAGAAAACAGGAGCTTCACACCTTAATCATCATCGTCGTCGCCGTCGTCGTCGGTAGGCCAGCGACTGTTAATACTCAGAGAACGGCATTTTTTTTTTCCCTGTCTTCTCCGATCAACAACGGTTTTCTTCGAGCTTATCCCTCCTCCCTCTCTTTAATTTACCCATCGGAAGGCAAAAAGAAGAAGACACTTACTTACGGGTATTCTCAGCGTCGCTCTTTTGGTTAGCAGAGTGATTAGCGAAGTCGAGCGAGCGTGCTTCCTGGTCATGTGTGAGTTCGTGTCGAAGAAGCGGCTCCTTCCTGACGCTTCTGTGTTGCGTGAGTGGCAGACTAACTGCGGACGTGTAAAGCCAGTAGCGTTTTTTCCGAGCCTTATGTTTTAAATTGTAAAAGCAGGAAGCGTCTCTCTTTTTCGTTTTATCGCTTTGCGTTTTTCTATCAACGTTCACCTATCACAGATAACACTCCTTTTTTTTCAGCGGTTTCACAGTTCAGGATTGTTCTTTTCTAACCTTAGTGTTTTTCCCTCGTAAATTCTCACGTGCGCACATCTATATACTTATCTGTACTTCGCTTTGGTTTTCCTCTTGTGCTTTACTCTCCAGGGGTCGCATCAGCCTTTTTTTTTTGCTTCGCACTCATCGCTTGTCGGGGATTGCGCCATCCAGCGCATAGAGGTCACCCTCTCTCTGTATGGTTTCGGATTCAAATTGAGGCTACACAGTCATTCGGGGTTTTTTTTTTGTTGTAGCATACGGAGCCCTTTCGCACTTTTTTTGAGCTTTCCTTACTTTCGTCAGCGCGTCAGCTTTATTCACCCCGTGGCAGAAGTACACTTGCAAACCAAACCGACCCTTGCAGAATGTGGTCGGCGCTCGTTCTCCGCATTTTTCTGGTGGTGTTGTGCGTCGCCTCCGCCTGGGAAATCGAGGAGGTGCGCGGTGCGACTGTTACCACCGACCCCGCACTGCCTCTGGTCGATGTTCCCTTCTGCGCAACTCCTTCCTCGGGAATAAGAGGCAGTTCGCTTTTTGTCTCGTCTACTTCAGATTGCAGCACGGTGTTAGCGACTGCAGGGGATGGCTGCGCTGTAGGCGGGGCTGCGGCTTTTAATGTGACGAGTGCGTCGTTGAGTGTTGATTTATCGGCCCCCGTCATGTCTGTCCCAATCACATACTGGTGCCATAAACAGAATGATGGCCCAGCAACGGTGACGGGCACGTTGCAGTTGAACGTTGTAAAAACTGTCCCTATGTACTATCCCACAAAGCAGCTTGTCACAATGACGTTCAACGAAGCCACACCGGTCGGTTCGACGATACTGTTTGTCTATGCGGATGGAACATGCATTGCACCGATACTCAACTACGGTCAGTTTACTCTGAGGCGACAACCGGTCGGTTCCAAGTTTTCGTATCGTGGAGGACTACTTGGTGTTTGTTGGCATCCTCTACGCCGCTGTAAACGAAGCCTCTTCTACTGATATGGTGCTGCGCAACACACTGTTTGGCGGTCCTGCACTTACGATCACGCCTGATGTGGGGGTGCTCAATACCACCGTCAACATCAGCACGGGTAACAATTACATCTACTACTTCGGGCTCTCCAAAAGTCACACACCTGTGAACGATATGCCTGCTTTAGGAAAGCCTCAAGTAACGACGTCTCTGACTCTCAGTTTGGAGGTAACAAAACCGGCTGGCGACTACTACTTCTGCGTCGCAGAGGACAGGCGGCTGTACTACGCAGCAGTGAATATGTTCACGTGATTGCCTACGGAGTGCAGCCGGCTGTTGCCTATGCGCAGTGGAGCACCAAGATCTTTCCCTCTATCAACGCGACGAGCAAATGCAGGTGGCACTCTTCACTAAAAATGACTGCAGCGGCAGCTGCGATCGGCTGGTCTGGTTTTACAGATGCCTCGTGGAACGTGCCATTGGCTGACACGTACTATGCATGCGTCCGCACGTCTGCCACCTCATTGGACGTGTACTACGCAAACCCCTACGTCGTGGTAGCAACACCAACAGTGACAGCAAACCAACCTGTGGCTGTACGCAAGTTTGGTTTAGCCGTTACACTGACCGCTCCATCTGCAGTGACGTCTTCTGCGCAGTACAGTGTTGCTTTGTCAAGCGACATGGGGTGCACCAAGTTTTATCGCCGTATCACGACAACGAGCGGTATCTCGATCAGCTTTGTGATCGGTGCTGATGCCGCCAGCACACTGTACTACTGTGTCTCAAATCCGCACCTCGACGTTACCGCGGACAATGATGGAGCTTCAGTCGCGTCCTATGCGTTTGTCGGCTCAATTGCAGTGCGAGATTTTCAACTCAGCTACGACGCGTTGCACGCAAAGTCCGCTGCAACGATCACGCTGGACAGCGTCGTAGCTCTCCCGAAAGGTCTTGCAGTTGCTTTTGTGCCTGCATCGCAGTTTACATGTGCAGACGTCTCTGGGGCAGCGAAAACCGCAGCAGCTACATCGTCTGTAACGACGAGCAACACACTGGCAGGCGTGACGTTCCCGAGAGCTGGTACGTGGCTGATGTGTGCCCAACTAAACAGCAGCGGCAGTGTGTACACAAACCTGCAGAGCGTGAGCGTCTACGGCGACGCGACGGTCGACCCGCTCGGGTTTATTCCACGAATCACCACTACGTTTACTGTGACGGGTCTCCAGCCTCGTCAGCCTGCCTTCCTCACCGCTGATCCCTATTGCTCGACTGCCACGAGTAGTCTGTCGTCAAACCTCGCCGACAACAGCGGTACTGCACTTCTCACCTTGACGTACAACTACACCGGGACACTGCGCCTGTGCGGGGCTTTCACTGGCGTGAAGGACGGGACGGCAACAACAGCAGTGGAAAAGCGCGAGGTAGGCAGCGTCACCAGCGCGAACCCGCATGTGTATCCGTCTGTGATGGAGCTGAGTGTCGGCCAGCAAGCGTTGCGTGTGGTGGGGAACAATGCTGTGGCGCTGGTCAACAAGAGTGTGCTGCTGGCGCACATCGACTCCGCGTGCCCAGCGTCGATGACTATGCCGATCTTCGCTGTTGTGCTGCCACCGCTGCAGCTCAGCAGTGGCGCCGTCTCGCCCAGCACGACGCTCACGCTGAACGACAACATGATGGACACACGCTTCCGCGCCTGTGTCGAGACAAATGACACGTATATCGATGCCGGCACCGTCGCCGTCACACGGGTGTCCTTTACACCAACCATCACGACGTCGAACGCTGGCTCGCTGGTGGCCGGGCAGCTGGCGCTGCTGTCGTTCCCTGAGAGTTACTTCGTGGTGGCGCTCCTTGACAGCTATGTGGTGGTGGCCGCAAGTGCAAGCTGCACGAACGACTTGGCCAGGACTACCGTGTACGCTAGCGGCGGCATCGACCCCAGCACCGGTGCGGCAGATGCGTTTTTGGCTCCAACCCCCGCGTCAGGAACAACGATGAACCTGCGTGTGTGCGTCGCGAAGCGGAGTGAACTGCTGAACAGCACCTACGGCTACGTGGACGGTGGCGCCTTCACCTCGAACCTCTTTACAGTGGTAAACAAATACGCGACAACCGACCTGGACGGTGGCGTGACGGGCTGGCCAATGCTGAGCTACGCCTCTCTTTACCTCGTGCGGTGTTCAGGCAGTGGCTGCAGGGCCAACTCGTCCTCAGCCACCTGCAGGTCCTCGTCTCCCCAGTATGCCGTGAATGGAACATCATCTGCACCCACTGCGTCGAAGCCCAGCACCGGGACATACCTGCTATGCCAGCGTGTTGCGATTGGGTCGACGACGAAGGTGGTCGGCTCCAACACGACAATCGAGGTAATCAACGCCTACTCCATGTCCAGCACGGCCAACCTCGATCAGCTTCAGCCGTTTGTCGACTTCGACGCTGTGGTGGCCGGTGGCGACGGGCAGACGGTGGAGGTGGTGGTGCAGTCTGCCTCCGTACCATGCGGTGTCGCCGCCACATCGTCGCAGTCCTTCACCTTCACCACGAACGTGCAGCGCACGCTGGCGATCACGGCACTCACCCGCTACGGCAAGATTCAATTCTGTGCGAAGCCCAACAGTCATTACAGGGACGCCTTTCGAGTGATGACGGCGACGCTGCGAAGCTACGTGAGTCCGACGTACATCTCCTTCCTCTCTCTCGGCAGCAGCAGCGTGGTGACCGTGACTCCACGCACCACCACGAGTCTGCAGGCCATGCTGGCTCGTGGACCCGACTGCAGCGCGAGCATCGACGGCGGTGCCCCGACAGCGGCTGTGGGCGGTACCTTCCCCTTCGTTGTCCCCCCATGTGGCGCGAACAGCGACCTCAGCGTCGTGCACTTCTGCGACATGCCGTCCGGCATCGCCACCTACCGCGGACCCATTTTGTTGCTGCGCAACGGCAACTGCACGGCCAACGACGGCACTGCCTCCATCAGCGCCGTTTCTGTGGCCCCTGGTACGCCGATTACGGACTTTGGCGTCGACACGAAGTACCTTACTGTGACGGGGATGTCAAAGACGTCGGACTGCAGCTCGAAGATCCCTGCGACGTCCGCGGCGACGGTGGGCTATGCGCCAAGCGTTGGTGAGACCGCTGCCTTCTACGTCTGCACCTACATCAGTAGCTCCCCAAATGTGACCTTTACGACGCGGCTGCCAACGCTGACGGTGCGCAACTACGCCGCAACACCGAAGATAACCCGCAGCCCGCTGAGCATCGTGAACAGCGGAGCGGAGCGCGTGTCGCTGGCCTTCAACAGCCCCCTCCCGTCTGGCTACGCCTTTTTCAGCAGCGAGACGAACTGCCTCACTAACATCGGCGATGCCCCTGGCCTAAACACGTCTGCCGCGAGCACCGTGTACAGTCACACGAACCTGTGCGGCACGGTGTCGGTGTGCTGGCAGGACTCGTCGGGCGGCACTCCGATGGCCGTCGCGCAGTTCACCTCCGTTACCACACCCGCCCTGCAGAGCTCCACTTTGGCGGTTGTGCGTGGTGCTTACTACAGCGCCACCTTCGCCCGCGACAGCTGCAGCTCGTCCATCTCTTCTTCTGGCGAAGTGCAGGTGTACCTGTCGGCAGATCAGTGCGCGTCGCCGCTGGGCGGGACTGCAGTTGGAACAGATGCAACCAGTTTCATGACGAGCATTGCCAGCAGCTTGCTGACTGGCCTGTCGACCGTGAGCCTGTGTGCCAGCACTGCTGCGGGCATGATGACGGTCATCGCCGGTGTCCCTGTGGCCCGCGACAAGGTGTATCCCGTCTCCTTCACAACTGGCACGACACAGGCACGCATCTTCGTGCCCAGCTTCGCCAGCACATCCTTCTGGCTGTCCACGATAGACGCCGCCTGCAACGCTTCCAGCGCCGCTACGACGACGCTGCCAACGTTCTCGACAGATGCGAGCGGCTACGGCAAGGTGAACATGGTCTCTTCCAACGGGCTGCCAGTGTCAGTGGGCTCGTACTCCCTCTGCTACTCTTCTTCAGGGTCAGCGGTGGCGCTGGAGACCATCAGCGTAGTGATCCCAACCTTCTTTGACGTGCGCGGCACCTCGTTTGTCACCGGGGTATCCAGCAAGATGCTCATGCAAGGCGACCTGCACGCCTCTGACCTTCTCGAGGGTTTCAGCACCGCAAGCGACTGCAGCGCACTCTCCACGACGTACGGCACATGGACACGGGTGTCGTCCACCTCCATCAAGGTCACCGCGAAGCGTGCGTCGGCCACCGGTGCGTACCTGTGCGCACGCGTGCCACTGAACCTCACCGTCGCTGCCCTGCCGAATGCATGGTCGAACACGGCGCGTAGTATTACCTTTGCACGCCCGACCCTCGCTGTGCCCTCTACAGGGCTGGATGCCTGCACGGACTACACGCTGACCCAATGCGTTCCACCCAACGGCGGCGGCAACGACGCGACGAACCGGCTGACCGTCGTGCACGGTGATTGCTGCAACAGCAGTGATGAGGCGAATGCGATTGGCGTGGGCAGCATGGCGGGCGGGACCTGCTCGCTGCGCTTTGATGAGGCGAGGGCGCGCAGCTACCCGGCAAGCACCATCTTCAGCCTGTGTGCGTGGAACTCCTTTGACGCGTCAGTGTGTGCGACGCTGAACTACGTCACGGTGAGCACCAACTGCCAGAGGCTCCGAGTGAAGGAGAGCACGGGCTTTCGTGGCGGCGCAGTGACTGGAATTGCCGTCGGCGCCGTGTTCGGCGGGCTCGCGCTGATCACAGCCATCGGCTTTGTGACTTGGTGCTGCCGCCGTCAGAGGGCAGGGAGAGGCAAGGTTGCAGGGAAGGACGGCGACGACGACGACAGCTCCGCCGTTTCCTTCTACGCAGGTGACGGGGTGGTTTCAACGGTGTGGGATGACACTCTCAACGCTCCGCCTCTAGGAAACAACTGTGGACGGTCCAGCCGTCTGAGCGTCAGCACCAGCGCGGCGGAAATGCGGCGCGACGTCCTCATTCAGCTCGCGGACGGCAGTGACGAGGTGGCCTCCCTCGACTCGTGGCGCGAGCCGCTCGACACAAACTTCATGGACGACTGTGAGGAGTTGACGGAGAAGTACAAGAACTTCCTGAATCGTGTTTCGTGCAACAACGCTGACGACAACGACGCCGACAGGGAGAGCGTGTCCGACTTCCCTGCCGCGGCGTTCCTGCGACGCAGCCAGCTCGACACGGAGAAGCTTATCGCCCTCGCAAAGCTGCACAGCCGAACGTCGTCGGCAGCCGTGCCCGACTGCGCGGAGGGCGAGGCTGGACAGTTGCAGCGCCACGAACTTTTGTACGAGATGCAGCGCACCAACCCTGCTGCCAAGACGATGTACCTTTTCTTTGAAGAGGAGAACTACGCCCGCAATGCTGTCGCGATCAGCGAAGAAACCGCGTTTTTCAACCTTAGAGTGCTAACCAAGTCGTACAAGGCAATGGTGAGTGCGCAACACGACTACTCTACCACGCCACACCCGCCACCGCATCATCGTACCGGCGAGGCAAACTCTGGCGCGACGTACCGCCTCAGTCAGCTTTCGTTTGAGACGAACGGCAGAACCGTTCTCTCCGATCCGCTCACCCCCGCGCAGCTGCAAGAGCGGCGGTGGCTGCACAGGCACCGCGGCGAGCTGGAGTTCCCTTGGGTCACTAACAACTTCCGCACGCTGGTTGGCTACCGCAAAAACGACGGTGAGCAATACAACTACGTGGACTGGAGTTTTACCCTGTTGGACCTGCAAGCCTTTCACCCGCTGCATCGATGGTGGTCGCCCTTGCTGCCGCGTGTGACGGCGCCGTCGGCAGCGGATGTGCAGGACCCTCGCTTTGCCTTCATGCACCCCAAGTCCACCGTCCCCTTTGTGAAGCGGTACTTTATGCTCTTCAAGGCTGAGTGCACGGCGCGTGCGCAGATCGAGGTGCAGGCGGTGACTGACGTCTTGCTGATCCAGAAGAAGTTCTTGGAGTACGCTGGCAAGCTCGACCTGCTGCCCGCCCAGGCGAAGACGATGAGCTGGGAGGACGCAACAGTCGACTTCGCAAGGAGCACCGCGACAGATGAGGCAACGAACCCTCTCCAGCGCAACGGTGCGGGGGATCGTCAGGGGTTGAAGGGCATCAGGGATCTTCTCTCCCGCATCGACATCGCCGCTGGCGTGGGTACAATTACAATTACGCCCAGCATCGGCGAGGAGAGCTCCGTGTTTGGCTTCCACAGCGACACAACGTCGGTGTTCAACGCCTCCTCTTAGGTTGTCAGCCAAGCTGAATCATCAGTACCAGAGGAGGGAAAGGGACGGAAGGGAGGGGACCGAACGGTGTGAGGAATAGGCCAGTGCTGTACGTTGTGGCAGGTGGCGGTGCATCGGAAGGGGGGGGGGAGCAGCAGCGGCAGTGACGCCGCGCACCACAAATCTGTCCTGAACACGAATTTTAGTCTTCTTCTTTTGTTTTTGTCTTTTCCTTCTTTCTTTGTCGTACGTGCCTGTGGGAGGTACGCACAAAATCATCGTAGCGTTTTCTTCCCATACAACGTGTTATAACACTTTTTTTTTGCTACGCGGTAGGGCCTGGTTGGGTGCAGCACCGTGCAAGGCAGTTTTCTGTAGTGAGTGGTAGTGGGAGATGGTGGTGAAGAGCGTTCATCGCTTACTTCTTTGCATTCCGTCACTTTAATGGTGGGGCTTGTGCTAACGGCTCGGGACAGGCACATGTATACACTACCACACGAAAAAAGAAGATAAGGAAGACGTAAAACTCTTCATTCTCTGCTACCTTCGATTTCTCTGTTTTGACGCTGCTTCTACTGCTTAATAAAATTTTTTCTCTTTGCTTTTTGTGTGACTGCATATTTGTTTGTGTAATCGCATGTTTGACATCCGTCACGTGAGAGCCGCACCTCCTGCTTCTTGCTGTTGCTGCTGCTGCTCCAGTGAGATGCTTCTCTTTTCCTTTTCGCCTTCTCTTCCTTTCTCTTGTGTCACTTATGATTTTTACTCTTTTTCTTTCTCTTTGTGGTGTTTCTTCCGCTACCTAACGTGTCATTCTTCTCTCTCTGCGCGTGCCTCACTCTTCCTTTTTTTTTTCTTTTCGTCTTCTTTGGTCTTCTGTTGTTGTTCCTTCCAGCAACACATCACCCTACCATAAAGGAAAATAAAACTATCAAATAAACAACACACACACACACACACAAAATAGCCTGCAAAGCAAATAAGAGTAAAAACAACAACAACTGCTAATCTCTGAATAATGATAATAAAACTCCCCCCTTTTCTCGAAAATGTAAACCTGTGTGTGTGTGTGTGTGTGAGCGTACCTTTTCTCACTACTGTTTTACTTCCCTTCTCCTCCCACTTCCTTGTCTGTGTTCTTACGTCAGCACGTACTCTCTTTTATTCATGTCTTTGTTTGTTTCCGCTCTTCCTGCCGGTTTTGGTGTTCTTCACTGCCTCTTTTTCTTTTGTGTTTCCCTAATCCCAAAACTCTGTTTCTCTCTCTTTTCCTTTTTTTTTCTATTTCTCATTCTGGTCGTCCCTTTCAGGAGACCAACCCATAACGTGTTTTACGTTTGACTATCGACTAAGGGGGGAGGGGGGGGGGCCAGGGAGAGGAGGAGGGAAAGTGTCTACCGCATTGTTGTAAAGGTCACTTACTGCACGCGTGAGGTTGGGGTGCTCTGCAGTTTTCCAGACCTCCTGTCTTATGGGTGTACCTGGCGCTCGTGAGTCGCTGCTTTGAAACGTGTGCCGACAAAATGAAAGGAGAAAGAGCGAAAATGTATGTTTGAGCATGCCCGAAACACCTCGTGCATCCTCTTCCCCCCCACACACACTCACACAGGCCAACAAACAGAAGTAGCGTCAACAACAGCATCGACCACCCACCCCACCCTCAATCCTCGCCCCCTCTTCTTCTTTTCCTCGCCTTTGTGAACTCTATCGTGCTTTTTTTCTTCTTTTGGTGCAGTGAACGCCTTTACTGTCGGTGAGTTTTTTCTCTCTCTGTTGTCTTCTTTATTTCTTTTTGTAAATTAATTTTATAAGCCGGTCTTTTTTTTTTGGCCGCAGAGTTCTGCTCAAAATGAGGTTCATTGCCGCTCTAACGCAGTGATCTGCTCTTGAGACTAGCAAGTTGCATGAATCAAGGTGGCTTGCACGCATTGTTGGAGCCGTCAGAAATCAGAATGAGAAGAGATACAGAAGCAAAAAAAAATGTCCTTCTTACTCCGACACTACAACGATGCCGCACTGCTTTGATTACTCTTTTCCTTTTCTTCTCCTATGTTTGTCAGAACTCGTTTAGTGCTCTTCTTTCTCCTTTTCCTCGTTGTTTTTCTCGCAGGCATGGCGATTTGAACAGCGACCTGGCAAGTGCGAGAAGGCTGCTCTAGCGAGATGGTGAACAACCAACTTTCCTTGACGGCGGTCCTGTTGCCCTTGCTGTGCACGTAACGCAGCGTTCCACGACGTTTTTTTTTTTTCTGCTGCCTCTCTTTTTCTTTTTTTTTTGCCCGTTTCCCACTGCGTGTGACCGCATAAGGTGAGTGCCAATCTAAGTTGGAGAGCGTTCAGCACTTATGCAATCATCTGTATCTCTTTTTCCCAGAAACCTTCAGAACACCTTCTTTTTTTTTCTTTCTTTTTGCCTTTTGAGTGGTGGTTTCACGGTTTGAGCTTCGTGGTGGAGAGATTCATGGCTCTGGCTCCGGACTCACTATCCACCCTCCTTCATTTCCTTAACAAATCAATGCGTAGTGTGATCAAGGGGACGTTGGCAGAAACGGTCGAACCAAGAAAAGAAAAGAAAAGAAAAGGGTGAGGAGGATTTTAAAGGTGATTCCTGGTAATTTGGCGTGCAAGAGTATCTGCTTCTCTCTTTTTTTTTCTCTCTATTTTTGGTGTGTTCCGGCTCAATGCACGTCGCCCTAGTTGTACATGCTCTTTCCCCCTTTTTTTTCTCCTTATGCAACGCTGATGCTTAAAGCTAAAAAACCGCAATCACTTTCTCTCTTGTCATGCAACGTTGCTGTAAAAAAAGACTCTGCTCAGAAGCGGGAGACGGGGAAGGTGAGAGAAGTAGTTTTCCCATCGACTCTTCCACTGAAGGGGTGCAGACCTCAACGAGCCTCTGTTTCGGAGCTCTTTAAATACGCTGCGTTTTCGCACTTGTGCAGATGTGTGCGCTTGAGCGGCAAAGAGGCAGACGGGGAGAGAGCGATGGCGTGGTTTGCTGAAGCGTCCGTGTTGCTTCAGAACTACTTTTTTTTGTTTTTGTTCGTTTTGCTTGTTGATGTGTGTGTCCGTAGTGAAGCGTACACATCACGCTTTATTATTATTATCTTCTTTCCACCTGTAACTCTATCTTTCTCTACTTTCTGTCTCGCTATTTCTATTTATCGTTTTTTTTTTCGTCTGATGTTATGCACGAACAAACGCTGCGAGATCGACACAAAAGAAGAAAGAAGGAACACGACAGTGAGAGGGGAGGGGGAAGATGAGGGGAGGTGTGCGGAGAGTGCGTCCTTCCCACCGACCTCCTTCCGCCGACCTCTTTTTTTTTTCTCTCCTCTTCCGATGCAGTTGTCTCCGACTGTGTTCTGCACACTCATTTTTTTTCTTCTTCCGGATACCCAAAACAACCCATTTCAGAACAACTTCGAAATACACAGAAGCAGAAGTTTGTCGGCAAGAGGGCGCCTTCCGTATTTCTCTGTTTTGCAACACAGAAGAAAACAGGAAAAAAGAGCTGAACATAAAAATAACGACAGCAAAGCACTAAAAAACAAAAGGTGATGCTGGCTTGGTGACCGACCCGTGTAGGGTAGGAAAAAAAAAACACCAGGGGCGTCTCGAACGATATAAGAAAATCCTCTTACTTTTTTTTTTACTCAACACCGCTTTCACGGTTTCAGTGGGACGAACGAAATGCTAAGGTGAAAGGAGCATTCTATCCACGCAGCCACGTGCTCTACATAAAAAAAAAGGTTGCCTATTATGTTCCCCGACTCAGCCTCCCTTGTCTTGACTTGCTCACCAAGCTTCAGCTCTTTCGAAGTATTGTCTATTCATCGTAATACAACAACGAAACAACAAAAGAAACGAAAAAAAGCCACACATCCGTCTCAGCACAGCTTTCGAGCTCCTGGGGCGACCATCTCCCTTTCCCTTTCTCTCACCCCCTGGGGAAATGTGTTTCCTTTGAAGAGCGATGAAAACGACAACTTGTTGTCGCGCCCAATAACGTGAGGTTGGGGTATCCGGTGACGCTGTCACTGTCTTGCTCTCTTTTTCTACCTTTTTTTTTGCCTTTTCACTGCGGTGAACACAACTCGTGCCGAGCGCAATGCCGTCAGGCAACGCAGCGGCACCGCACGTGCTCAACTCCTCCGCTCGGTACTTTGTTCTTCCTCTCCGTTTTCCTCCTCTGCGTTTCTCTTTTGTTTTCTGCGCTACTCAAAAAGTCTATTGAAGGCGACAATTTGCCGCTTTGCTTTTGAAGGCCTCGTTTTCTGTTTTGGGTTTGCACGCTTTACGCGGTGCGGCGCTGTCTAGAGATATTCTGGAGACATATATGGAGACACATTTACACCCACAGATACGCATACAAACACACAAGCAACAGCTTTGTTGTAGAGGAACGGCAGCAGCGATCAACAGGCAAGAAAAAAAAAAGTGTGCAACATGTCTCGACAATCTGATGTGGCGTCGCTGTTTCAGCCAACGCTAAGCCTGACTCTCCGTGGCCACCACCACGGCGTGCGCAGTGTTGCCTTTCAACCAGCCGCCACACCGTCCGCGTCGACGATTCCCAAAATCATCTCGGGTGGAATGGACGGTGCCGTGATTTTGTGGGATACGACGGGCAGCGCGCGTGCTGTGCGCTTCACCGGTCATCGCGGCCCTGTCCTCTCCGTCGCACAGAGCTGCCGTCCACAGATGTTTGCGAGTGGGGGGCAGGACGGCTACGTGCGAGTGTGGACACCCAGCGAGCGACGCACCACCATCACCTGCAGTGCTTTCCCAGAGGGCCGGGCGACGAACAGCCTGTGTGAGTGGCGCGCACACATGGGCGCCACCCGCGCTGTTGCCTTCGCTAAGGACAGCTCCGATCGCCTGTACACCAGTGGCGACGACAAGGCGGTGAAATCGTGGGACCTCACCACGCTGGCTTCGTCCTCCTACCGTGCCAAGCGCATGTCGAACAAATTTGTGGGCGGTTTCCCGGTCTCGCCCCTCACGACGCACGCCACGTCTGGTCACACGAGCCGGGTGACAGCCTTAGCTGTGCAGAGCCCGTGCACATCCACCTCCTTCTTCAACTACATTGCGAGTGGCGGCGATGACGGCGTCGCATGTGTGTGGGACACGCGTAGTCGTGATGCGGTGCACGTTATCTACGGTGGCAGTGGCGGGGTGACTTCGCTGAGCTTCCATCCGGATGGGTACGTGTTGGCCACCGGCCACGAGACGGGCGATGTGAACTTGTTCGACCTGCGCCGCTCCTTCTCTTCCTCCTCTTCGGCTTCTCCTGCGTTATCGGCGGTGAACATGGGTGCGTCGTACAGCCTCCTGCAGCACTACCACGCAGCACACATGGATGTCAGTGGTGCAGGGACACGAAGTGTGGATTTCTCACCGCATGGTGGCTGGTTGCTTTCTTGCGGCGATGACGGGACGACAAAGATGTGGGATGTCAAGGAGGGCCACCTGTACTGCACGGTGCAGGCGCACGACGGACCGGTGGCGTCGTGCCGCTTCTCCGACGACGGCAGCTGGTTTGTGACGGGCGGAGGGATAGACAGGACGGTGCTCATCTGGCGCAGCGGCCTAGCAGCAACGTCCGTGTCGCGAGCGCTGGCACCGGTCGATGCAGCAAGCGTCACTGCACGCTCCACATTGGCGCGAGCTTCTTTGCCTGTCTGTTCCTCTGAGTGCCACCGAGGCGCCCTGGCACACCCGCAAACGGCTGCACGCCGCACTGCATCAGCGTCGAGCGCGGCCATGTCGACTGGCTCCGAAAGGACGATAGAAAGCAGGCGTAAAGCAGGGCTCGAATCACCGAGTCGCGTGAGTGCTCGAAGCACCAGCGCAGATATCCCAGCTACCCCGTCACGCCGACCACCGATCCCTCTCGCTCCTCAGTCCGTCGCACCACCAATGTTATCATCATCAGCAACAACGGGCGTCACAGGTGCATCGCAGCTCCAACAACGTCCATTTGGCAGCATCCCAGCATGCGACTCCGCCGTGAGTCATGATACGGACGTCTCAGAAGACGACCTGCGAGAGCGCAGCTTTGAGCGGTGCGAACAGCGGTACAGCCACCTCGTCACACCACCACCCTCATCACCCAACAATGCAGGGGCAGAGGCGGACGATGCTGCTGACGACTCTGAACGGGATAACGCGGCTGCAAATGGCGGGCCATTTCGTGAGAGCGACACGAGTGGCAACGACGCGAGTGCGCAGCCACAATTATTAGCAAAGAACTTCGATGCGGATCAAGTAGCATTGGAAGGGCGGGAATGTGCCCATCACGAGGAACAGCGTGCACGCATCATGGAAGAGCGTGTCGCGAATCTGGAGAATGCCGTGGCAGCGCTGGTGGCGTACATGCAGCGACAACAAACCCAACAAGAGGAGCGTCTGGCTGCACTGCAGGCGTCGAGCAAAAAGCAGGCAGAAAGAAGTGAGGCAGGCATGGCAGAGCTGAAGCGCGCGATGGCGTTGCTGACTGCACACGTTGCTCCAGGGTTTGCTGCGGTGGAGAGCGGGGTGACGCGGGGGCCGGGCGAGGCACAAGCTGCTCCTGACAGCTGAGGAACCACTGTCTTTTTAGATGAAAGGTGGACAGTGCGACGGCCCCCACAACGACGACTACATCAAGCGCAGAGGTGTGTATACGTTCCTCTGTCTCTCCGTCGTCTCCTCCGCTGTTTTTTTTTATTATTAAGCACATAGATCTCGCGTTGTACGTCTTTTTTTTTGTTTTTGGTTCTCTGATGCAGCGTTTTGAGTTGGTGAAGAGTAACCTTGACATTAGATCAGCAAAGCAGAGGGATTACAACGGGGTGTGTGCAGAACAACAACAAAACGAGGTGAATAGCGAAGCGACACAACAGCTCTTTCTCCGTTGCTTTGAAAAAAAAAAAAAACAGATATGCGTGCTTTCAGCAGAAGGGATAATGAAGTGTACCACCTCTGAGGCTACCTTTTTCTTCCCACTGAAAACAACGACATCAACATCAAAAAGGCGGAGATTGAAAGCAAGGGACGTTACTCTCTTTTCATGCTTTTTTTCACTTTCCTTGCCCTATGCTGTGAGATGCGTCGCCATGAAAACTGCCTGGCCTCTCTTTATAGTAGGCGTATTGTACGACGCGAAGTGATCATGGTAACGGAGCCAGTGTCACCTCACCAGGCTGCGAAACTCCTTCTGCTGACGGTGTCTACCTCTTCTTTCCGCCCTCTCCTTTTCTGTTTATTTGTCTACGTGCTTCGATTTTCCCCGTAGTGTACGTGCTGGTGATCGAGGTGTAACCTCTTTTCCTGTTTCAACGTTCCCACTTCTGATTTCTCTGTCAAACGGCGCACGGTAATCAAGGCCCGTCATTGAGGAATGAAGAAACGCGCTTCCCACGTCTAACGGACCGCCCATCACTATCACCAGCACCACCATCACCTTTTTCTGTTTTTGCACATTACTGTTGTCGCCGCGTTTTCTTTTAATCTGCTTTGTAGCAGAGAGCGCATCAGCAGCAACAGCAGCGAGCAACACACATTTTGTTTGTTTGGCTTGCCCTTACTTTAAGTTTGGTGTGTTTTATTCCACTACGCCTCTCTCCCTTTCTTCCCCCTGAAGATGAATAAGTCTGAGTTCAAGAAGGCTGTTGCTGACAACGAAGCTCCCACGCCGGGGTACCTCTACCGCGATATAGCGAGCTGGACGTTTGTGGACTACGCCACGCAACTGCAACTCATCAAAGCACTCTTCGACAAGCTGCAAATGAAGAATAGTGCCTTCGTTCTCCACAAGACACTTCACCTTATTAAGGTGCTGTGCGAGACGGGCCAGGAGGGCTTCCAGAAGGAGCTGCAACTCAGCAAGTACACGAGCGTTGTGAAGGACTTCACCACGTACCGCGGTCCGCTGGACATCAAGTACGGCGATAGCTGGAATGAGAGGGTGCGCTGCGAGGCACGAGCTGCCCTCGAGGCAGTTTTTCAAACACGCGTAACTGGCTCGACGGGACTGGCTGCAACCGTCAGCGGCAGCGGCAATGGCGGTGGCTACGGGGATTGGAGCGGCACGGGGAGTTCAGCGGTAGACTCCAAAACCACTCAAGGGCCATGGGGCAGCACCAGCGGCAGCGGCGGCAGCGAGCCCGTCATGCCCAGCTTCCCTGCGCTAAACTCATGCAGTTGCACCAACGGTGCCCCTCCTGCACCTGCCGCACCATCGCAGCACATTGGTGAGATACCGTCGGAAAACCGATGGGCGCAGCAGCAGCAGCGTGGTGTGGCTGCCCTCGGCTCTGCCTCTCCTGTATTTGGAAGTAACGCAGGGAAACCTAGTAAAACGCTTCTCCAGCAGTTGGCTTCGACGGCGAAGTCAGGCGTAGACTTAATCACGCAGTTTGAAATCTTGAAAGGCAAGCAGGAACGTCTGTATGGCGACCAGTTCGGCCAGGCGGCTCGTGCAACCACCCGGTCGGGCACTACTGGCGGCCTTCTCGGCGGCAGGGGGCGAGACGGGGGTGACGTGGGGAGCTACGAGCCAGTGGGCTTTCACCTCCCCGTAGGCGGCACCGAGAACTCAGCCGAGCAGATAATGACGACGACGACGGGACCACCGGTGGCGCCTGCTACTACCTGCTGGTCGTCCACATCCCTTTCCCAGCCTCCGCTGCCGGCGCAGCCACCAGCAAGTCACATCAGCACCACCACGTTTGTCTCCGCGTATCCCTCCCCAACCCCGGACCTCGCTAGTCCTACTGATGCTGCAGAGGAGCTTGTACACTCGCTTGCCCGCATGAAGCAAACTCCCTCACGTGTGGAGCTCTCTCGGCTGCTGCACGTAGTAGAGGAATCTGCCGCTGCTGCTGCTGCTGCGCCAACGCAGACGCGTGCGGCGTCGTTGCGCGACTACGGCACGCAGCTTGCGGCTTCATTTGTCGTGCATCTCGCAAGGAACAAGCCATGGCAGGAGCGCTTGAACGCGCTGGCGTCGCTGGAGGCGGTGCTGCGTGGCGCGTCGGGCCTGTTACATGATGGCGTCGTAGACTTCTTCACCCACCAGCCGTACCCCGTGCAGGCGAACTACAGCGTCGTGCAGGCCAGCCTGAAAGAGCGGGCCGGCAGGGTGGCGCAGTTGCTGAACATTTCTCCTTTGCCTACTGCCGCCTCGCTCGCACCGTCTGCGAGCAGCGCGGGCAGCGGCAGCTCCGTCTGTGTGCCACAGCAGTCGGCTGTCCCCGAGTCCGTCCCTCAGCAAAGCCAACTCGAGCACCTGCTCAGCGGTGGCGCCTCATCCCCCTCTCCTTCCTCCTTTCCAATCTCGTCCATGGGGCTGCAAATGTCCATGGTATTGGACACGGATAACAACATCAGCGGCGGTGAAGGTGGCGACACATTTGAAGGCATGACAATTCGCTCCGCAGGCGGCTGCGGCAGCAGCCACAGCGTGCGACGTGGCGATGCCCAACCAGGCGCTTTGAGTCCGCTTGTGAAAGTCAAGGCTGCTGCTCTGGGTGGCGACGCTGCGAGCCGCCCGCAGCGGCGCACAAACAAAGCAGTTGCCAATGTAGATGTGTTATTTGCTGGCGGTAATGTCTCCACGCCGCTTCTTCCGGGAGGCGGGTGGGGTGACGACGACAGTGGCGCCACCCGGGTGCTGCGGAGTACTGCTTCCACAACCGCGGCGGCTACACCTGCCACAGGCGGACAGCAGCAGCGCTCGAGCGTCAGAGAAGGCAACACCTTGGATAGCTTGCTGGGCTTATCGCCTACTGCAGCGCCGCCACCCTCCACCGTCCCTCCCCCTGCACTGGCGGCCGCGGAAACGACACTGGATGACTTGTTCGGAGGCCAGCCCACCACCACCGCAGCCCTACCGCGCTCTGACGTTGACAGCACCCTCAGCAAGAAGAAAGGCACACCGGACTTCACTGCAGATGACCTTTTTGGCACAGCACCGACTTCAACGTCACCACAGGCCACCTCTGCCGCGCAGTTGGCACGCATTCAGGAGCTGATGCAGTACCTCGAAACACACTACGACCCAGCAGCAATGAAAGAGTTGGAAACGCTGATCTTGTGTCGGCAACAAGAACTTCAGTACATGGCGGTGCAGCAAAGCTGTGCTGAAGGGGCAGAGCTTGGCACCTCAGGCAGCGCGCAGCAGCATCGACATTTTCAGATGGGTGGGACACGAAGCGGACCGGTGAGCGAGTATCAGCAGGCGAACAACGCCTTTGCGGATGTGCAGGAGGAAATGAAACGGAAGATGGACCTGTGAAGGCTGTGTGTAGGTGTCCGTGTAGCACTTCTCTCCCCATAGCCACCTGCGTTTTCACCGTCACCTCTTTTTTCTGCCTTCGCTCGACGCATTTGTCGAGCGATGGATACTCAGGCAAGACGCACATATCAATCAATCAAACAAAAGACCCAAGAAGAAGAAAAAAAGCGATATGCTGATATGCCCATTACGGCTACAGCAAAAACAAAAAGCAACAATGACAACAGGAGAAGGAGAGTTTCAAACGTGTTGCCTCGCTTTTGAGGAACACGTCGGGAAAAGCTCCTTTTCACCTTCCTGCCTCTCCCAAAGAAAAGAAAACACCAAAAGACAATAAATAGGTCAGAGCGTTGTGTATGCGTATCAACGAGCTGCTTATTCACACCTCCACTACTTACGCCTTCCCTCACCGCCACTTTGGCTGCAGCAGGAATCACCCAGAAGAAAGAAAGTAGGCCACTTGATAAAAGAAGAAAGAGGGCTTGTCGTCGTAAAAAAAAAAAAGTGCTTTCCGACAGGAGACAGCGACACACGCGCATGTGCATCATTCTCTTTAGCATTGCGAGACGCCGGTCGCAAAAGACGCAGTGTCGAGAGCAACGTACTCTACCTTTCTTTCTCATCGCATCGTCCCTCTCCCTTCCTTCTTCCGTCCTTCTCTTCCACGGTATCACCACACAACAAAACGCGCAGTAACGAAATAAATAAAGCAACAACAAAAAGTAGAGAAGAAAAAAAAACGGAGGGTAGAGTAGCGGCGTTGCTCCGCTACATTTCTTTTTGTGATTCTCTTTGAACCTCCTTATAAAAAAAAAGAAAGAAAGCACAGGATCTGTTGTTTGCCGGTAGCCCGAGAGCCCTTTTTTCAAACAATCGACACGAAAGAAAAGCGACGCTTCACGCTTTTTTTTTCTTTAGTGCTCTTCAGCCTTCTTTTTCTCTTTTCCTTTTCTTTTTGTCTCCTTGTCGAGTCAGCACCCACACCAGCGCATTTGCTTTATTTCGTTTGTGGCTGCGTGTGTGTTTTGCTGAAGAAGACCTCGACAGAGATTCACTAAAGAAGAGAAAGACAAAAAAGCAGCACCTATATTTACTAGCGGGGAAGGTAGGCAGCGTGGCCTCGATCGTGCTTTTGGACAGCAAAAACAGGAGGTCCCCTTCCTGCAACAAGCAACATAAACGAGCAATAACGCACACACACAAAAAACACCGTGCTGATTTAGCTTTTTTTTTCTCTCCCTCTTCGAACAACAGCGCGGTCAGAGAAGTAAAGTTGGGGACAATAGGCGTCTACCTTGCTTTTTCTGACGTGACCGCCGTTTTTATTTTTGTCTTCGTTAGATATCACTCTCCTTGTCCTTTTTTCCCGAGCTTCGTGCGTGTTGTGCGCAGCGGTTGTCTGCTGGATATACATCTCCACACGTCGGCCCCTGTTTCTCATCTTTCTTCGAAGCATCCGACTCAATCCTCACACACGGAAACATACACGCACGCACACAGCCACTTTTTGGAGCAAAGCCTCGCTTTCCTCTCATCTTGCCTTGCTCTTTTTTTTCCCCCTTTGTTTGTTTTCGCTCTTCCCAGCAGCAATCAGACACATAGTACTTTTTTTTCCTAAAAAAACACTTCATTTTCTGTCTTTAGTTTGTTTACTTTGTTGTTGGTGTTTAACAGCGCATTGCTTAGAAGCTGGCTGCTCTTCTACTTCACGGTGAAAATCTCTTTGAACAGATCTGATTTCTGCGTGTTGACGTCGCTGCCTTTTTTTTACTGTTTTTTTTTTACTCGCTTTTCGTCACATCTTAGATTAACACCGTGACGAGCCTGCACAAGCGTTTCTTCTCCCTACGGAGATTTCACCATGAGCTCTCTTAACAACAGTCGAGGTCAGGTGGGCAACAGCGCCAACAGCCGACCTGGCAACTCCCACCTGCTCGGCTCTACAATCAGCGGTCAGGGCAACGCTGCGGACGAGAGCGCAGTCCCGCTAAACGGCACCATCCAAGGCTCCTACCCGCGTCCGGCCTTGCCACCGCCTCTCCCGCCGGTCCAGCGTGGGTCTGCAACAGGTACTGTCGACGCTGCCTCTGCCCCACCACCGCCGCCGCAGAACGTGCCGACCAACAACAGCAACGGCTCTGTGCTGCAACCCAACTCGTACGCCAGCCGTGCATCGTCGGCCCACAACCGAGCGGCTGCCGGAGCTGCACCACCACCACCAGGGTATCGCAGCACCACCCCCGATGCGACTGGCGTGAACACGACACTGAACTCCGCCACAGTACGCCGGCCGCCGTCCACACAGCCACAGCAGCCACAAGCGCAACAGAACCGCAGCAGCGTGAACAGTGCCATTCTTCATCAGCCCTCCCAACCGCAGCAGCAACCGTCACGTAGTCGGGCTGCGTCAGCCAAGGGCAGTCGTGCAGCGTCGCGGAAAGCCTCCCCACACAATCGCAGTGGCAGCAGCAGCGATGGTGCCTCCAGCGGCGACAGCAGGCGTGGCGGGGACCGGGTGGAGGAGCTGATCGAGATTCCCCTCGCCCGCACCCAGCCGATCGAAAAGTTCTTCATTGAATACAACCCGGCCGACGCTGACCGAGCCGATGATGGGCAGCCGCGCAACGACAACGAGGTGCTGTTGGAGCAGTTTGCCGAGTACACGGACGACGACTCCTTCTTTTCTTCTAGCGACACGGTGATCGAGTGCGATCCGCAGCGCCTGCGTAATGATCCGCTGCGGCAGCGCGCGGTGGTGTCGGTGCACAACACACTGCAGCTGCGAGCACTGACAAACGGCCGTGTGCCGGAGGATACCGCGTGGGATGACGAGTCGCGCACCATGTGGCTCTATCAAATCCACAACCGCGACATCGCGCTGCAGTACAGCTCCTTCTTCATCTTCCCTGCCCGCTGGACGCCGCGGGTGGTGGTGTACAACGTCATGCATCACTGGATGATGGAGATGTTCATCTTTCTTATCATTCTCGGCTACGCCATCTTCCAGGCCACCTGGGGACGCTACACGGCGCCCCGCAACGAGATGAATAAGCCCGATCACATTCTCTGGGCGGATGTCTTCTACACCTGCCTGCTCGGGTTTGAGATCATCGCACGGCTCTTTGCGAGTGGCTTCATCTTGCACAAGCGTGCCTTCTTCCGCTCCCCATGGCACTGGCTTGACACGGCTTGCCTCGTGATGATGATCCTGGAGTGCACGTGGTGGCAGTACACATGGAACTTCACGGCGTGGCGGCTTATCCGCACCATCAAGTGCTTCTCGTACGTGCCGGTGCCGGTGCGCATGAAGCTGCTCGCCAAGTCCCTCCTGCGCTCGACGAACAAGCTGATTCAGGTGACGATCCTCATTATCTACTTCATCTTCTTCTTTGGCCTGCTGGGCCTGCAGCTCTTCGTTGGTACGCTGCACAACCGCTGCGTCAACACCCTCACGGCGGAAGTGACAGCGCAGGTGTGCCGCAGCGTGTCCACCGGGCAGTACTGGTTCTACTGGGGCCATCACTGCGGGGAGTTCTACACGTGCCAGGTGGATGCGTTCCCCAACCCGCACTACGACTTCCGCAGCTTCGACGACATCGGCCACGCCATGCTGTCTGTGTTCCAGATCATGACCTTTCAGGACTGGAGCGGCCTGATGCAGGAAACGAACGATGGCCTGGCGGTCATGGCCTTCTTGTATTACGCCTTTACGATTCTCATCTGCACGTGGATTGTGCCGTCGCTTTACCTCGGCGCCTTCCTCGAAAAGGTGGAGAAGACAAGCCGCCTCTTCGTGCTGAAGCAGCTGGACTTCTTTGAGCACATGCTAACGGAGCAGCGCCAGCGCATGTCGGCCATGGTCCGCCTGCACGACTACGTTGAGCGGGACGAGGACGGCCACGTCTCGCACTACCCCACCTACACGCGGTACCGGCATAGCGCGGAGCAGAAGCTGACGGACACCGACACGACGAGCAGCAGTTCGATCGAAAAGGCACACAAGCCTCGTAACAAGAAGGATCACCGTCGCGACATCCAATCCACGCCGTGGACAGACGAGCAGCGGCTGCAGCTGCAGCTGGCCCTCACACGTCAACGCGACGTCGCTGAGACAGCTGAGCGCCGGCGCCGACTGCAGGAAGCGGCGCTGGGCGATTTGATCATGGGTGAAGGTGAGGAGGGCCATGCGCGGCGTCGTGGCAGCAAGAAGGGCAGCCGCGGCCACGCCCCCGCTGCCCGTAGTGCGTCAACGCAGGCCACCGCTGGGGCAGCGAAGGGTCGCGATGACTTTGCGCTTGGCGGCCGTGTCGGTGCTGTGCAGCACCACCCCGCCGCCTACGCCATCGGTTCCTCGCACCAGTCAGAGCTGCCCTTTGCTGTGCGGCAGGAGGTGCAGGCGGAGCAGCTGCGCTTCCTAGACCCCTACACAAACAACGCCAGTACCGCCAAAAACGACATGTACAACTCCGCATCCGCCGGCTCACGCGCCAACCTGAACAACAGCAACAACAACGAACTCGAAGGCGGTGGTGGCGACGGCGCGGCGACGTCGCGCATGAACAGCCGCGCAGCGAGCAGCCTGCGTCCCCCGCTCAACGCGGGCAGTCGCACGCAGAGTGTGTTGATGGCACGCGAGACGGCTGGCGTGGTGCCGAACCGGCGCTCCATGTCCGTACGCGGGGCCACGTCTCGCACCTCCAGCATGCGCAGACGTGGCTCCGTCAGCCGTCTCCACACCTCGATGGTGCAGCAGCCGGACCGGGCAACGCCGCAGCCGCAGAAGCCCAATCCGGAACAGGTGGAGATCGTCATCAATGACCCCGAGGGCGGCGACTTTGGCGAGGCCAAGACGTTTGGGGACAAGGTGAACATCATCCGCAACATTGTCCACATGTTCACGGAAGGCTACCCACGCATCATTTCGCAGTACCTGTGGGAGCACCGCATGATGCAGTACCGCTATGGGCTCTCGCCGCTGTCCTACACGAACAAGTACGAGGGTGAGGCTCTGCGACGGCTGCGGCAGCGTCGCGCTCAGGAGCGGCGCGAGGAGCACGAGGAGTTGCGCCGCATGGGCATGACACACCTGATCGACGACGACGACGATGATGATGACGGCCTGACGGAAAAGCCGTGGATGTGGCGGGAGGGCCTGGTGGCTGGGAGCATGTCGCCCATCCGCATGGCACGCAACATTCGTGAGAACGCGCCGATCACCGTGTTCAACTATATTTGGTACTTCTTCATCATCGCCAATGCCGTCTTCAACGCGTCTCGCTTTGACACGATGCCGGACTACTGGGAGATGGGCACCTTTGTCGCTGGAGTGTGCTTTTCGGTGCTGTTTATGCTGGAGCTTCTGATCCGCTTGCTCGCCCTCGGCCCAGGTCCGTTCTTCACCGATCCGCTTATTGTCATTGAGACGACCTTCATGGTCATCTCCCTTTTCCAGCTCGGCTTCAGCCGGTCCAACACGACGGCCGTCTTCAACTGGGTTCGTTTCCTGCGCCTGTTCCGCGTGGTGCCGATCCGTCCGCTGCGCCGCGTCGCGCGTGTTCTGCTGCACAGCTTCCCCGACATGGTCTATGCCCTCATCTTCTTCTCCATGTACATGTTCATGTGGCTGCTAATCGGCATGAGCTTCTTCGGTAGTCGCATGGGGTGGATCGACTACAGCACGAGCGACTACGAAACCCGCGGCAACTTCGAGACGTTCTCGCACGCCGCCTACGCCATCGCGCAGGCCTTCTCGGTGAACCGCGATCAGTGGCTCTACATGTCGTGGAGCGGCATGCGGGTGCGTGGCGGCTACACGGTCATGTATTTCATGGCCACCGTCGGCGTCGCCTTCATCTTCCGCTTCTTTTTCATCGCCGTCATGACGTACGCCTGGCAGGCGCAGCAGGAGCAGGAGGACTTCTATTTCATGTCCGGCAGCAGCCACAGCCGTCACCAGCGCAGCCGCTTCTTCCGGCTGCCTTTCTTCGACTACAGCGTGTGGCGCTCCTTCAAGCACATCCACGGCGGCTTTGAACGGCGCGATGTCGCCCCCGACGAGGTTTACTACCTGAACGAGGACATGGCCCGTCAGCTGCGTCTCGTAGAGGCGAAGGACCGCTACTACCGTGAGCAGTACGGCCGCGACAACAACAGTGAGTGGGGAGGCACCTACACCGACGAGTACGACCCCGACCGCGATGGCGACGCCTACGGACCAGACGGACTGTTGCTGAATGGGCTGCAATACGTGAACATCGGCGGCCGCCTCTACCGCCAGCCAAGCCTGCCCGCGACGGAGATGGGCTACACGGAAGGCGACTTTCCTCAGCACCGCGGCCAGCTGCGCTTCGCCCGGCATTACCATGCCGTGCCGGCCACCACGTACGCCGCCGCCAACACGCAGCAGCAGGACGAGGATGTAGGCGTGGTGCACGAGGCGTACCCGGGTGGCAGCCGCCGTGGACTCGTGAACCCGCTGCTCTCTAGCCGCCACAGCCTGTCGCCGGCACGCCAGCGTGGCTTGGTGGCCGATCCAACCGCGAGCCGCGTGGCCGACTCCCTTGCCGATGAGCGGGCCAACAACCTCAACATCAGCCTCTCGCCGCGCTTGACAAGGCTGGGCAACTCACGTGCAGTCAGCAAGGCCGCGGGCGAGGGCAGCCACAACGACAACGAGGGTGAGGGTGACGAGGCGCGCAGGCTGGATGAGGCCGACTTCGAGCACCTGCTGCTGCCGGGCCCGCGGCTGCGCTACAAGAGCTACGTCGAGGAGGACGGCCGCCGCGTCTTTGAGACATGCCTCGACTGCAACACGCACATGCAGATGCCGCTGCGCGCGCCCCCTGGCGTCGCCCAACGCACGCCGGAGGAGCTGCACACGGAGCACTGCCACATGGCTGCCGTGCGGAGCTCGCAGCAGCTGGTGCTGAATGCACTTATCGGATATGCTCGCATGCAAGCCGACCACGATGTAACGCCGACGAAGCGCATGGTGGAGATCGTGCTGGGACAGGCGTGGAGCTGCGGTATGCTGCTCTTCGACACAATTGAGAGCCTCTCCTGCATGGACCTGCCAGAGCGGGAGCGTTCGTGGGACCGCATGCTGGAGGCTCTCGAGCTGCAGCAGTGGCTGCTTGGCTTGCACGTTGGTGAGGAGCAGGTGGGTCGCGCCACCCTCGCCTACATCCTGGCCCACCAGAAGAAGCAGGAGGCACAGGTGCACGAAAAGCAATACAAGGAAACCTGGGAGGACCACACCTTCTTTGTGCTCTCGTCGTCGAACCCCTTCCGCCGCGCCATTACCACCATGGTGAACTCCATTTGGTTTGAGGCAATCATCCTGTGTGTAATCTACGCGGCCTCGGTTTGCCTCGCCGTGTACGCGCCGGACGAGGGCAACCGCGACTTCGGTGGTTCCTATAACAGTGGTAAGTACAAGACACTGCACATCCTTGACGACATCTTCTCCGTCATCTTTGCGGTGGAGATGGTGCTGAAGTGGATCAGCATGGGCGTCATTCTGCCCGTCCGACGTGCCTACTTCTGGCACCGGTGGAACATTTTCGACTGCTTCATCGTCGTCATCTCGCTCGTGTCGTGGGGCAAGTCGGACATCTTCCTCCGCTACCTCAAGGTGATGCGCTGCTTCCGCATTCTCGGGCCGCTGCGCTCGTGGCGCTGGGGTAGCAGTAGCATGTCGCTTGTCGCTCGCACGCTGTGGGATAGCATCCCGACCCTGGCGAACGTGTGCCTGCTGATGCTGATGAACTACATCGTGTGGGCCATCCTCTTCGTCTCGATGTTCATGAACAAGATGAACTACTGCACCAACACGTCCATCGTGAACCGCACGCAGTGTCTGGAGGAAGGGAACCAGTGGATGTACACGCAGCGCAACTTCCGAAACTTCTACGAGAGTCTGCTGACGACGTTCGAGATCAGCACTGGGGCGGAGTGGATGGATGTGATGTACAGCGCGGTCGACTCGCGCTCGACCGTCATGCCGCAGCTGCGCAACCGCCACCCCTACTTGGGCTTGGTGTTCATTGCGTACTACTACCTTTCGCACTTCGTCCTCTTCACGCTGTTCATCTCGGCCCTCATCTACTGCTACATGCTGGCGAAGAGCGCCACCGAGGACGCGGCCGGCACGACGATCGAGCACCAGGTGTGGCTGCGCATGCAGGGCATGATTCTGCGACTGAAGCCCAAGGCGCGTCTGCTGCCGATGAACAACCCCGTCTCCCGCTTCATTCATTTCATCATCGCAAACCGCTGGTTTGAGGCGTTCATGGGGCTCATTCTGCTCTTTAACATGGTGACCATGGCGTTGCAGTGGTACCACATGAACCATACTCAACGCGTGACGCTCGACGTCTTCCAGTACGTCTTCATCGGCTTCTTCACCCTCGAGGTCATCCTGCGGCTCATCGCGCATGGCCCCCGATTCTTCACCCGCTGGGCCTACTGCTGGGATCTGCTCATCTGCGTTCTTTCCTACGTCCAGATCGGCCTCAACACGACCCACACCCACCAGGTTCCGTTCAACGTGAACGTGCTCCGCGTGCTGCGCGTGGGCCGCATCATCCACCTGCTGAACCTCAGCCTCCCCTTTTCGACGCACTTTACGCTCTTCCACGAGGTGCTGAAGGCGTCCGCGCCTGGACTGGTCAGCGTGACCTTCATCTACATGATCGCCGTGTACGTCTTCGCCATCCTGGGCTTGCACTTCCTCGGCTACATCGTCCCCTACAGCGGCAACTACATCGACAGCACCTACAACAACTTTGCCACCTTCGTGAACGCGCTGATCATGGTGTTCCGCCTCTCCACGCTGCAGGACTGGGCCACCATGCTGCGCGCCAGCATGGATCACGGAGACTACTGCTCCCGCGCCAGCAAGCGCTGTGGTCCGACGAACTGGGCCCCGGTCTACTACATCCCCATTGTCATCTGCTTCTTCTTGCTGCTCAGCACCATGTATATGGCCGTCATCCTCGACAAGTACATCGCCGCCGTGCGGATGCACGCCTCGGTGACGCGGCTGGAGGACCTGCGTCGCTTCTGCCGGCTGTGGTCGAAGCGCGATCCTAACGGCACGATGTGGCTCGACTCGTCAGCGCTGCCGGAGCTGCTGGAGGAGCTGCGTCTCCCGCTCGGCGTCAGCGACCGACACAACCGCATCGAGATGATGCAGCTTCTGCGGGAGTACAACATCCCCGACCATAACGGCCGCGTCTACTACTACGAGGTGCTCATGCCACTGGCACGTCGTGTGATGGCGATGGCTTTCAACGAGGCCCAGGATGCGCAGACAACAGGCGGCCAGGCACCGAGTGAACTCGCATGGCGCCTGTCAGAGCGGTCGCTTGGCGCGCTGCCCGACTCCTTCGCCAAGGTGGAGCCAAGTCGTGTGACAGTTGCAGAGCAATACGCAGCTGCCTTTGTGCAGGCCGCCTACCGCCGCGACCGGGCCATGCGCAACTACTACATCGCCAAGTCAGAGCTCTGGCGGCTTGGCCGACAAGCCTGCGATGAGCAAGGCGTCCCTTACGCGAATTACGGCTTTGGCAAGACGTCCCTCGCCGGGCCCGATCCGCGGGAGGAGGGGCAGCGGCGCGGCTTCAACGTACCAAAGGATGCGACGCTGGCAAACTCGGCGGCGGGCCGCACCTACGCCGACCCGGTAGCGGCGCGTGTGGCGGCGATGAGGGAGTTGATGGGAGCGCAGCAGCAGCGAAAGCGGGAGGCGTCGACGCTGCTGCCGGCCGTGTACCGCTCTGCCATCTTTCCAGAAGAGAAGCGCTTTGGCCCTGATGCCCCCGATGCCATTCGCCGTCACGAGCGCCGCGATGCAAAGCTGGAGCGCAAGCGTGCGCAGGAGGCACTGGAGCGGGAGCGGTACGAGCGCAGCCACACCGGCAGCCCCGCTCGCGCCTTCCACCAGGACGGCAACGGTAGTGATGCTGAGTCGAGTTCTACTGCGGAGGGAACTGACGTGGTTCATGAACTCGATATGGACGCCCCGTACCGCGAGGGTACGATGGAGTCGCAGTCGCCGGCGCAGCCGAGCTTGTACAACTTAGATCCCATGGATGCCAACTACCAGCCTCCGCTCGGCACAGACCCGGAGGAGCTGCGGCAGGAGGAACTGGACCGCCGTCTCCGCGCCACGACGGCGTCGGTGTCGCCTTCTGTGTACCTCAGTGGAGCGTCACCAGGGTACAACCCAGACGAGGTGTAAGAAAACAAACAACGTTTTTTTTTTCTGTTTGCCTTTTGGTTGGTGTGATGGCCAAATCAGTGGTTGATGTCTGATGTTTGCGATATATATATATATATGTGTGTGTGTTTCCTCAAATGAGCGAATCGAGGGGAAACGAAGAAAAAACAGAGCAAAGCCCCTTCTTTAGGGGTGACATCCTTTCTTTCTTTCTCGCTCTGTTTGTTCCCTTCCCTTATCACCCACAGCGTGATGAGTAGTAGAGTACCGTTTTTTTTTTGTTTTATGTCTCTCTGTGCGGGTGCGAGCTCTTTGTTTTTGTTGTTTCCTCCTCGGCTTTTTTTTTTTCTCGTGACATGAATCCGTACTAGTCGACAGATGGACGTTCGCTTTGCCTGTTTTGCTTCTCTCGTTGTTTTGTTGCCGTTGTTGTCTTCCTTTTCTCACCTATAAGCTCCGCGCCCTTTTCTTTTTTCTGATCTACAGGGCTTTTGTGCGTGTACGTGGTGTCGGGAGTGGTATTCAGCACAGTTTTGGCCTGTTCTTTTTGTCTTCCCCTTTTTTTCTTGGAGGTTTGTTGAATGGTGTTCTTTTTGTTTGTTTTCTTGCTCTTTGTCGCTCTCTCTCTCTCTCTCTCTTTTTTTTTTGCCTTTTGGGGTCACAGTCGTTCATGCTCGGGTTGCTTCCATATGCCTGGTTTTTTTTTTAGAACCTTTTTTCAATGAGATCAGCAGTGGCTCATCAAACTTTAGCATTTCTCTTTTATTTGATGCAAACCCTTACACACAACACACACACACACACACACACACGTCAGCGAAGCTTTCTTTCTCTCGATGGTACGGCAAACTGTCTTCTATGCTCGTATTTTTCGTCAGACAAGGGTATAAACGCGCGCGTGGGTGACAAGATAAAAAGGAAAGAAAGAAAAAGTGAAACCCGAGCACTTGTGTTGTCGTTGTTCGCTGCGAAGGGTTGGCAAAAACAGCGTGCTTCTCCAGCTAGGTTGATGGTCGTTTGCGTTGGTGACGGATAGGTAGGGTGTGGAAGGTTGTATCGATGCGGTTCTTTTTGTTATCTTCTCTGTCCTCCCCCACTTCTAGAGCTGTTAGCTTTTTTAGGTTTCCTACAAGCGACTGTTCTTTGTTCTTTTACCTTTTTTTTGAGCAGCCATAATTACCTAAAAAAAAAAGAAGAGTGAAAACACAAGGGTTTGAGAGTGGATCTGGAGTAGGTAGTGCTGCATCGCACTGTGGTGGTGCTTGAGACATGCGCCAACGTATCGTTTTGTCGGCATATAAAAAGGCTACCTTTCAGCTGTGCGCTCTGCATTATCTCTTTGCAGCGGTGCAGAGGTCGCTTGACGGTTAAAATTGGACTTCTCTAGACCGTAAGCGAAAGGTAGCGACGTTGGAAGCCTATCTCCCAGCAAAGGACACCCATAGTGGAATCACGTAACGCACTCCTTGGTCCTTACTCAGCACGCACACCTGTGTGGCACGCGATGACCGAGCTGCTGAGTGCTGGCATAGGTGCATCTCAGTGCTTCTTAACACCGCCTGACAATAACGCCGTTTCCCCTTGCTAAAAAAAAACCCCGAGCTTCTGACCACTGTGCTCGTGAGCACACCTACCTACGTCCACGTACATACACGCACAATCCAGATACTACGACCTTCCTTTCTCCCCCCTTTCCTTCTTCTCTGTTGTCTCTTCCAATTCGAAACGCTCTGCCGCGCTGGCACACTGGTTTTTCATCGCCGCTTTCATCTGTTCTCATTCTTCTCCCTTGGATAGATACAATACAACCTGTATTTGATAGCTGTGGCGTCACACCTGCAACAATCTAATCGAGGTGTTTGGCTTTCTCTTTCTGTTTTCCTTTTTTGCTCTCGCGTGGTTGGATCAACGGAGCAGTTTGCTCTTTTTTTTTGCTTGTGTGTGAAGGGCTGGGACATCGACAGCAACACAAGCAAAATAAAGGGGCAAGAAAGCTATTCTGAAAACTCTCACACATACGCACAAACCTCATCGCTCTCTTTTTCTTGTTCATTTTCCGTTTTTTTTTTGTTGTTGTTCTCACACACAGCTGACCGCAACTGACAGCCCACAGCCTCAAAAAAGAAAAATAACCTGTTTTCTGCGACTGCTGCAGCTGACGTCATCTGCTGAGTGAGCTTTAAAACAAAAGACTGTTGCCCAGCCCTCCGATTATTTGTTTGTTGGTTTGGTAGCAGAGATTTAGTGGCTAGAAGAAGTAAACTGGTAAGAGGAAGAGAAAAAGAAAGAGAGAGTTACATATTCACACGTGCGCATAGGGCACAAGGTGAAGCCGTCCTAATAATCTCTGTGTTCTCCACACACACACACACACACACACACACACGTAAGGGAAACCCACAGCGAGGCAATGGCGAGCGTGACAGATTTGCTGATGGCTCTTGGCAGCCCTGAGCCATCGATCCGTGTGCCAGCGGAGGCTGCAGTCAACAATGCCAAGGATTCTGACCTCGCCACCTTCATGACCACAATGCTACAGGAGTTCCGCGACGAGTCGAAGCCAACCTTCGCGCGTAACATGGCTGGCACCCTCCTTAAGAACGCTGTGGCGCCATCATTTCGCGAGGTCGCCGCCCGTCATGCTCTAGAGGAGCGCTGGCGTGCCCTGCCGGCTGAGGTGCGTCAGCAGATCAAGAACGAGGTGCTCGGCACCCTAGGCAGTCCTAGCCGCGACGTGCGCACGGTGGCCTCGAACATAATCGGCAGTCTTGCCCGTATTGAGCTACCGGCTGGTGAGTGGCCGCAGCTGATCCGTATTCTGGTCGATGCTGCAAACTCGCCGGCGGAGCAGCATCAGGAGGCGGCGCTGACTGCCATCGGGTACATCTGCGAGGAGGGAAAGGACCACGAGGAGGTGGAGGAGGCATTGAAGCCTAGCACGACGGAGATCCTTTCTGCTATTTTGAAATGCATGCAGAGCACCAACGAGGATGTGAAGTTCAGTGCGACGAACGCGCTGTGCAACGCCATGGAATACATCCACGGCAACATGGAGGTACAGGAGCAGCGCGCATTTCTGGTTACCGCCCTGTGCGCCACGGCGAAGTCATCCACCTCAGCACGCACCCGCGAGCGTGCGATGGAGAGCTTGGTGAAGGTGGCTGAGATTTACTACTCTACCCTGCCCGAGTACATCAGCCAGCTGCACGAGATCACCACGAATGCCATTTTCAACGATGAGGAGTCTGTGGGGCTGCAGGCAATTCAGTTTTGGATCTCCATCTGCGAGGTGGAGCGTGACATGAAGGAAGACGGTGACGTGAGCCAGTCACTGAACTACAGCGCGCAGGGACTCAGTTTTCTCGTAGACATCTGCAAGGAGCTGCTGGTGCGGCAGGAGGAGGGGCAAACGGAGGACGATTGGAACCTTTCAGTGGCGGGAGGGAAGCTACTGCAGAGCCTTGCCGAGGCTGTTGGTACGCCGGTGCAGGCCCCGGTTATGCAGTTCGTGTACGCAAAGATCAACAGCACGTCGTGGCGCGAGCGGGAGGCGGCGGTGATGGCGTTTGGCTGCATCATCGGTGTGCAGGATGAGGATGGTCAGGTGGCAATTCAGGACACCGTAGCGCAGGCCGTTCCGGGACTGCTGGAGTACCTGCGTGATTCGAACGAGATGGTGGCGGACACGAGCGCCTGGGTGCTGGCCCTTGTCTGCGAAAACTTCGTTGATGTGTTTCTGAGCAGCCCTGAGCAGCTGCAGCGCCTCATGAACGACGTGGGCCCGATGATCGGCGGCACCAACCCGCACATGGGCGTACGTGCGTGCCACATCGTCAACAACATTGCCCTCTCCTACGAGGAGGAAGAGAACCAGGCCACCAACGAGATCTCCCGTTACTACGGCGACCTCATGGACGTCTTGCTACGCGCCATCGACCACGGCGCCTCGCCGGAGTTTAAGAGCGCTGCACAGGAGACGCTGAATGCGCTGGTCGACGCCGCCGCCAACGACTGCCGCGACGCCTACCTGTCAAAGCTGCCAACGCAGCTGCTGCAGCGCATGGGTGCGCAGCTGGCCTCCTTGCAGCAGTCGCCCACCGGCGACAACATCGAGGCGGAGACGATGATGGGTCTGCTGTGCGGCGCGCTTTCCGCCCTTGCCAGGAAGCTGGATCAGGCATTCACGCCCTTCATTGACGGCTCCATGCAGGCGCTGATCCAACTGCTGAACCTCCCCACCGACTACGTGCAAGACGAAGCGCTGGTGGCCATTGGCAGCATCGCCTACGTGGCGAAGGAGAACATGGCGCCGTACCTGCCGCAGGTGGTGCCGTACGTCCTGCGGTCGCTGCAAGCCTTTGATGAGCCCGACAGCATCTACGGCGTCGTGGCCGCCGTCGGCGACCTTAGCCTCTCGTGCCGGCACTCCATGCTGCCCTTTGAGACGGAGGTCATGAACACGCTGTACAACAACCTCGTCAACCCCGAAGTCGACCGCGAGCTGAAGTGCTCCTTCCTCGGCTGCTTCAGTGACTTCGTGCTCAATGTGCTGGGCGGGGACCGCTTCGAGCCGTACATGCGAACGCTGATGCCGCTGGTAGATCAGCTGTTTCAGGCGAGCTGTCAGATCGACATCCGTGGTGACCCGGACAGTGAGGAGTACGTGATGTCGCTGTGGGAACAAACCGCCTCCTTCTACTCCTCCGTAACGCAGTGCTTCAAGAACAACGCCATCGGTCTGCTTGCGCCGTACCTGGCGAACATCCTCAACTTTGCTCTCCACGCCGCTGCTCACTCGAGTGAATTCGACGAGACACAAATGGCAGCGTTGATGGTCATAGGCGACATGGCTTCCGTGCTGCGTCACGCGCCAGACCCGCAGCTGCGACAGCAGGCCAAGTCCGCGCTGCTCACGCCAAGTGTGAACAATTTGTTGCAGCAGGCGATGCAGAGCTCCAGCTCTGACGACAACACGAAGCAAATGCAGTGGATCTGCAAGCAGCTCTCCAACCTGGAGCGTTCCTAAGCAAGGACGTGCACCCGTTCGCACGACGGCGACAACAGCGGTGGCGACGACAGTAGATGTGGAAGAGAGAGGTTGGTGCTATGGAGAAGTGAGATGGAGAGGGACAGAGAGCCAGGAAGGGGTGTAGAGGGGGAGGGGGAGGGAGAGGTAAACAAACGCACCATGTCTGTGTTGTGTGCTCGCTCAACGCCAAATACCGCTGAGGTGCGGGCATCCATTCCTTACAGCCTTCCCCCTCCGCTTTGTTTCCTTTCTTTTTTATTTCTATCCCTGCGCTTGCTGCCAATGCAGCGTTCGTGTTAACTGTCTAAGGAAAGTACCTGTTCTAAAAAGGACTGATTGATTTTGTACTATCGTTGTTCTCTCGCGTAAACGAAGTGCTCTTTTTTTTTTCTTGCTTCTCTTTCTCCTCTCCTTGGTGTTGCTGAGGGATCGTGTGTGGCCCATCCTACAGAGCACAATGCGTTGTGTGTGTGCGCGCGCTTTTGTGTGTGCTGGTGCGTTAGTTTGGGTGAGAGAGGACTGGTCAGGGAAAGTAATAGCGAGCACAGTGTGAGGCCGGCCCGTAGTGAACTTTGCTTCCTGCACTAAACTTTGCGCACCTCCTTCCTTTTTTCTGGGGGTATGGAAGGCGGAAGAGGGCAATCGTGAAATCACCACAGCCATTGCAAATGTCTCACATAGGTGCTGCTGTTACGCTAGCGGGGTGTTTTCTTCAGACGCCGGGGCTGTTGTTTTCGTCCCCTCGCACATATTTCTCGTGCTGCGACTGCACTGATGTCGTTTGTGCTACTTCTTCTGTGTCCGGATGACCCTCTTTTTCTGTGGTGTTTTCCTTTTTTTTTCACTAGGAGCTCACTAACAAGCAGAAAACAACAAAAAGTAAAAAAGGTAACGAAAAACGCGTCACAGGGAACGAGCTGATTTGAAACCTCTGCACGTTACCAACAATAGCACGTGAAGAGCACAAACAGGCGTCAGCACAAGGAGTGAACAGGCCAACGAAAGAGCGATGCGTCACAAGCAACATCCGCCAAGAAAACCCCATCTCTTTATTTTTCCTGTGTGGAAACACCTGCCTCAGCAGTGAAAGCAGAGTGCTCGAAGATGTCAACAAGCAACCGCAATCAAAAGAAACTCTTGTTGACACCGCTTCTCTTTTTTTAAGCAAGTTTCTCTCAATCAGGAACAAGTCGCGTATTGATATTACTTGCCGTTGTTATTGTTTTGCATCTTCCTCCTTTTTTTTTCCTACCGCTTCTCTTCCCCTACTCTTTGAAAGCAGTGTCTCTTAAGGGGAAATCCTCTTTAAGTGCTATCCTGTGTTCTTTCTGTCTTTTCTTTTATTTTCCAATCCTAGCACTTAACGCCGCTGCCTTGCTCAGCAACCACTCTCTCTCTCTTCTCCTTTCCAATTTCTGCCATTTCTATGTAGTTTGCATTCTAGAGGAGTTGGCAACCTTATTTGTATAGCGTTATTGTTTAACGAACTCTTTGCAGTGCACCAGCACAGCCCTGTCTGCCACAGACCCTTAAGCACCGCAGCTGTGATCACCTCTCCTGCGCAAGTGATCTCATTTCGTTTTTGTTTTAGGTTGTCTTCTGTGTCTTTTTTGTATGTGTTTGAACCATGGCGAAATCCAAAGCCTGCACGTCGCACCGGGGACGTATGCTACTCTTCTTGCTTCTACTCCTCTTCACCATTGCAGTGATCTATGCAGCCGTAACCCTCGACGCTCCCACCTTAGTCAGCGCTGAAGAGGAAGCCCTCATCGCCCCAACTCCTACGCCTCAAGCAAGGCACGAAGCGCGACCACAAAAGAGCTTCTACTTCGACGAGAACCTCACTCGTGACCCGCTCGTTTTCTTTTATTCCGTGTTTTTTTCTCTTTTTGTTTCTTGTTTGTATCGCCTCCTTTGTGCTCTTGGTTTTTTTGTCTTTTTTGTTGTTTGATGTGATGCTTTTATTTGTGTTTTAATATATGTTGTACGTGGTCGCATAGGTGGGTAATGTTGTCAGCAGCGAACCCTTGTCACAGAAAAACGAACGAAAATCAAGACTGTCTTCAAGCGATCTTGTGAGTAGTCCCCATCTTTTGCTGCTCTGGGAGTCTAAACTTCTTTTTTTACTTTCTTTTCAGGTTGTCGGGTCAAGTCAGCTCCTTTAGTACCCTGCCAACTGCGGATAGCTTGTACTGCGGTGCTATGCGTGCTGGCTTTCCTCTTCCCCTGCGCCCTGTTAGTCTCGGCGTGTGGCGTTTTCAACGTGGCTGTGGTGGTTTTTGGTGTGTCTTTCTGTGGCGCAGTTTGCGTTTCTCAGTTGAAACCAATCGCGTCGCGGTGAGTGAAGTATGAATGTGGAGAGATCAGTCTGGGACAGCAACCGCCTATAGAAAGAGCGCCGAGGCGCGTGGTTCTGTACTGTTTACACTTCGCTGTACGCTTAGGTCGTTCTTCGTTTGTTCGGGGTTCTGCCACAGTCGGAACCAGCGCGATTTGTTGGGTGTAGTCGGCGGTGAGTACGCGCGCGCAGAATGAAGATTCCTAGAAAAAGGAGAGGAGAATAGGAGGACTCAGTTAGGGTCAGTCACACACACACATACGAGCACCACGCGACACACTTAATGCACTGCACATTGCTCGCCGGCAAAGGTACGCAATTTTCTCGGAGCGAGTGGAGAGGTGAGTGTTGAGGGGGGCGAACCTTCGGGACAGGTGTTATGCGGGAGAGTCAAAAGATACGAGGACGGGTAGTGGCGGTGTGGGGGTAGAAACGAGCGTTGGGAGTGGGCCGCCTTTTGTTGTAGTAGACCGTATATTGTTGCGAGGTCGTTCTCACTGTGGCGTATCTGTCGCGAGCGAAAGGTCTTTGCGCCTCTTGGTGTCTTCTCGTCGGATGGTGTAACGAGCGCGTCCTTCTCGACGGGCATATTCCGAGTCGGGGTTAGGGCGTGCAAAACTGTGATTACTATTTCGGACCGACTTTCCTCTGTGCAGGGGTGCAGTACGGGCGTTCGATACCACACACAACCACCACACACACACCGACACACACCACGACACAGTCGATGGCCATTGTATTTCGCTTTTGCCACGGGCAGACAAAGGGCTTAGTAAGACGGATGTAAACTGTCTTTCCCTGCGTGCAGTGGGGTGCATACTGGAGGGCGCATGGGCCGGTGGTGGGGCTGGTGTGTTTGTAGTTGTCCAGGTTTGAGACGAATTAGCACACTCCTTTCGTCGGCATCAAAGTGTAGGGCGACGCCATCATGGATGGCGTGTAACTCAGTGAGAGAGATTGAATGCGGCGTCGACCCCTAAAAGGAGGGACGCGCATCCTGTGCCCACGGCGCGAGGTCGAAGGGTGGTGCCAGGTGGTGTGACCAACCGGAGGTGTCGACGGACGCACGTAGCGGTCTAGAACGAGCGCACGCGGACGAGCAAGTCGTGCATGCGCAGGTTGCCGTCCACGAGGCGTCCCATGCCGAGGGGCGGCAAGGTCGGTATGGGCGGTGACTGGTACGAAACTAGGCTATGAACCGGTGGACACATCACTTGCTATCTCGACCGCCTAATGCAATGCCACCGACGTGCGTTGTTTGAGCCCGTGTAGTCGTTACGCGCACGTCCATGTTTGGCCGAAAGTGACTTTCTTCCTGGTGGTGGGTTATACTGCTAGCCGGCAGGCAAAGGTGGGGCGATGAACTTCTCGGAATTTGGGTCGTTGGTGTCGGCCGCGCCATCAGGCACAGGAGCACATCATGCGTCCCATCGTCGAGAGTAGCTTCATCGGGCAGTGGAGGTAGCGTTCGGCTCAGTCAGGTCCGGGGTCTTCCGGCGACCAGTAACACCAGCTACCTGCGGCGCGTTGGCCATCATCAGCGCTTCCGTCACGCGTGCGACGAGGGAAGCAGACCATTGCCTTACGCCGGCCCCGTCGTCCGGCGCTGCCGTAGGTCGTGCGCACCGCGGTAGGCAGCTGGGTCGGCGTGGCAGCGCCCTTGGCGAGGCCGCACATGGAGCAGAGCCAGAGGCAGCGTGGGAGGGCGGAGGGTCGAGGCGGTGGTGCGCGAGCGGGGTCGGTCGCTCACACGCATGTAGACGCGCCGTCCGGGCAGGAGAGTCGTAGGCGTCCCTGAGGGCGTGCCAGGCAACAAGCGGGTAGTAGTCCTTGCCCGTGGAGGCAGCTTGCCGTAGCTGTCGCGCAAGCGGGCGTAGCGGTGCAAGTCGCGGGTGGCGCATCGGCATCACACGACGCCGTTCGGCGCGCGTCGAAGTCGGCGCTGCACTTGCGGTGCGTTGCGGAGGACGTGTGCCAGTCCTTCCGGGCAGTACGCGGTGCTCCGGGCGTCTAATATGACGTGCCATGTAATACACGGCGTGGACGTGTCTGTACAACGTGTAGTCGCGGGAAGTACAGCGGGACCGAGGTTGGCAGTGTGCGCCTCGTGCGTCCATCCGTACCACCGCAAATGCAACCCTTCCCCACGAGGCAGGACCACGCCACCAGCTGGCAGTCTGTGCGAACAGTTCCGGGTCAGGCTTTTCAGTAGCTCCGACTACATCGCGAAGCGGAGCTGCTCACTCCAAGAGCAGTTCGCGCTTTCCCAGGGAGCCCTTCGACCCCCCGACAAGACAGCAACAATGACGCCCGACGGCCATGGAGTCGCTAACACCGCTCACTCCCCTTCGTTTGCATCACGGAATGGTAAAGGCCGATCATAAGGCGTGACAGCAGGTTCATCCTTGCACTCTCCGGCCGTGGTCGCTTGGCGTAAAGGAAGGTTGTCCGTTGAAGTAGCCGGCCCAGCGAACACCACGTCGAAATAGCGACGTAACCCACACAGAGACATATCCTTGACCTGTTCTTAACGTCGAGCCACTCTACCGCTACCAACGCGACGAGCAAGTCGTGCGATGCGCAGCTCGCCGTTCCACAAGGCAGGTCCACCTCCGAGCGCGTAAAGTGCTAGACCGGTGGGTGTGTGGAGCGTTGGGTATGAAAGACATGGCACATCGGACGTCGTTTAACCGCTAAATCGGTGCATGCGCAGCTAGGTGGCTTACTTTGCCGGGCCGTGTAGCGCTTTGAGGCCACGCCCAACTTTCTGGCGTGGCGATCTTACCTGGCGCACGTGGTGGTTATACTGCGTAGCCGCAGGAAAAGGGTGGGCGGATGAACTTCTCTGAATTTGGGTCGTTGGGGTCGGCCGGCGTCCATCAGCGCACAGGAGGCATCATGCGTCCCATCGTCAAGAGTAGCTTCATCGGGCAGTGGAGGTAGCGTTCAGCTCAGTCCCGGGGTCTTCCGGCAGACTAGCCAAAATAGCTACCCATGTCGCGTGGCATCATCAGGCGCTTCCTCGTCACGCGGCGACGAGGAAAGCAGACCATTGCCTACGCCAGCCCGTCGTTCCGCGCTGCAGTGGTCGTGCACCGCCGGTAGGCAGCTGGCGTCGCCGTGGAGCGCTTGGCGAGGCCGCACATGAGCAAGCCTCGAGGCAGCGTTGGAGGCGGAGGTCGAGGCGGTGTGCGCGAGCGGGTCGGTCGCTCACACGCATGTAGACGCCGTCGGGCAAGAGGTCGGGTAGGGCGTCCTAGGCGTGCAGCAACAAGCGTAGTAGTCCTTGCCGTGGAGCAGCTTGCCGTAGCTGTCGCGCAGCGCGTAGCGGTGCAAGTCGCGGTGGCTCATCGGCACAACACGCCGTCGGCGCCGTCGAAGTCGGCGCTGCACTTGCGTTTGCGGAGGACGTGTGCCAGCTCCTTCCGCAGTACGACGGGTGCGGCGGCAAGACGTCGGCATGTAATACACGGCGTGGACGTGTCTGTACAACCGTGTAGTCGCGGGAAGTACAGCGGGGACGAGGTGGCAGTGGCCGTCGTGCTCACTCCCGTACCACCGCAAATGCAACCACTTCCCCACGAGGCAGGACCACGCCCACCAGCTGCAAGTCTGCGCGAACCAGTTTCCGTCAGCTTTTCAGTAGCTCCGGCTACATCGCGAGCAGACCT